>CM069064.1:5422500-5762500 GCA_035220775.1 Malus fusca | reverse complement strand
ATAGGACACATGTCAACACCTGACAGAAATGACTTATTTCATCTGAAATATTATATTCAAAATTAGGCCTTGGAAAATTCTATAAATAGAGGCCAATTTCATTCATTTAGAAATAACCAAAATCATTAGGCAAAATTCTTGAAGCTCTGAAGCTCTGAAACTCCGAAGCTCTCAAGCATCCAGGTTCCCGAAGAATCAAGAAAGCTCTCTTCGTTCTTCGTTCTTCGTTCATCGCTCATCCTAAGATCAAGCCCCAACGGCCCTTTGGATCAACAATCATCCACCAATTCAAGATCAAGCCCCGACGGCCCTTAAAGAAAGTGTTCTTCGTTCATCGTTCTTCCAAAATCAAGCCCCAACGGCCCTTTGGATCAACAATCATCCACCAATTCAAGATCAAACCCCGACGACCCTTGAAGAAAGTGTTATTTGTTCTTCGTTCTTCCAAGATCAAGCCCCAACGGCCCTTTGGATCAACAATCATCCACCAATTCAAGATCAAGCCCCGACGGCCCTTGAAGAAAGTGTTATTCGTTATTCGTTCATCGTTCTTCCAAGATCAAGCCCCGACGGCCCTTGGATCAACAATCCACCAATTCAAGATCAAGCTCTAAAGGCCCTTGAAGAACTTTCACCAATTCAAGATCAAGCCCCGACGACCCTTGAAGAAGGCACCATCGTTCATCATCCATTCATCTTAAGATCAAGCCCCAACGACCCTTTGGATCAACAACGTCGACAAATCTACACATCCAACCGTTCTTCAAGATTAAGCCCAAAAGCCCTTGAAGATCCGTTCATCACTGTTCTTTAAGATCAAGCCCAAAAGCCCTTGAAGATCCGTTCATCACCGTTATTCAAGATCAAGCCTCAACGGCCCTTGAAGAAACATTCATCCTCAATATCAAGCCCCAATAGCTCCTTGAGGATCCGCTCAAATCCACCTTCAAAGATCAAGCCTCAACGGCCCTTGGATCAATCGCACATCCACAAATACACACCTTACGGAGATCGAATCAGATGATCAAATTTGAGAGAGATTGTAACCCCAAATCATCAAAACACAAAATATTATTTTGTGCACGTTGTTCTTGTCTATTTCGTTTCAGGAAATTTTCGTGTTCACAACTGACTCTCGAGATTCGGAGGGCAATGCCTCTTTGATTTTTGAGCAAGCAATCTTGTTGGGAGTGTTTTCTCGAATGTGAGTAAAGGGTAGACATTTTTGCCAGTCCGCCTTGCCACGGAGCACGGAGGTTGACACACATTGAGACTTTCTAGTTATCAAGCAGTGGTGTTGTTCCTTTACCCTTGTGGGTAATAGTAGGGTAGCTGGACCTTCGAAATTTATGTGTCTAAACTTTGTCAAAGATCTTTGGCAAAGTTATATGTGGTACCCAAGGAGATGATGTTGCGTGTGGAAAGTTGTGCCTTTTCAGAATCCAGAGAGTGGTGCCTCTTCGATTTTTGAACCAATGACCATGTTGCCCTTTATTTTATAAGGGCACCAATTGTGTGCAAGAAGTACATTCAGAGAGTTATTGCTTGTAGGAATTTTCCCCTTACTTCAGAGATTTATTGCACCTCATTTCTCCTTCATTATTTCTGAGAATGTCTGGCCCATCCAACCGTCGTTTTGACTTGAACTTTGGTAAAAAGGCAGCCATGCCTTCTCAAGACAACATATGGCGCCCATCTTTCTTATCCTTTACTGGTCCTCTTACCGTTGGGGACTCTGTGATGAAGAATGATATGACCGCTGCGGTGGTGGCCATGAACCTTCTCACTCCCAAAGATAACAGACTACTTTCCAAACGGTCTGATGAGTTGGCTGTTAAGGATTCTCTGGCTCTCAGTATTCAGTGTGCAGGTTATGTGTCTAATATGGCCCAACGCCTATTTACTCGAACCCGCCAAGTTGAACTTTGGTGAAAAGGCAGCCATGCCTTCTCAAGACAACATATGGTGCCCATCCTTCTTATCCTTTACTGGTCCTCTTACCGTTGGGGACTCTGTGATGAAGAATGATATGACCGCTGCGGTGGTGGCCATGAACCTTCTCACTCCCAAAGATAACAGACTATTTTCCAAACGGTCTGATGAGTTGGCTGTTAAGGATTCTCTGGCTCTCAGTATTCAGTGTGCAGGTTATGTGTCTAATATGGCCCAACGCCTATTTGCTCGAACCCGCCAAGTTGAATCATTGGCGGCTGAAGTGATAAGTCTCAAACAGGAGATCATATAATTCAAGCATGAGAATAAACAGTTGCACATGACTATGCTACAAACATGAAGAGGAAGCTCGACCAGCTGCAAGAATATGATGGTCAGATTTTACTTGATCATCAGAGGTTTGTGGGTTTGTTCCAAAGGCATTTATTACCTTCGTCTTCTGGGGTTGTACTGCGTAATGAAGCTCCAAATGATCAACCTTCGGTGCCTTCTCCTTCTGAGGTTCTGCCTAGTACTGAGGCTCCGAATAATCACCCTCTGGTGCCTTCTCTTTCTAGGGCTCTGCCGACTGCTGAGACTTCTCCTGAGCAACCTTTATGAAGGCTCCCTCTTGTTTGTTTATTTTGATTCATGTATATGTACATATTTGTAACTTATCGGAGATATCAATAAACAAGTTTTGCTTCACTTCAACGTATTGTGTTAAATACACCAAGACCTTATTCACTAAGTTCTTTGAATTTTTCCCTTTGTTGAATCTTGTATGTTGAAGCTTTGTGAGTGACGCATATAGGTTGAGGTAGTTCTCCCTTAATTTCCCGAGTGAGGAAAACTTCTCGATTGGAGACTTGAAAAAATCCAAGTCACTGAATGGTCGTGAGACTTCCGAGTATCAAGGTGCAATATGGTATGAGTCCCCCAAGTCTCCGGTCGAGGGAGTTGACGAATGAGGTGTTTTGCTAGTAGCCAAGTTTCAAAAGTAACAAAACTTCACCATTTTCCTTTCTAAGTGGTAGCCTAAAACTCCTCCTTCATATATATTTGTTATGAAAGTTGTTAGGCCCAAAGAAGAGGAGGCCTAGGCAATTTTTTTTTTTTTTTTGAATTTTCGAATTTTTGAATTTTTGAATTTTCGAATTTTTGAATTTTCAAATTTCAGAAAAAAAAAAATATATATATATATATATTAAGCTTTATAGGTGAAGCTTTGTAGGTGAAGCTTTGAGGTTGAAGCTTTGTTGGGTACCATGAGTTGATTTTGCTTCACACTATCTTGATCAAGATAGTGTGAAGCTTTTGTAGGTGAAGCTTTTATGTTGAAGCTTTGTAGGTGCATCTTTTGTAGGTGAAGCTTTTGTGGGTGAAGTTTTTGTGGTGGGTGACGCTTTTGTTGGTGAAGCTTTTGTGGTTGGGGAAGCTTTTGTGGTGGGTGAAGCTTTTGTGGTGGGGGAAGCTTTTGTGGGTGAAGCTTTTGTGGTGGGGAAGCTTTTGTGGGTGAAGCTTTTGTTGGTGAAGCTTTTGTGGTGGGTGAAGCTTTTATGGGTGAAACTTTTGTAGGTGAAGTTATTGTGGGTGAAGCTTTTATATGTGAAGCTTTGGAGTTGAAGCTTTGTAGCTGAAACTTTTGAGTTGAAGCTTTTGTTGGGTACCATGAATTGATTTTGCTTCACACTATCTTGATCAAGATAGTGTGAAGCTTTTGAGAATTTGTAGTTGTCTTCCATTGATGAAACTTTTGTTGGTAAAGCTTTGTTGGGTACCACGAATTGATTTTGCTTCACACTATCTTAATCAAGATAGTGTGAAGCTTTTGAGAATTTGTAGTTGTCCTCCATTGATGAAGCTTTGTTGAATTTCCCTTTTTTTTGGGAAACTAGAAATTTGAAAATGTGGGAGAGACAATATATAAAAATTTTGCTTCCACATTTTTGAGTAAGAGATTGTGATGCAAGCCACACCTTGTAGTAGTCGAAGGTTTGGATGAACCATATAAATTGAATTTGCTTCGAACAGTCTTGAATTTGCCTCGAAGGTTTGAGAATTGTAGTTGCCCTCCATTGATGAAGCTTTTGTTGGCACCATAACTTGGTTTTGCTTCACACTGTCTTGATCAAGAGTGTGTGAAGCTTTTGAGAATTGTGGTTGCCCTCCATTGATGAAGCTCTTGTTGGCACCATAAATTGGTTTTGCTTCACACTGTCTTGATCAAGAGTGTGAAGCTTTCTACGAGTTGTAGTGTTTGCATTATTACAGAGGGGAAATGTCTGAAGCAGATGCAAGAGGGCTGAATAGCTTGATCTTCGTATGCCATGCACTGAAGTTGTTGTTGGCTTGCAATAAGACTTTGTTGGTGACTATAACTCTTGTTGGGCATAAGTGATCCCCTAGTTGAGTTGTCAAGCTTGAGGGTTTTTGATTATTTGTGAATGTTAGGAGTTCACATGTACAAGTTGTATCACTCGACTTGTGGTATGTGGAATGAATGGTGAGTTGCTTTCATCACTTGGTTGGTGGTACGAAGGTGAGTTCCTTCATCATATTTCATCACCTGGTTGGTGGCACGAGGATGAGTTCATTCTTCACCTGGTTGGTGGCATGAATAGCAAGTTGCCAAATGATATTAGAGTACGGGTTGTACATTTTATCACCTGGTTGGTGGCATGAAGGAGAGTACGGGTTTTACATTTCATCACCTGGTTGGTGGCATAAGTGGCAAGTTGCCAAATGATATTAGAGTATTGGTTGTACATTTCATCACCTGGTTGGTGGCATGAAGGAGAGTACGGGTTATACATTTCATTACCTGGTTTATGGCATGAAGATGGGTTCCTTCTTCACCTGGTTGGTGGCATGAGTGGCAAGTTGCCAAATGATATTAGAGTACGGGTTGTACATTTCATCACCTGGTTGGTGGCACGAAGATAAGTTCCTTCTTCACCTGGTTGGTGGCATGAGTGGCAAGTTGCCAAATGATATTAGAGTACGGGTTGTACATTTCATCACCTGGTTTGTGGCATGAATGAGAGTACGGGTTGTACATTTCATCACCTGGTTGGTGGCATGAAGATGAGTTATTTCTTCACATTTCATTACCTGGTTGGTGAGAATAAGGGCAAGGTGTTGAGGCACATTGTAGCAAGTGTCGAAGACACAAAGTATGTTGAACCATTTCGAAGCACAGTTGGCTTATGTATGGATGTGTTGGAATGTATGATGTTTATGTATGAATGTGTTGGAATGTATGATGTTTATGTATGAATGTGTTAGAATGTATAATGTTTATGTTGATTGATATGAATGATGATTATGAATGTTTTGTTATGCATGAAGGGATCCATGATTTTGATATGTAAACCATGTTGGTTGTAACACTTAGTATCACATACTTTGTGTCAAAGTACGCATGTTGAAACTCTGAGTTGAAGTATAAGGGTAGGTCAGCGTAGACCAAGTTTTCCAGTGCTGGGAACGCAAAAGACTCAGAAGAAGTTGTCTGAATTCCCTCTTCTTTAAATATTTGTCGAATGGCTTGTGTGACAAAATATCTCAAGCGATTGATAGTCAAAACATTTGTAATGTGTATGCCTTCTTATAATAGCATTTCCTTCAGTACCTAGTCCTCCACTTTGAAAGAGTGTGGCTTGGCCCTATAGTCATAATAGTCGACGATACGTTCACCCCTGGTTGTCTTAATACGAACTTTTATCCCTCTTGTTGTAATGGGCTTGCTGAGAGTAAAAATCCTTCCTCTTACCAAGAGACAGATACGTTTGGTGACTTAGCGAGTAGATAAATGAGGCAGGAGATGATGCAATGGGTGTCTGAATGGCCAATATCTCCTCACTTGGTAGAACTTGACTTCCACTTCCCATTTGTTGATAAAGGTTAACCATATGGGGGTTCCCTTGGTATGTCATTGCTTCGGCGAAGGCGTGGTTGTAAGCATGTGTCATCACTTCAGAGTAAGTCTTCCAAGTGTTAGCATTGATCATGTACTTGAAGAAACAATCACGTAGGCCTGCCGTGAAGGCCTTGAGGGCGGTCTTGTCATATGCCTGAACGCAGCAAGAATACTCATGGCTGAAGCGATCGGCATACTCTCGTAGTGACTTAACCTGCTTCTGGCGAATAGTGTACAAGTCATCTGCAGAATGCAAGTGATCGGTCTGGAATATGTGTTGAGAGACAAACAGTTTCCTCAATTCTTCAAATGAGTCTACTGTCTCAGGTGGAAGACGACAATACCAGTTTAGAGCTCCGCCAGAGAGGGTGGAGGGGAAGAGAAGACATCGCTCTTCGTCGGTGTGCATCTGATATGCCATGGTGGACTCAAAGAGGTTAATGTGTTCAATTGGGTCGTCCCTTCCAGTATAGAGTTGTAAACCAAGCTTTTGTTTTGTCTTCGCTTGAAGGGGGTGTCGAGGATCCTTCTTGTGAGAGGGTCAGGCCTGGGTTGGTTCTAGTAAGGTATCTCAGCCTGACGTTCGGCCTTCAACTTGTTTACTTCCTCAATGAGTTGTAGGACAAGGGAGTCCTGAGTAGAGTCATGTACCACTGGAATTTTCTTTCGTAAGTCTCTATCCCCTATTAGAAGTAGGAAAGTTTGAGCAAAGGCGTGTGGTTTTTTCTTGGACTCGCCGTACTGACTTCTAGGGCGAGTATGTCGGAATACCTCAGAGTCCCCCGTACCTTGATGTTCCTCTGGGACCTGTTATTCCTTCCCTAGATTAGCAGCTGGCCTGGGTCGTGGGAGGGGACCGAGTCTTTCAGAAACCCTTGGGTCATTGATCTTCGAGCATATGTGGAGGGGATTCTCTCGACGTTGCTTTAGGAAGTCTCGGCTGTCATGATAAACGGCTTTCGATCTTTCCAACCCTTCTGCAATGAGGTGTCTTCCTCCACTTTTTCTACTTCGAGTCGAAGCATCTGGGTTGAGAGAAGTCTCATGTTGATCAATGTTTTGATGATTAACTCACTCCTCATCAGGGATACCCATGTCGAAGGGAGGTGACCCTCCGTGTTGGGGGGCACCCAGATGATGGTTGATGTCCACAGGGGCAACGAGCTCGCGTGTTTGAGTACGCCTAGTTTTGTGGAGCGTCTCAAAGAGCTTCTCATACTGCTCCTGGATGACCTTATTCTTCATTGATATCTTGTTGTTCTGAGCTTCTAACTCATCGACTTTAGCTTGAAGAGCAACCCTCTTTCCTTCATTCTTTCATTGCTTCGCACTAGGTGTAAGAGGGGTGTCATTCTGTGTGTTGTGGCTTCCTTCGTTCCCGATGTTGGAGAGGGATGCATGGTCAAAAGAGAGTGTACGAATGGTGGAAACCAACTTGGCAAAGCTGAAGAGAGTGGGAATAAATGTTGTTCCCACAGACGACGCCAAATGTTGATGCACAAAATCAGCGAGGACTTTGGTACAACAGAAAGTGTTAAGTTTGTGACATTCGCTAGATTGCTCCGGTCACTAGTGTGGATAAGTAAGTAAATGGATAGGGACAGGGCAGCAAACACAAGATGTACGTGGTTCACCCATATTGGCTACGTCCACGGAGTAGAGGAGTTCTCATTAATTGTGAAGGGTTTACACAATTACATAGGTTCAAGCTCTCCTTTTGAGTACTAGTGAATGATTTAGTACAAATGACATTAGGAAATATTGTGAGAGAATGATCTCTATTTATAGAAGAGAGTTTCTAGTTTCATTCTGACATTGACATGTGTCGTGTTGTGATTGGCTTCTGATGTTGAAACGTGTCGCGCTATGATTGGCTTCTGATGTCGACACGTGTCGCGCTGTGATTGGCCTCCTGGTTAGAGGGAAACTCTTCTGGGTCCTTAACGGTATAACGTTGACCGGTGCTCAGTAGTTTCGGGATTGGTCAAGTATGGTACAAACAGTAATTAATCATGATTATAATCATTACAATGCATGTGGACAAATACATAAAGGCCACGTCCAAACTCTAAGGGATATAGAATCCCACCTCTCTAATTTTGGGGGTATGAATCATCACCATACATTAACTCAACTTGCCACTTCACTATTTGGTTAAATATTAGACCAACTCTAGCTAGATTATCTCACTTCAAGCTTAACTCTTCAACTCCTTGTTGCTAACTACATTTTAAACTATGACCAAAAAAGGCTAGTAAGGTGAATCAGTTTTATTGGCACGTAAATCATAAATACAAGGCCTAACAATTCAGTCTACAAATAAACATTTCCAGTACAAATACAAAAATAAATCTTACTTTGTTTATCGTATAAAGTGAAATATATATGTATTAGTTAACTAATGAAGGAAAGAACTTGGTAGATTAAATATTAGGGACACAAATTAAAATACTTTGATACATATATACACACACACACACACACACACACACTTTTTTTTAAATACCGGTATTACAATCTACCATTCTTAAAATAAATTTCGTCCTCGAAAGTTGTAAGACCTTAATCGTTGTATAAGGTAAAACAAATCTGAAAAGACGTAGAATATGTCACAAATATTATAGTAATAGTTGAAAAACATTGATGAAGTATTTAGTTAGAGTGGTTGCATGGAGACTACCCTTCCATGTCATGTGGATTGCAATTTTCCAATTTAGGTCCTTAATCATGGGTTGGGGCGTGACAACACGTTGGAACAGAGTCTTAGCTTGGAATGAACACTGATGGATGTTTCGCTGCTCGATCTCCTTCTCTGTTTGTTGGATGTTCTTTAAGCTTCTGCCTCTGTTGCTGATAAATGAGAACTACGTCGTCCGCGGCTTATTTTCTTGGACTTCAGCGAAATAGGGACTCCTGCTCAAACTTCTTTTAATTTGGTAAGCTAAGATCAAGGTCTCTAACGAGATTAAGATGAGCAATGATTTGATTGAGAATCCTCGTCTGCTAATGAGCGCCAAGTCTACAACTTGCAAAGAAATAATTTCCAGATGGGTAGATCCCAAGTGGCTTGCTCTGGCGCAGGTTTGCTAGTAGACACAAGATGCACTGTGGGCAAAAATCCACTGGAGGTTGCAATGATGTATTAAAGCTCATGGGAGCTAGGGTTTCTAAATCAACAGACTCGACTGCGAAATTGATTTAGCTAGAACCACTCGATAAAAAAAATTCGGCTGAACCAGTGGCAGCACATCGGTAAGTGGTTACCAAACTGGTGGTGGTTGTTCGGCAATAGTCGGCCGAACTAGCTAATACCACAGTAACCACGATAGTGGTAGGACGATGATTGTGCGTTAATAATTGTAATGGCCATTTGAGCCTTGACGAAATCGTGGCAATCCTGTCTCGTGGTGAAAGTGGCTACAATCCTTGAATAAAAGGTTTTGGCAGGGGCAATAATCAATGAAAATCCAGATTCACATTCTAAGACCTCATAGATTCCATGGCAATCCCAGATTGCGAGGATTGATCATTATTGTTCTTACTCGTAGTTCTTCGCGTATCCACCTTAGGTGCTCGATGTGAACAAGAACGATGAGCAACGAACAAAGAACACTGAAGAAAGCCTTTTAGGGTTTAGTTTGTTCACTCAAATCTTTAAGCACACATTAAATATGTCTTAATTTTTCATGAAAGTACCAATTTGTGGATGCAAATTCTTACACAACTGAACTGACGAAAATCCACTTTCAAGAGAATAAACACCGTTAGCTTAATTAACGAACCCCCCGAAAAAAAAAAATGGGGCAACGTGTCTGCCAAATGATCTCCGATGCCCAAGTCAGAAAAAGTAGTAGATAGAAGAAAACTTGAGAGAGTTCTGAGCAGTTAGTGGCGATTACCGTTTTCTCTGATTGACTTGGCTATTTACAAGGAAAAACCCTAGTAGGTAGCTAGAAACAAAGGTTGAAGAGCATACTTGGAAGACCTTGATAATGCAAACCAATCTCCGCAGTCCTACCAACTAATAATCATGAAGGTGATTGTTTTTTTTTTTGGTCAAAGTGAAGGTCATTGTTAGTAAGAGCGCATATGTACCAAACACCTAAAAAATGACTATGTAGAGTCCACAGGACCGGTTAAGATAATACTTGGGTACTAACTATTCAATACCCAACATTTACTGACCTCCTAATAGCCCAATAAAATAAAGACACATGTCCATTTTTAAGTTTCTAACCATACAACCAAACATTCATTATTCTGCAAACCAAACATTCTTCTTCTCCCACATCGAACACTGACTCCCTTCTTTTCCGGAGACGCACCCGCAACCCTTCTCTTCTTCGGTGACCCCAATCCCTCTTTCATGCGACCCACCCCAATCCCTTTCTTCTACATGACTGCAATCGTCGTCCTCCGTTATGGACAACGACAATGATTGCAACCTGTCATCATCAATTCGAAGAGTTGCTTTTATCATTTGATCTCAACCTAGTGATGTTTGTGGCGACGAGCAAGATCCTGAAGCCACATTTTGTGCCATTAATTAATATGGATCTCCATAGTGGTTGCAATCAATGGGTGAAGAAGAACCTCAAGGAAGAGCATGAACCTCTTTTTTATAAAGTTAAATCGTATGGGTTCAATTAGACAGGTAATAGCTTTTGTGAAACATTTGCAATGTCTTTGTTGGTCTGGAGCAAACAGTGGGCGGAAAGAGGGAGAAGAATGATGTTTGGTTTGCAGAACTAGGGGTGTTTGGTTGTGTGATTTGAGACTTGAAAATGGACAGGTGTCTTTGATTTATTGGAGTCAATAAATTTTGGGTACTGAACGGTACCCAAGTATTATCCGACCGGTTATGGTCTGATGACAGAATGGATTATGGGTGGCTTGGAGAATCCAAGTATGTGTAATGGACGGCCCGAATAGTTCATGACCCGCACCGTGGTGGCCCGGACAGCCCATGGTAAAAAATGATCGGTTTTCTTCTAAGCCGTTAGATTTTAATCTAACGGTAGCCAAATTTTCTGTCGGCGCATGTGTGCGCGCACGAGAGAACAACTCAAAGAGAAAGAGATCGGAAGTGCAATTTAGGGGTTCTTGTTGTTGTAATCACTTTTCCTTGGCTCGTGAAATCTCAATCTCGCAGTTGGGGGATCCTGATTCCTGACACCACACAATGGCGTACGAAGACAATCCGTAAGCCCCTCTCTCGCAGACTTACGATTAGGTTAGGGTTAGGGTTTTCTTCGATTCCCTGCATCTAATTATCCTTATTGTTTCAGGTACCGTGACGAAGATGGGGAGCCATTGATGGACTACGACGACTTTGGAGCTGGTCGCGACCCGTCCCCCGAGCCCCTCCAAGATGACGTCCTGGAAGATAACGACGATTGGCCCGACCGAGGCCGGTCCCAGACCCCCGTCCACGACGATCCATCGTCGTTGAAATCGAAGCCGAGGAAGCGGCTGATCAAGAAGAGCCACGTGGGAAAACTGCCTGTGAGCTCCGATTTGGTGGACGATGACGGCGATGGCGACGAGGGCAATCGGAAGAGGTTGAAGAAGGAGAAGAGGCATAAGGGGGAGAAGAGGGGGTCCAAATTTCCCAGGAGATCCTCATCTGACAAGGCGGCAACGGATGGTGAGGTCAAGGAGATGTGGGACACCATCGCCGGAGGCGATTCTGAGGTTGTCATAAATAGCAATTTGTTTTAAATACTTGTTCGATTGTTTGTTTTTAATTTATTTTATGTTTGAATTTTATGCACTTTTGCAAGATTAATTGTTTATATAGAAAAATGTATTGGTTCTTGCTTTTGCCATTTTCAACTGAAATTTTTTCCATTTGAATTGCGCTAAACGCAATTTGTCAGTATGAATCTGAATTTATAGCTGTATTATGCTTCCTATCGGAACTTCCTAAATGTTTTCTCCTCTTCAATGGAATAGGATGATCAAGAGGGTGTCAGGAATTATGATGACGACAACTTTATAGATGACACTGGTGTGCATCCTTCTGATCGGTATGGAAGTGACAACGAACCACGTTCTCCTAGTCACCATCCTCAGGTTTGTCTTCTTTTTTTTTTCCCCTCTTGTTCTTCTATCTATATGTAATGAAAAAATGCCGTGTCATGGAATTTAAATGCAAGATGTAGTAGAGCTTCGGTTAATTAACAGTGTTTCTTGCCTTCAACTCATGTAAGATACCGCATGTCACAACTGATGACTTACCATATCGCGTACTTCTTTGACTAGATTGATTATTCCCATATGTTTACTAGATTGTTTATTCCCATATGTTTTTTGTTTTAATTTTTCTAGGCTGAAGAGGGTGAGGAAGATGATGAAATTAAGGATATGTTTAAGATGGGTAAGAAAAGGAAGAAGAATGAAAAAAGTCCCGCAGAAGTAGCATTCCTGGTTGAGAAAGTCATGGCTGAGCTCGAAGTTACAGCGGAAGAGGATGCAGATTTAAATAGACAGGGAAAACCTGCCATTAGTAAGCTCAAGAAGTTGCCTCTTCTTACAGAGGTCCTGTCAAAGTAAGCTGGCTGCACGTGATCTCTCTCTACCCAGACTTGCACCACATATATTTATAATTTGTAAGAATATCCCCTTAAATTTTACTGTTTGTGCAGGAAGCAGCTTCAACAGGAGTTTTTAGACCATGGAGTGTTAACTCTACTGAAGAATTGGCTTGAACCTCTTCCAGATGGAAGTTTACCAAACATAAATATACGTGCAGCAATTTTACAGATTTTGACTGATGTATACACTTCTGTCGCCTTTGTAGTATGTGAAATTCTGTAAAGTTTGTCAACAGTAGGACCTTAATTCTTGTATCTGTTGTGCAGTTCCCTATAGATCTAGAGCAGTATGATAGAAGGGAACAACTGAAAAAGAGTGGTCTCGGAAAGGTTAGTTCATTTTGCATTGAAAAAGCATATAAAGGTTTGTCAATCCGTGTGACAATTTTGATTTATTTACTTTGTTCTTGGCAGGTCATTATGTTTTTGTCAAAATCTGATGAAGAAACAACTTCCAACAGAAAACTTGCCAAGGAATTGGTTGACAAATGGGTAATTTACTAATTTTATTCGTCCTCTAGTACTTACCTTCTGTTGTTCTACGATTTTATCTTTCTCTTACAAATATGTGCCAATCACCCCCCCCCTTTCTACAAATTTATTCTTCTTAGTAACACTGCATTAAAAATATATATATATATATATATATATGTGTGTGTATGTATATGTGTGTGTGTGTGTGTGTGTTTGTGGGGCACTAATCTGATATATCCTACTGGAAGGGGCAGTGATTGAATAGTTATTCTCCTTGCCCGAGGATCATATATAGGAGATCCCATTTCCATTATTTGTTGATAAATTTGCCTCGAGATTCTAATTCTTATTCCTTTCTTAGTTAATGCTTACAAAATGAAATTCTTTTGTACTGTCTGGAATGATTTTGACATTTTTTTTATTGCACATGACTGCAGAGTCGACCTATATTTAATAAAAGTACAAGGTTTGAGGATATGAGAAACGTTGACGATGAGAGGGTTCCATTTAGAAGGCCAACAATGAAAAAGTACTGAAGACTCTTTTTTTCATCACAATATCTTATTGCTACTATGGATTTACACAAATCCATGGTGAACTCAATATAAATTTCTCTAAATTTACCACATTACTAGTTGGTTTTCTTAAATTATCCTTTGTATTTTGTTACACAGGCCAGTGAGTAATGGCACAGGAATGGAATCTAGAGATGATGTGGATGAATTTTCAAGGTAAATTTTGAGGATAGATTAGGCATACTTCAGTGTTCATTCTAATCCTGGTGAATTCAGCTTCTATTGCTGGCTTATTTGCTATTCCAGTTCTGTCTAAGGTGCATTTCTTTCAAATTTTAATTTTGACTTTGGTACAGGGAAAGAAAATCTGGCCAATCATCTTCTCGGCAACATGCCTCAAGGCCAGAAGCGACGCCAATGGATTTCCTGGTGCGGCCACAATCCAAGATTGATCCTGATGAAATTAGGGCCCGTGCTAAACAAGGGATACAAGATCAGCACCGTATGAAGGTAGGGTTTTTTTTTTTTTTTTTTTTGGCGAACTATCTGAAAATTTTGAATAAAAAGGATGTGCTGATTAGTTGGCATTTGAGTGCGCATTATTCTATACATTTACTAGTGCTGCCAACGATCTGAAATGGAAATCTTTTATGTATAAAAACTTTTCATTTTAGTGGTTGAAGTTGGTACTTGAGGTTTTTATTCATATTGCGCTGAAGTTAAAATTGAATGGAGCTTCAATTGTAATTTTCTCCCAATTTGTTTAAATTTTGGAGACGAGCTTTTGCCCTTGTTTAAGATTTTCTTTGAGCTTCAATCTTCATTCTTTCAATGGCTGAAGGAGTTTTCCCATCTTTGTTTGTTGGTTTATCTCGGTTTTTCTTAAATGATTTTCCTTTCTGTTTTGAACGTTTCTTTGAAAAATCTTCATTGATATAATAATTGAAGAAAGGTTATTTTTATTTGGCAGATGAATAGGAAGTTACAGCAGTTGAAAGCACCAAAGAAGAAGCAGCTACAGGCCACAAGATTAAGCGTGGAGGGTCGTGGTATGGTCAAGTATTTGTGATTTTACCAAACATTCAGATATATTGCTGTACTCCGCCACCGTCCAGGGTGCAGTACAATACTGCAAAGTGCATTGTGCCTACGTACTTTTATGTCACAAATATTCGCATTTCTTTTGCTTGAAGGTACAAAGTTATTGATTAATCTTTTTAACTGCGAAGTTTCTACTTCTTTTTCGTTTTTCAAGTTTGTATTAAAGCCAGATGATTTATCCATTGGCAAGTAATTTGCCAAGACAAAGCTGTGTAGCGGCGTAGAAACTCCCTCTTACTCCAGGTATAGGGCTCATGATGGGCGTTTCCGGTCAGTTCATTCCTAGTGTAAGGACAAGTTTCAAAGAAACCCCACTTTCTGGTCAACTAAACCTGTTTCTATCTTTTCTTTCGTAGTGGTTTATGCTGTACTTTTCAAGCCCTAGATCGTCTCTTGGACTTTTTAAGATCTAGCATTTATCTGGGCAGATAATTCGTTCTCTATTTGTAGGTTTTTTTTTTCATTGTGGTCTAACTCTTAGTAAGTCAAGTAAAGATTAATAATGAACCACCACGGGGTGGTCCAGTGGTTGCTGACGAATTTCAGGCCGGTACTTCACACAGCACGTCCTGGGTTTGATACCTGCCACTGGTGAATCACATGACACGTCCTGGGCTCAATACCTGTTGCTGGTGAATTGCACGATATTGGTCAAGAGGAGGTTGAAATGCATTTGTGAGTATTTCCGACCCTCAAAAAGGTGGACTGCTGTAGCAATAGCCACTAGCTGGTCTCCTTAAAATAAAAATAAAAAAAAGTACAGATTAATAATGAAGCTGACGGAACTTGCTTGTTAAGCAATCAACCGGTTTCTATAGTCACCAACTCCCATTTCTTTCTTCTCACTCTAACAAAGTAACCTAAGACTGTAACTGCACCAGTTGTGTCTATCGATGGTAGATCTAGGAAAATTTTATTGGAGGATCATGTGTAAAAATTCGTAAACATTTTAGAGACAAATGACTTCACTCATAATTTTGAAATATAAAACATTACAAGTTACAATTATCTCGATGGTCTCCATCTCCTTCAGATTGGGTTAAAATCGAATGCTGCCTTTGAGGAAGCTGATTGCTGGAGCCGTGGGTGGTTTGGGAGGTGTTTACACAATTTACAAAATCTTGTTTGGGCCTGCTCGGGCGGGGTTGGGGGTTGGGTCATCTTGGAAGAGAGAATTATGAAGAGAAGAGATGAACAAAGTGACTTGCATATTTCTGTTTTATTGGTATTTCAACTTTGTGCATGTCAAAAGTAACTTGGTAAATAAAATAAAAAAATTTGCAAAAAAGTAACTTGGCAAATAAAAATTTTGAAAATAAAATAAAATTTGTAAGTTGCACATAATTAGAAATGGATGCAGAGAATGGCTCGTTTAAATGAAAAAACTAGTTTTTTGCTACAACGATATATTAATACTATAGGAGTAGATAAATAAATTGGTTACAAACTCATCATTCTTGCAATTATAACTTTTATTTTGAACAAATGATATTATCTACACTAAGGTGGAGAGATGGGCTTAGCCTCACAATGGGTGAAGAAAAATATCATTAGATCGTAATACTAAGTGACTGAAATTCGAATTTAAGACATTTCATTTACAAATAAAAAAAATTATCATTAAGACCAGATAAATAAAGAAGAATATCACTAAAACGACAAATACAAAAATATCATTAAGACCAAATAAATAGGCTTATTATATTCACACCCCACAAATTGTTGAATAAACCCCACATACTTAATACACCCCACATTTGCTTTTTCAATGAAAAATTATCTTAATACACCCCCCATACTTCCCCATAATACCCTCACACCTCACATTCTCAATATACACCTTACATTTTCTACATGCACCCCGTATTTTCTATACACCCCATATTTCTCAAATCTTATAAAGCTTTTAATTTGGACAAAAAATGCCGATTGAAATTTTGACAAAAGATGCCTCCTGAGATTTAAAGCATATGTGGGTTGTTTTCAATTCCACCATTAAAACCCATGTCGTCTGTTTTTAATATATGGTGGTAATTTTAGGTGTTTAATTCTTCATGTAATCCATGTGATCCCTAAAAGATGAATACGAACATAGAAGCGTTAATAACGCAGCAAAATCAAGATTAAATAATTATCGATGTCGTCAAAATCACAAAAACAATAAAAAAATATGAAGTCTTACCTCATGTGAAGCTTCCGAAACATCGATTTCGTGTTTCATTCGTCAAAAGTAATTTTTCTCAATCAACATGTTTGTAGTTTCATTGGTTAGGGTTTTGTTCAACAATGGAGGGTCGGAGGGATTTTGATAGTTGAAGAAGATAAAAAATACGTTAAAAGTGATTTGGGGTGTATTTAGATTTAACAAAAAAAAAACCTAATAATGACACACCCCGTCCCGAAGGAGGGCGTGCTGGCCGTCACGTGAGAGTGATGTAACCATTTACACAGTTCGGAAGTTCTTAAAATACAATTACTAAAAGGAAACCCCTGAGGGTGAGTCCTACTTTTGTGAATTCTGTCAGAACGCCGTTGGGTTCCTCGTGGCCACCAAAGCTCTGCTAACTTAAACCTGGAGGGGCGAAAAACAAAATTGAGTGGGTCAGCAAAACAAAGCTTTTCGAAAATATTTCATTTAAAACATTTCTAACCCCTCGCTGTAAAACCTGTATACTTTCCCGTAAAATAGCATATATAAGCATACATATAAGCAAATATCTCAATTCACTATCCTTTAACACTTTTTAGAAAAATATGTCATGCCAAGTGTCCAAAATCATAATATAGATGCTTTCATAAATCTCAAATCATCAATTTTTCTTTCTCAAAACCCAGAAAGTATGTTATGTTATAAAAACTTTCAAAAACCGAAAGAATGATGCATCAATATAATTCAGGTGAAAATAAATCAACCGGAGACCCTGAAATGGTCCTGTACGGCTGATTCTAAAGCTCAACATCCAATCCAACCGGAGTCACCTCGGTGACCTGTACGGTCCAACTCTGCACGTCACTCGGAACTACATATAGTAGTATGTACGATGACAGGTGTATAAATACGCTCTAGTGCTTCTCTCATCAATCATCAGCGCGCATAACTAAGGTCACCCCACTAGTCGGAATCACATCTAGTGATCTGTACGACTAGCATGTCGGAACCCTCACATGGTCTGTACGACATCCACCTACTTGGATCCAAGACGAGCGTGCGGTGTGGTGAATAATATAAGCACTAACACCTAGGGTGCATGTTATGAGCTTAAACGTCTCAACATCAAACAATTCAATGCATAATGAACTCACCTGACTTACCTGTGCCTCCACAGCACCATGCACATGTATGCATCATATATCAATTCATGTTTTTCATATCATTCATCACATGCATATCATTTATATCATGGCATTTCATTCATATCATGCATCTCATTCAAGCATGGCATTTTAGAAACATACTTTCATTAAAAACTCAGTTTCTGGGAAATTCAATAGTATATAGGTAAATACAGAAAATACTGCCCACTCACCTGGAGTTCGCCCTACAACTCCCTAGCACAATACGCCAAGGCGTCATGACGATCGGCGCCTAAAACAATAATCAACCCAACCTCAGAATTCATATCGATAGAATATATAACTTATATAAAACACGTCACTACGCAGTTCGATCTGGAAGATCTGCAACTCAGATTTCCAATCCATAACTTCCAGAGGTCCACAATATACTTCTAGGACAACATCCTAAAATTTCATTACCATCCAACGGTCGGATCTCCGTAAATTTCCAAAACTAAGTGACGGTTAACATTCTATTTTATGGACTTACAACTCCAATTCCGGAAGATCCGTAAATCGGATTCCCAATCCGTAAGTTCCTATAATCCTCAAATATTGCGTATTACAACGCATCAAAGTTTGGTGACGATCCAACGGTCGGATCGTCAATTCACATTTTCACCTATAAGCGAAATAATTATAAAACGTTAATTTTAAACACATCACCAACAATTCGATATAACTTCTCATACGATGCTCAATTTGGGTATATGAATATACCACATCGACCTACTCGACGTCACGAGCGTCGAGAAATTTTTAGAAACATTTTTGGACCCTCCATGCGCCCTCACGCGCCGGCTAGGCCACTGCCCTACGCGCAGGCCACGCGCGGCACGTGTCTTCTTCTTCGCGGGGCTCGCCGGACTGGTTTTTCCGGCGACCCGATTCCGGCCAAACTTAAAACCTCTAGTTCTCCTTCGTTTTTCACCCATTTTCTTCGAATTTTATATCAAATTGAAGCCCTAAGTGAGTACTATCGCGTTGGACTAGTTTTAGGGTCTAAAAACAACTAAATCTCACCTGGAAATTTCAAGGGTTTCGGCCACTCTCGAACTCGACGATCCCGACGTCCAAAGCTTGCAAACGAACGTCCCCGAGCTTCCTTAGGACCTCCTAAAGCTCACTGTGAGCTTGGAATTCCCTGAAACACGACGTTTAACGTGTGCATGAACAGTGACAAAAATTGGGAATCTCGGGTTCACGTGAAATCGAAGGTTTCACGGTCTAAGACTAGTACCAATCGACTCACAGGGACTCAGGGATGAAGATGCATACCTTATTTGCTTCGATCCGTCGAGTTTGGCAAGGTTTTGGGTGTGTGCCGTACATATGGGTGCCTAGAGAGAGAGACTGTCGAGAGGGAGGAGAGAGATAGTGACGGGGAAGGGAGAGATTAAGGAGAGTGTTTGTGAGGTCCACAAACCATCCACACCATCCATCCTTAATCCCTAATCAACAATAATTCAACCTTACCAAAATTATGTCCAATTCACCAAAAATATATCCTTTATATTTAAACTATTAATTGAACCAACAATGTCACATAACGTACCTTAATCACGTCAAGGGCATTCCCGTCATTTCATACATTCGATATGAAAATCTCGGGACGGGCTGTGACAAATAAGGTCAAAATTGCCATTGCATAGTAGGGTAAATAAATCATTTAATATTAAATTTTAATGTGTGCATTCAATATTGGTGTGAGATATCCACACATCCCATTCTACTTCTCACACACCTTTTTAATTTTTGGCCATCAGATCGGATGAATTGAAGAAGATCAACGGACAGAAATTATCAAGGGGTGTGTGAGAAGTAAAATGGGGTGTGTGAATAGCACACCCCTCAATATTTTGTGGGCTGCTAATATTAAAAGCCAATAAATAAAGAAGAATATCACTAAGAAAATTTTCAAAGGAGATGTCAAAATGTCCAAATAAGCAATAACGATAAAAAAAGAGACAACAACAATGTTTTCCCACCGAGAAGCCAAATCTAATGTGGCATCACATGGAATGACATCTCTCCTATCAAATTTGACAGCAACTTCAATTTAAAAAAAAAAAAAAATTATTAAATAATTTTTATTAACTTTTTTATTGGTTTAAAGCCTTACCTTTTAATTTCTTTTCATTACCAATGCAATGATTAAATATTTTTATACCTTTTAATTCATTTTCTTTCATTAGCAATGCAAAGAAAATAAATATGAATTTTTATTTTTTGTTTAAATTTGAATTTTATATTTAAAATTGAAAATAAGCTGTCAAATTTAAATTTAATGCTTAAAATTAGAGATGGTCGAAAACGACAAATAAAAAAAATATATCAATAAGACTAAACAAATAAAGAAGAATATTATGAAAAAAAAAAAAAGTTGAGCCGTACCAATTATGTGCACATGAAGAATGTTCTTGTTGGTAGATAAGTATACGGGAATTGAACTCAGCGTTCCCTTCAAAAGCTTGACCTATCAGCGCCACCCACGTGTAGTACAATCAACGTGCCGGCACCGGCTTCCCTTCCATAGCTCCACCAGGAAAAACCACCTCACCGCGTCAAAAATACCATCTCTCTCTCCCTCCCCAAAAATCGCCTGGTGCGTAGCTGCCCTTTTCGCCCCAATTCTCAATTCGCATCGAGGTCCTTGAAGATCCCTGTACCCGAACACCAACTTTCCATCTACTTTCTCGAAATTCGCGTCGGGATTTTCTCGGGAAAGTAAGGGCTAGGGTTTGGGAGGGAAACAACAAGATGAGCTTTCGGGATCTGGAAGCGGGTCGGGGCTCCAATTATTCCCGGCGAGGAGACCTCGGCACTGGAAAGCAGGACCCCACCCAAGCTGTGGCCTCCGGCATTTTCCAGATCAACACCGCCGTATCCACCTTCCAGAGGCTCGTCAACACCATCGGCACCCCCAAGGACACGCCGGAGCTCCGCGAAAAGCTGTGAGTTGTTTCTTCACTTTCATTTGTCAATTTTGTATTGTTTCTTGAATTCTGGGGTTTTGATTTTCTGTTCCATGATTGAGTTATTGATGATTTTGTGCTATCAAGGTTGAATTAATTGTGAGTATCATAATAATAAGCTGGATTTGATTGTTTTGAATTATGGGTTTCTGGATGCTGTGTAATTCCATGGATTAGGATTATCTGTTTCGCTATCGTTTTCGGGGGTGCATGTAGGATTTACTTAAAATTTGAAATATTTAAGAAAAAATAGCTTAAGGGCTACTATACAACTTGATTGTGACCCGATCATAAGGAAGAGCGACATCCTGGATAGCAACAACGATTACTTCTTTCAAGTTGTAAAATGTCATTTCTGGTCATTATTCATTCTCTTTTCTTGTGAAAGGTTTCAGCAAAATACTGCTTGCATGATAAATTCCATTGTCTAATGCTCCCCCGTATTGACTTTTCCTGATTGCAGGCACAAGACGAGACTACATATTGGGCAATTGGTGAAGGATACTTCAGAAAAACTTAAACAAGTCAGCGAAAGAGATCATCATACTGAAGTTAATGTAAGTCTCTGTCACTTTCATCCCTTCTTCTTCCATCCGTCCCTCACACAGACACACACACACCCAAAATTAGAGAGCATGTCTATGGTATTTATTACAAATATGAACATTTATTCCTTGACAATCGTGCAAACGATAGGGTTGGTCTTTGAAAATTCAAACTTTTTGGTGTGATGATCTTGGATGTCTTCAACTTAATTGCAGGCAAGCAAGAAGATTACAGATGCTAAGCTTGCAAAAGATTTTCAAGCAGTGCTGAAAGAATTTCAGAAGGCTCAACGACTTGCAGCTGAGAGGGAAACAGCATATGCTCCTTTTGTTCCTCAAGCTGTTCTTCCTTCCAGGTAAATTTTGTTGGAGGATGTATACAATCAATTCCAGTCTTTTATTTGTCTGCACTATTTATGTGATATCATCCAGAAGATATTTTTGTTTTGTTTAGTTTGCATTACATCTAGTGTTGGAGGCCCTCAATCTTAACTTGTATAATTATTCTTAATGTTTCACGCAGTTACACTGCTAGCGAGATAGATGTAAACTCAGAAAAGAGTCCGGAACAGCGTGCTCTTCTTGTGGAATCTAGAAGGTGAGTTTTACTTGATTTTGATACAGAATTTTAACTGTTTTGCAGAAAGAGGTTGTTATTAGAAAATAAATTCAAATCAAATGCTGAAAGGCATTAGTCGAATTGCCGTTGAAAATGAAGAAAAGACAAGGGACAAACCAGTGGAATCATGCATTTTCAAGTAGAAGGAAATTGAATGAAATTATGTTTAATGGGAAGACAATGAGTTATCTACTATAATTTGGAGTCAATCAATGATATATAAATGAATGTTTTTCCAAGTCCAGTTTTAGGCTTACGGTGGAGGGATAGAGCCTTTGGTGGGAAGTGGTGAAGTGTAATATGGTTCATAGAAAATGGGTATTTTATCAGTAGTCATGGGATAGGGTGTCGGAGACTATTATTGGTGGGTTGCAATCCCTTTGGAACAAAGTGCAGGTCAGACCATGAGATTGAGTGAAGTGTTTAATGTGTGCTGTGGTGTCGGAGCCGTGTCTTGGTTCAGTATTTTGGTCTAGGAGCTGTCTTTGAAATTTTTTGTGTCTTCATTGTCTAGTCTAGATTTAATACTCTCCCTTCAAAAAAACAAAACATAAAAAACATAACCATCTCTTTTCATGGTCGAAAAACTTAAAAATGGTGGAACCACTGTAACTTTTTCAAAACCACCATAAAAAAAGGAACTGCATCGGCACTAACCTCATTGCACCTCCATTTCTTACTAGAAAAAATTATATCCCAGAAGACATCTATTCCTTTCTTATTGGAAAGGCCATATGATATTTAGGAGTTAGGAAACGATATTGAGCATTTGCGCCATTGGCGAAGGAAACGACGGAGGAGAACAGTCTGCCAATTTCAACTTTTAATTAGCAAGGGAAAAAGGTTTATGAAGACTTGTTACATTTAAGATGGGTAATTTGGAAAACAAAATTTAATTAATTTTAGCATAAAATGCATAAGTTTAGGTACAAGAAAATTGACACATGGTGTGAGGAAAAGTGGGTAGGTACATATGAGAATGTGGCTAGCATTCCTCCTCCAAATTATTAAAATTCCTGACATCTGAAGCTCACAATAATCATGCTGCACCCAGCTTGTGGTGTTCTACATCAAAATGCTAATGCCTTTTTCCTGTCCTTAATGATTCTCTTGTGCACAAAAATAGTTGGCACTGGGAGCCTTAGCATCAGCCGTCTTTGGTTTCATTGCCAATTGAGAGAGCAGATCTGATACCTTCTGCTAGTTGTTTCCAAAATTTTGATTGTTTGATTTATCTACTTCAGTTTTAAACTGTTTTCAAGGTTGGATTTGCCATATATCTTTGGTTCTAAGTGAGCTTTGCTGCAGACAAGAGGTTGTGCTATTGGACAACGAGATTGCCTTCAATGAGGCTATCATCGAGGAAAGAGAACAGGGAATACAAGAAATCCAGCAACAAATTGGTGAAGTGAATGATATTTTTAAAGATCTTGCTATACTGGTTCATGAGCAAGGAACCATGATTGGTAACTTACCTTCTCCTTACTCTCTTGAAGGCACTTATACTTATCTGGCTTGTGTTTTCTTATCGGTGATATCTGCTTTGTAGATGACATTGGCTCCAATATTGAGGGTGCTCATGCTGCAACTGGGCAGGCGAATTCCCAACTTGTGAAGGCGTCAAAGACCCAAAGATCAAATTCGTCTCTGGTAATTTATTCACATTTATTTTATGACATTTTACATATATTTGTATATATATATTTCCAAATGTTCTCTTCTTTCAGTTGTATATATACTTTCTGACATTTTATATATATTTGTATATGTATATTTTTCCAAATGTTCTCTCAGTTCCTTTACAAATATTTTAACTAATCACTTTTAAGTTTGTTTAATCATAGTTATATTTTTTGGTTTTTTGCAGAGTTGCTTGCTCTTGGTAATATTTGGAATTGTGCTTCTCATCGTGATAGTAGTACTTGCAGCTTAATCAGAAGATTGTCTAAACTCAATGACAGCGAACTCAAGATTGTGCTACGCATCCCTCTGCTATTTCTGCGATGCCTGACTTGAGTTTGCCGTTGTATTCTATGTTCGTATATAGGGGTGGGTATCCTTTGCAATTTCTGGTTGCGGTTGGGTGAGGTGTCTGTTCTGTTCTGTAAGTCGGTGTTTGGGGCTTCTGATGGCGTTCTGTGTGCGTGTGCGTGTGCGTGTGTTGTTTTTTTGTCTTTCTTTAAATATTACGGTGTTCGTTTATACATGTATAAGTTCAAATAAAAGTCATAATTCTTTGGGTTCACACTTATTTGCTCATATGTAGTTTTCTGCTGTTTGAACTTGGTTAGTCAGTCAGTCTCGGAGCTGAAAAGGCTTTCTTTCGACTAACCAATCAAGGTTAGGGTCGGTTTCTCTATCGATTTTTGGTGTAGGGACAAACACATTCAGGTTAATATCTTGTTCTATTAATCTTTCCTCACAGATTTCCAGATTGGCCACTGTAACGAAACTCTCCCATATCGTACTGAAATACCCTACTGTACTGGTACCGGAATTTTGTCGAGTTCAGATTTGGTTCCACCCCTATCCCAAACCGTACTGTACCGTGCCCGCCCCTAATATTATGAATGATGAATTAAAATATAGATAGTTTCGATTGTTAGAAAAAAGTTTGAGCAGACCTACAAAATGTGTGAAAAAATAGAGTGTCTCCCATTATAACCCATATCTTATATATTTTAATTATAAATAAGAAATACGCAAAAAGCCTACTTACGCCTTCGCCTCTAAAACATTAATTTGTTGTATGCATGAAATTATTATCTTAATGGGCGAGACATCAAAACCCACGGACGAAATGTCAAAGACATCTACCACCTGAACTTCCTTGCTGCCAATCATCACTTTTTGTGAACTTCCAACACCATCTAATCATCACTTTTCGTCTTCTGGGTTTATAGCCAAGTAGCGGCGTGAAGAGGATGAGTATTTAACCAGGAGCATATTAGCTCAAAGAGATGAACTTGGTATGAGTAGGCAAGTTCATAAACTCACTAGTAGTAAAGCGAAACCGGAACCAACATAATGCTAGATTGTGCATGATTTACAATGAAATTACTAATCTCCATCAAATCTTGGAGAAAAAGATTACACAAAAGCCTTGACATATCATTCGGAGTCGGAACCATGTCTTCTCTTCTCCTTGTGTTTCCTGTGTTTCCTCCTCTCATCTGAGGGATGTTTCCCATGCTTTTCACGCTTCTCATGTTTCTCCTGCTTTCTCTCATCACGCCTCCTCTTCTTTCGACTGCCTTCATCCTCTAGCTCCTCTTCTACTTTTTCTTTTGGTGGTGAATTAGGAACATCCAACTTTCCCATTTCAGGTGGAACATCCTTCGCTGTTGGATTAAGAGAACTTGACTCATCCCAAGGGCAGGGTGCTCTGCAGTAACATTATAAATTAATTTATTTTTGGACAAAATGGATCAAGCAGAATTACGCTAAGCAAAGAAAAAACATAATGGGAGGGAGGCAAAACATAAACTAGTAATCATATATCACAAACTAACTAACTACACAGCAGGCTATTGGCACTAAGTACGAATATCTTATACACACACACACACACACTACAAGCTCATTAATTACTACATTAATCGTGGGAGTATCTCATAAATTCCTTTCTCAAAGTATCCAACCGCTGAAACAAAGACATACTAAACCATAAACCCTACTACTTCCCCACCATCCATGTATTCCTTCTCCAAAGGCCTACATCCCCATTTCGCATTATGGGAATCCAAGAAAATATGACAGTACTCCAACACCACCCTTGGAATAGCTCTATACAATTTTCTTCTTTCGCCGTTCTATACCATAATTTTCTTTAGAACTCAGAAAATGGCTGTCACGAAAACCCAGCAACATTTTTTTTTTATAAGTAAACAAAATCATTATATTATATAATTGGAGAGGTGATTCAAATTATACCAGAAGTCCACAAAAATAACTCCCAACCTATACAAGACAAAACGGTCAAAACCAGCAACATCATTAAACTTTCAATCTTCAAAGAGATTGATGACATAGAGCTCGTTTGGTTGTGCTTTTAAAATGACTGAAAGCGCTTTTGGTGAAAATGTTTTTGGAATCAATCCTCATTAAAAATGCAAGTAAATCCTGGAAAAACACTTAAAGTGCTACGTGGAAGAAGCACATGCCTTCAATCATTTTAAAAGCACATCCAAACGAGCCCATAAGTGGCTGCGGATTATTGCAATTAAGCTAGGACTACATATCAAAATGGGAATAAGGAAGGTACAATTTAAACCCTTTTTCTGGGGTGTTACGCACCTTGCAAATCCAAGACCATGCACACGTGCTGCTTCAGCGTGCCCTTCACCTACGTCCTCTGCAGTAGAGCCTCGTTTCACAAGTTCCGAAAACTCATGCTTATCAAGCCGACTACCTTGAGCACGGCTTGCACGCTTAGGAGCTAAGCCAAGAGCCTCCCTCATAGCCTGCTCCTCCTCTTCCTTAATTCTCTTGATCTCTTCTTTTGCAGCATCCATTTCTGCCTTCTGAGCATTTTTGTCTCTAGTATACCAGTGTAGATCTTTACCTGTGGAAGCATACAATAAACAGTCGAGAAAATCTTTTAAATACAGCAAAACCTTTCAGACATGGGAATGAAACAGGGAAAAACGTTAAAATCAAAAGAAAACAAAACTATATAAGAATCACTATATACGCTATCTTTGCTAGTAGCTCCAATCATACAACCACTTCAATTTCTAGAGATTAGACCTTTGTATAAAAGAAATTAGAAACAGAATGAAAAAGACTCCGCGACTTTTATTGGACAAGGAGACTTCTCTAATACATTTTTCACCCATGGCAGTGGATTAGCCTTATAAAGGAAACGAAAAGCATCAATCGCTTTTATAAATTATAGATTCAAATCATTTGTAGAATAAAACTGGAATTAAGTTCCAGACAACACGAACTTAAGATACTCTGCACAAACAAATTCCCAATAGCCCTACAGATTCAAACAAAGTCCATTCATGCCATACAATGTGCAAATTTGGCAGACAAGAAGGAACTTGGAACTATAGTCTACATCCAAAATTGTCAGCGATCCTCATTGCAACATTAAGAGAACCAGAAGTTTACATTTTTTCATCTTCCATGAAAAGATTCCAAGAAATGTTACAAAATTGGAATACATGCCAACTTGATATAATTTGGACCAAATTCCTGTAGTGTTGAATAATTGGTCCGGAAATATGGAGAGGTGAATTCTTGCAAAACAATTCCAAGCATGAGAATTGTAGGGCATTCAAAATTAATTGCCTCTTTTCTTACCTCTTGAGGAAGGACGCAATGGCAAAAACACATGGAATCCAAGAACATAAAGATATAAAGAACGAAGAAATATTAGAGTAACGACCTATAGGAGTGAATTTAAGGTATCTTAGTCTTTTCATTTAATAATTACCTAAATTTATAATTTTGTTCTATTAAGTGGCTTATCTTTGAATTGGAGAGGGTTTGACTATTTTTCAGAAGAACCACAGAGCTACTTGCAACTTAAAACCAAATTGAATAGTTCATTTGAAATGAGAAAAATGAATGATTATAGCCAAATATGAAGGAACTAAACGGGTCACCTTTTTGCCATCTTCCCACAGGCGCCTTGATGCTGTGACCAAGATAGTTCTCTCGATGTTTATCAACCTTAACATCGTCCCAACTGAATTCTGTGCATCAAAGGAGAAGCAGAAAGTTGATTAAATAAAATAATAATAATTTTAAAAGCCTCCCAAGATAAGAATGCACCTACAACATACAAGGATTATGTCCACGATTTACACATAAATATGCGATGAATATTCCTATTATTTAGGGTACCAAAAATATGATTTTTTTAACTACTAAGTTCACTTTCCTACGACTATCAGAGTTTCATTGTAGGTATTAAGAGTTTGTTGTGCTTCAACTACCTATTAAATAATGGGCGTTATTCTAAACTACTGAATTGAATTGAATGTTGAACACTAAAATCCTACGTCCGCCCAGGGATGGAGGATTGAGAAAGCAGGCATGTGCCATTGCCCACCTTAAAATTAGGGAGAAGAAAAAGAGAGAAGAAAAAGTAGGAAAAATGGGTAGCGAATGAGGGAATAAATGAAAAACCAGCCACCCTGTTGCTCCCTTGTTGTTTTTCTCCTCTATCCTCCCTTCTTACTTTTCCTCTCTCCCCCGCATCAATATGTTTTTACATCAGAAGTTCAAGTTTTTCTATGCACTTTACAGAATAGAATAATAACTGCCTCACCAAGTCACTATCTCCGGAACAAAACCAATATTTCATGAATTCAAGTTGTGAGCATACGATTAGCGACTCCACATGCAATTTTAGAAGCAATTATTTTTTTTACGGCTAATTGGGCAATAATAGGGGCAAAAACTATCTTCGTAAACACCAAAAATCAAACACAGATCTGTATCAAATTAGTGGACTTTTCTTATTAAGTAAATAAATTCCCCTCCAGAGAAACTTTATTTTTACGTTTAAATTCTATAACACCGTTCATTATTGACACTAGAAGAGATAAATGAAAAAGAACAGCCAGAGAACAGATTACTAAAGCATGAATATACAGAAAAATGTACATATATTTATATACATGTGTGTGTGTGTGCGCGCGCGCGTGCGTGTATATATAATGAGAGAGGGAGAAGGCTTACGATCTCGACCGCCACGAACACCGCCTCTAGTGGGATGATACATATTCGATCGATGTGTATACGTGTGTTGTGCGTTCAGCAATCAGAAGGAGCCTCCTTCCTATGGTTGTCTTGGGATCCGGAATTCTGTCGGAATTAATCAGCACAACATCAATCAGCTTCTCCAATTGACCTCAAGATTTCAATTGTACCCAAATTGTACGAAATTAGGGTTCCCATAAACCCTAAGATTACAGACTAGAGACTATCTAAAAAATCTTCCGTTAATCGAATCATGCTTAATTCATAAAACGAAACTCAAAAAACAAAATCAATAGAAAATTAAATCATCTGGTATTGAATTACCTCGTATTATACAACTCTTTCTGACACCAGAGCCACCCGCAGAGAGAGAGACGAGAGAGACGAGAGCGAATGTAGCTCCTGTTTCTGGATTAAATACCACCTTTACTGAATTATTGGCGTTGTCATTCATCGCACCTACTTCTTATCCAACGCTCCATGTTTTTCCACGTCACCACATATACATTTAATATTAAAATGAGTGCTGTTCTTATTTGTTTAACTCGCTTTTTAATGAAAATAAATGATATTATCTCCGCTGGGTGGACAAGTAGACTAGCTTCACAATAGCCAACAATAATGTGGTTCAAAATTATTTTTTGCTAGAATCGAATCTAGGGCCATCTCCAACCGATCCTGCCAACGGGCTATAGGGCTAAAAAAAACTCGGAAGGACATGAAAACCGTCTTCAACAGAGGGTTAGGCCAAAAGACTTGTGGGTCCCACCGTGCCAAAACACCCAAATCAGGCCAGTGGGATGGCCATTTCCAGTCAGCCCACTTGCCCTCCAACGACTACCTGGCGTCAGCATGACGCCAGCTAGCAACAGCTAGCTAACGTCAAGTTATCATTGGAATTTGATTTTTTTTTTTGACGAATTGTTTTTTAATTCTAATTTTTTTCTATAAATACCTAAGTCATTCCTACACAATTTCTCACATACTTTTCATCATTTCATACTATCCAAAAAATTATTGAGATTATATAAAGATAAGAAATTCGGAGGATTATTCATTTATCGACAAGTGGCACTCAAAATATGTCCGAAAATCTTATTTTAATATGGTAGCTTAATTTAATTAACCATATTAATACAATTAAAATAATAAATTATTGAGGGGGTTATGTTTGGTCAATGACCCTTTAGTCCCCTTGGTTGGAGATGAGTTTTTTGTCAAATGACTATGTTTGGCCTATGACCCTTTGGCCCCCTCGGTTGGAGATGGTATAAAATATGGTCTGACACTATATTAAAATATAATTTCTTATAGGGCTATAGGGCTAAACATGGTCGTTTGGCCCTCCTTCGGTTGGAGATGACCTAAGGCATCTCTACTTACAAGTGAGAGGAATACCACTAAATCATAGTACTAAGTGGCTGCTTTTTAATGAAAATGTTAGAGTGCTGGTACAAGCCTAAACCCACCCCAATGTCATATTTCTCCACCCGCATTATAATTTCACTCACCATAAAAAAATTAAAATGTTATTTTCTCATGACTATCATTACTAAAATAACTTCTATCATATATCTAAATTTTTTTAAAAAAATTTAAAGCATAAATATTACAGTGCTGATAAGCCCAACCCAACCTTGATTCACATACAAGACCTATTTTCCCAATTTTTATTCCAGTTAGCATTTCAGAATTTGATCACTTTCCAGATCTTAACCCTAAGCCTCATTCCGCACTTATAAAATTTCATTCTCATGCCCCATTTCCAAATTCATGACAACCAAATCTCACCCCTCCAACCCAATTCCTACTTCTGATCTCCCATTTTATTTTTCAAGTGTTTAAGTAATTGTTTCATTAGTAAAATGTTTTGAACAACTATTATGTATGATTAAACTAGAGGAATAGAAAATGAAGAAAATATTATTTAAAGAAATTGAGACAATTGTAGAGAGAGTGAACAAAAAAGAGAATCATTGTTATTTTTTTTCCTTTGATCCTTTAGATGTCAATTTACAGGGTAAAAATCGTATCAAGATTTCTATTAAAAAATTTAGGTAGGGAGATAAAAAGTTAGGTGGGTCTATCAACACTCAATGTTATTATGTTAATGACATGTTTATCCTTTTGAAAAAGACTTTTAGGCTCCTATTTATAACTTTATGGAGATCTGGGTTGAATAATTTGAGAATTTTCTATTTTTGAAGAAGTTGTATGTTTGCTTTTGAAACTGAGTGAGAAGAAATTGGTCAGATGCAAAGTTATAATCTGAATAAAGGAGGAGAAGCCCCAAACCACTTAAGTATTTCACCCATCTAGAAGAAGTTGACGGCGTCAGTGTACTTAAGGTTTTTGTTTTCTTTTGTTTGTTTTAGCTAGGGGTGGGTTGAAAAAACCAAAAAACGAAAAAACCGAACCGTAACCGGAAAAAAAACCAAACTATACGTGAAAAACCGAACTGAAATGGTTTGGTTCAGTTTCGGTTTCTGGGGTTCCCAAACCAAACCGAACCGAAGTGTGTATAAAATGATGTCGTTTTACCCTTAGATATGCTAATGTCGTGTTTACCCTTAAGTTAGTGTCATTTTGGCTATGCTACTAACACTAGAATAGTTTTCTTCCTCTCGTGCCTCCTTCACTCAATCACTGTGTCTCTCAGCCATCACTCCCTCACCCGTCACTGCGGTTCTCTAATCTCTCTCAATGCGCCTCCTCACTTTGTCTCTCAGTCAGCCATCACTTCACTCACACAACCGGGAGCCTCGCAGCCTTGAAGCCGTGTAACCTCTTAGCAATGCAGCGCCTCGCAGCCCAACAACCAGGGCCGTCCAGAGATTTTTGAGGCCCGGGGCGACGTAAAAAAAAGTGCCCTAACTTCATGTAAGAAAATTATTTATTTTCACACATAAGACATCGAAAAAATTATACTTAGAAAAACACTTCAAACTCAATAATTTAGAAACACAGAAAGACTAATTTATTTTGTATTGAGAGAGAGAAACAAAAAAACTTCGGGCTTACAAGTAGATAAATGATGAGTTTTGTTTTCCATCTGAACTTTGAATGTGTTTTTGAATAAATCGTGAGATGTTTTTTTTCTTATTTACTAACCTTGTCAATATGGGACTAAAAAATAATGATGTTTTCGAGTCTTTAATTGATATGTATTATTAATGAATGGACACTAAATTAAACATTTTGATGACACGTCATTTAATTTGCAAATGTGGTCTACGTATTATTCTTTGTTGAAGATTAGACTTAAATTAAAACGAATATTTAAAAATAACAACCTACATAGCTACTAGATAGTAACTAAAAATAAATTAACAACCAAACAAAAATTTGTAAAAATTGAAAAAAAAAATAAACAAGCACATAGCATTTCGAACTTAGGACCTCTTGTTAATTTTAAACAACAAAAATCATTGTTTCTAATTAAACTTCTTGATCCTTTAACAATTGTAAAAAATAGAAAGTAAATAAGCACACATGGTGTTTTGAACCCAAGACCTCCTCATTATTTTCAAATGACAAACCACTGTGTCTTTGAACCAAATTTTATAAATTTATACTCTTATAAAAACATATATAAATATATCACCCTAATAATTTTGGTGCCCCTAATTTTTTTGGGCCCTGGACGGTCGCCCTGCCTGCACTGGGCCTGGGCCGGCCCTGCCAACAACCCCGCCGTCGAGCACTTGCCCACCTCACTGTCTTGACAATCGACAACTGTCACAAAGGTAAGTATTCTAGGTGGGTGGGTGTTTGTGAAGTTACAGAAAGAAGAAAGTAAAAAAATTGGAAAGGAAAATCGAAATGTAAAAAAGAAAGTGAGAAATGCCAAACCTCTAATTCTATCCCTTTCTCTCTCTAGGGTTTATAGGTAATTAGTTACGTAGAAATACCACAGCAATGCATGTTTCTAGTTTTTCACTTTCGACGGTCATACATTGCACTATTTTAAAAGGTTGGTTGGAGGAACAACTCGTACTTTTAAAGATTTGGATTATATGTTTGAAGATGTTTTGATGCTAGACCTTAAACCACATTTGAGTATGTGAACAACCAGCATGCTTTAAAATTATTAGTGAACTTAAAACCTAGTGATGGTACCAAAATAGGCATTTTGATAGTAATTCGTAGTGGCAGTGAACTTGGTAGTTCAATCCTGTTATGGTTATCTTCTAGCTATTAAAATCATTTCACCAACTTGTGGTATCCAGAAGATTCATATATGTTTATTTTTCATAGGATAATTCAAAATATGGTTATCTTCTACTGCTTGGAATTTTGCAGCACGCTTTTGAGCTTGCTTGGTTAATACTAATCTGTATTGTGATTTTTTTTGTTCCCTAATTGAATCTTATTATATGTTTTCTATTTTAATTAGATGAAGTCAAATGCATCAAAGGCCTCAAGCTCAAGCTCAAACTCAATGAGATCAAAATCATCAAATAGCTCTTGTGACAAAACTAAATTCATCTACTTCTACTCCATCGCAAGTAAGTTGTCATCTCTATACTTTCTCTATCATTCTTATGTCTCAACTTATTTAATAATTAATTGTAATGATTTTCTCTTATTTTAGGACATTGTTTGTGAATCAACTCCACCTCAACTCTTCATGGAGGCACCTCAACAAACTCCTCATCCTCATGGTGAATCCAAAAATTCCTCCGATGCAACTCTAAAAGAAGGTAGCTCAAGTGATCAAGTAAGTAAAAAGAAGCTCTCTTGGATTAACTAAAAAAATCATGAAAGGTCTACAATTTGGGAGCACTTTGATAGGATAATTAAGGGAGATAGAGTTAAGAGGTGTGCGAGTATTGAAATAAACCATTTATGGCCTACCCGGATAAAAATGGTACAACTAGTATAAGAAATCACTTGGCAAGATGTAGAAGTTACGGTCCTAATAAGAAAATATTTGCCACAAATAGGCAAAAGATCTTAACTTTTGCCGGCACGGAAGATTGGAACCTATAAATTTTTCTCAAGTGGAAGTTACTAAGACTTGTGTTGAGATGATAATTATAGACAAGTTACTTTTTCTTTCATCGAGGGAGATGATTTTTGTAATTTTTGCATGCATGCATGTCCTTTGCGGAGAGTGCCTAGTCGTAAGACAATAACTAAAGATGTACTTGGCTTGTTTTATTCTGAAAATGAGAAATTGAAAAGTCAGTTGAAGACATTAGGGTGTGTCTAACAACGGATACATGGACTTCTATTCAACAAACAAATTATATGGTTCTCACCGCGCATTTTATTCATGATGATTGGATGTTACATAAAAAAATTTTGAACTTTTGTGTCATTCCAAAATCATAAAGGAGAATCTGTTCCTTAACTTTTGGAGGAGTGGAGCATATAAAAGGTGTTAACTATTACAGTTGACAATGCTTCTGCAAATGATTCTGGCTTAAGGAATTTGGTGCACCGAATAAGTGGGTGGGGATTTCTAATGCACTTTTGCATTATGGAAAATATTTGCATACGAGGTGTTGCTCATATCCTTAATTTGGTTGTGAATAATGGGATAAAGTTGTTGAATACCGCTATACAAAGCATTCGTAATGCGGTTAGGTATGTAAGATATTCCCCTCAAAGATTGGAGAGCTTAAAATGTGTGTTGATAAAGTGAGAATACATAGCAAAGGGCTTGTGATTTTGAATGTCCCTACTAGGTGGAATTCCACATTCTTAATGTTGGAATTGGCTTTGACGTTCAAGATGACTTTTGATAGGTTGAAAGTATATAATGGTCATTACCTTCCATACTTTATTAAAGACAATCATGAAAATATAAGGGAGGGGCCACCTTCTATGGATGATTGAAGTGAGGCCGAAATATATGCAACATTTTTTAGATTTATTTATGAAGTCACTTTAAAAGTATGTTGTTTAAATACTCAATTCATAATACTTTTGGTGATTTGTTTAAGATAAAAAATCTTCCTCGTGAAAACAAAGATAATGATTTTTTGTCTATGACCTCCATGTTGATGCAAGAAAAATATGACAAACATTGGGATTCAATTGAGGATATGAATCAACATGTTTTTGTTGCACTTGTGCTTGATCCTCACCATAAATTGGAAAATGTAGTTTATGATGAGATACTAATTGGTGAGGATGAGGAAAAAGTTGAAATTGCCACCATTGAGGTGAAAGATTTGTTGATTAATCTTTACAAGATTCATGAACAGTTGTTAAATAATACACAACAAAGTATAAGTAGTGGTGGTAGTTCTCAAACAACAACGACAAGTGGAGATTCTTTATCAAGCATGACCGAAATCGAAAGAAAGTTGAAAGAGAAAAGTGAAATGAGAAAAGCAAAGAGTGCCTGTGTTGTGCACAATGATATGGATAAATATCTTTCCGATTCTAATGAAGGGGAAGATGAGGCAAACTTTGATATCTTGAATTGGTGGAGGGTGAACGGGGTTTCTAAGTATCTTATTTTTGCACGTGTTGCAAAAGAGATTTTAGCTATTCCCATATCAACCATTGTTTCGGAATTCTCCTTTAGCACAAGTGGACGAATAATTGATCAATTTCGTAGTTCTTTGAGTCTAAAAATGGTGGAGGCTTTGATATGTACACAAAATTGGCTTAGGTCTATCTATGTTGCATTGCATCATGAGCCAACCATTGAGGAGATTGAGTTTTGTGAAAATTTTGAGAAATGTAATCTTACTTATTGCATTTGGTTTTGTTAGATTATTTTAATTAGATGCTAAGTTGCATACTTGCATTATATCGTGTACTTTTTTTTTATTTGTATGTAGAAATGGCAAGTGGAAGTTCAAGGAAAGGTGCTATGTTGCCTCCTAGGACGCCAAAGCGTTGAGCTTGAGGACTTGAAGAGAAGAAGTGTGTGTGCAAGAAATGAAACCTTGAAGGTTTATTTGTATTTATGGTTTTAGTTAAGTGGAATATTTCTTTAAAATTTGGATTTTGTTAGGTGTGGAAGACTTGAAGTTTGATGTTTATTTTAAATTTGGAATTTTTGAAGACTTAAACATTGATGTTTATTTTAAGTTTGGATTTTGGAAGACTTGATTGATGATCTTGGTTGAACTTTAAATGTTTATTGTATTGGAGATGTTAAAAATTTTAGATTTCATTTTTTGAAAAAAAAAACCCAAAAAAAGTGAATCAAACAAACTTGAACCAAATTTTGATTCGGTTTTGGCAAAAAACCAAACTTATTTGAACCGAACCTAACCCTAGTTTTGGCTCAAACTTTGGTTTGAGCTTTTGCCTTGGGATTTATATTTTAGTATTGAGCTTTATTTGTAATTGGATTCCAATATGTAAATGTTTTCTGTATTGGTAATAAAAAATTTATCTTCGTACAGAAAAAAAAGCCACTGAACAATGCGTATGTAGTCGCAGTAGTCGACTCCATTGACGTGACACATACGGATCACTCAACCAATGAGTTGACGCCACATCAACCATACAAAACATCTATTTGTTGGAATTAAAATTTTCATTAGAATCAATAATAGTAAGGGTTAAAAGAATTTGGTCATTGTTTTTTTGTCAATTCCATCACCTAATTATGAAAGATTCTCAAATATTTCTTAGTCATAAATTATTAAAAAGTTGATCACAAAATGATATCTTGAATTCTCAATTTCGAAAACAAGATCTATATGGCACAAATTTTTTTCTTTCATTTGACAAAAGTCACAAATCATAATCAGCATTTTAAGGATAATATCATATGTTGGAGAAATTTTTATAGGGCATTCCAAACATACACTATGTATCATAGTAAGCCAAGGAACATTACAAAACATATTGTTTCTCTACTTATATTTTGTGCCTAAACCCTAAACCCTATGCATCTACCACTTTTTCTTTTCCCTTTTTTTTCTTCTTTTCTTTGATTGTCAAGTTGTATACAGACTAGGCGGAGGGAACCAAATGCCCGCCTGACAAAAGATACTTTCTTCTTATACACGTTATCTATCAAAATTCAAAAGACCATAAAAGCCAAGACTTTGAGGACTCTTTGCCTCTTTGCTTCTTGCTGTTGAACGTTCATGATTCCAAAGCTTTCACCAAATTAGATCTGAAGGCCTGATGTTATCCTTATGATTCCAAAGTTTTCATCCAATTAGATCTGAATACCTGAAGTCCTTATGATGACAATGACTGAGTTTACTTTCCAATGAAAAAATAACCGAGTTTACTTGAGACATCGACAAATTTGTATGGGGTTAAATTGGTAATTTGATGGAAAGTAGAACATGTTCCATCCTTGTACCATATATACATAGTCATCCCTCATTAACGTAGGCATGATTATGTAGCCAAACAAATGTTGGACAAAAAAAGTTGTCTTCTTCTTTGCTAACTTACTCTGAACTTAGAAGAAAACTAACCAACAATCATCCTCTTTGCTTGTTGTTATAGATCATCTAGGAGCTAACCTATCAGCTACTGTAAGTTTTTGTTTAGCAATTGTGTAATACTATCTTGTTCTTTTGTCTTGCATAACTTATTATTTAGCAAGTATTTGCTTACATAATCATGCATTCGTATTTTTCTCTGCAGAGGAATGAAACTGTGCCAATAACTTGCATTTCTGAGTCAACAAAGAACATTTACAAGGGGATATATGCCATGGCTCCTGCATCATTTCGTGTGTCCTCTGTTTCAAATTCTCTATCTTCTAGGGTTGTCTCCCTCAAAAATTACTCATGGCAATGTGGTAGTAACGACTGAACCGGTTAAAGGAACCTAAGCTTCATTTTTTTTAGAAAAGAGTGAGCGCCTTTACAACAACAAAAGGATGTGGCTTAATCGGATGGTCCAAATATGTCTCAGGTATTTTTATTTTATTTCAATTTTTTTTTGTCATTTGTTGCCATAAATATATTGTCCTCATAAAAAGTGAGTTCTATACAATGAATTTGTAATCTGTTTTCTCATGGAAGGTGCTCGTGTGCTTTTGCATCTTCTTTCTATGGGATATGGTCATGGCAATGTTATTGATGAGTCATTTTTCATACTTGAAGGTCATACTCGGTGTCCCAAGTTGGGTAGAATTGGGTGCGACATAAAAGATGATCTTCCTGAACCTGATCATATCCAATTTGTCAATATGGTCTACAACAAGTTCTCAGACAGGCAACAAAATGTGCCTTCGAAATTCAACATTTATGTACTACCATCTTACTTAGGGGCAGGTATTAATTTGTCAACTGATTTAATTTTATAAAAAATAATTTGATCATGTTTTTTTTTTGCATGTTATATATTTGATTGTTGGTTTTTTTTTTTTTTTTTTTTTTGGCATGTTATATATTTGATTGTTGGTATTTTGATGGGAGCATTTTTGCTCACCACATAAATATTTGAGCATGTCATGTGTTCGCATTATAAATACCATTTTTCAATTTTATTTTAGTTTTTTAATTGTTTTCCAAACACATTGCTAAGCATGTCATGGTACTACTGGACTAAAATCTGGATAGAGGAAAACGGTGGTGGGTGTTAATCGGGGTTTGGCGGGTGGGAGAATGATTAAGGGTTGCCTTGTGCTATACTGATGCGAGACAATGTCAATTGCCGTATTAATTTTCATCATTTAACTTTTTAATATTTTAAATGAGGTTTATTAGCATAATTTGCCACATCATAAAAAAGAAGGTATTTAGGATTTTGTTTGAATTCTTTGATTATTATGCTAGGCCTCCATCTACAACAAAGGAGATTTTACTTTTGTTTTTTTTTGTTTTTTTTTTGTTTTGAAAATTGTTGAAATTGAATTTTTTTCACTACATAGTTCTTTCATTTGTTTTATTTTAATAATATTGTTTTTGAGTATGTATTGTGAAACCTGTTGTCTTAACACTTATTTCACATCCAAATTGGATTTGTCTGATCTCAACCATTCATATCTCCTGGATCCAACATAGAGATTGAAAATTTGAACCTTGTGTTCCAATATTTTATGTGAGAGATATAAAGTTAACTTGAATAACCCTTTTTGTCATGCATTGAAGATTGCAAATAAATAGTTTTGAATACATACCAAATCTAAGCAAAAGATTATAGACATAACTAAATTGATTGTACAACTAATAAAAATGTCTAAAAGCGAGAACCCAATAAATCCAACAAAAACAAAACCACAAGAAAATAAAAAATTAATAACACAATAGAAATGCCCCAAAGTTTCAACTGCCACTCAATCAATTCAGTCTCAAAGTGTACCCAGTAAAATCCCAAACATCTTGACATTGTCCATTGTAAGTAAACAAGTGTGGCATTAGATCCGGAAAGAAATAAGTTAATGCTATATTGAGATCTTCATCGTCAACTCCCTCCCATTGCAAGGAAAAAAAAACACATATCAACTACAAAACAAACAATTAAAAATAAATCAAATGTATAATATCCTCTTAGACAGAGACATGAAAACGTACTCACCTTAATCTGATAATGTTTCCTTACGTTGTTGTAGTATATCAGAAAAGACAATAGGTCATTTGACCAGTAGGTGACGCCACAATGGGTCAAAGCATCATACAAACATAACGTAGAAAATGTCATAATTCTCTTAAACCAATCAAAGCTTAGGTCATGGTCCTCCACCATATATGTCATGTACTTAGACATCAACTATTTTATTATGAGGAGCTTGCCAATGGTTTTTGGCAAGTTATATATTTGATTGTTGGTATTTTGATGGGAGCATTTTTGCTTACTACAAAAATATATGAACATATTATGTGTTCGCATTATAAATACCATTTTTCAATTTTATTTTAGTTTTTTAATTATTTTCCAAACACATTGCTAAGCATGTCATGGTACTACTGGACTAAAATCTGGGTAGAGGAAAACAGTGGTGGGTGTTAGTTGGGGTTTGACGGGTGGGAGAAGGATTGAGGGCTGCCGTTTTGGTTTTTAAATAATCATTTTCCAGATTTTACTCCAAGGGATAAGCATCAATGTTTTATAAATATAGGTTATCTTGGAAATATTAACAGATATGTGTCCAAAATATGAAAACTTTGAATGACATTTAGGAAATGCTTAATCTCCTAATAAAACAAGTATAAGACTAATAAACTTCATCAACTACCATTCTTTTGTTATGATAATCATATGCTAATGGATAAGTGCTACTGAAAAACAATAATATGTGTGTGTGTGTGTGTATATATATATACTTGTATTTTTAAAGGGGCCAGTATTATCAGAGTAAAACTAAGACCTAAAACGTGGGTTCGATTAATATATCGTGGTTGTTCAAAACGAGGTTGTGTTCTTCAATGAGTAGAAGAATGAGAAAAGTTAGGTTAGATTAATCCTCTTAGTTTGCAAGCTGCTTTGTGCAATACTGATGAGAGACAACGTCAATTGCCGTATTAATTTTTACCCTTTAACTTTTTAATATTTTAAATGAGGTTTATTAGCATAATTTGCCACATCATAAAAAAGAAGGTATTTAGGATTTGGTTTGAATTATTTGATTATTATGCTAGGCCTCCATCTACAACGAATGAGATTTTACTATTGTTAATTTTTGTTTGGTTTTTAAAACGTTTTAAATTGAATTTTTTCACTACACAGTTCTTTTATGTGTTTTATTTAATAATATTGTTTTTGAGTATGTATTGTGAAACCTGTTGTTTTAATACTTATTTCATATCCAAATTGGATCTGTCTGATTTCAACCATCCATGTCTCCTGGATCCAACCCAGAGATTGAAATTTCGAACATTATGTTGCAATTTTTTGTATGAGAGATATAAAGTTAACTTGAATGACCATTTTTGTCATGCATTGAAGATTGCAAATAAATAGTTTTGAATACATACCAAATCTAAGCAAAGTGATTCACATAAGCAATAGTTTATATATATAAACTAAATTGATTGTACAACTAATAAAAATGTCTAAAAGCGAGAACACAATAAATCCAACAAAAACAAAACCATAAGAAAATTAAAAATTAAAAACACAATAGAAATGTTCCCAAGTTTTAACTACCACTCACTTAACTCAGTCTCAAAGTGTACCAAGTAAAATCTCAGACATCTTGACATTTTCTATTGTAAACAAGTGGGGCATTAGATCCGGCAATAAATAAGTTAATGTTATATTGAGATCCTCATCATCAACTCCCTCCCACTGCTAGGAAAGAAAAACATATATCAACAACAAAACAAAGAAGGAAAAATAAATACGATCCTCTTAGACAGACACATGAAAACGTACTCACCTTAATCTGATAATGTTTCCTTACGTTGTTGCAGTATATCAGAAACAACAATGGGTCATTTGACCAGTAGGTGACACCACGATAGATCAAAGTATCATAAAAATATAACGTAGAAAATGTCATAATTCTCTCGAACCAATCAAAGCATGGGTCGTGGTCCTTAACCATATATGTCTTGTACTTAGACATCCACTGTTTTATTATGAGGAGGTTGCCAATGGTTTTTGACATGTTATATATTTGATTGTTATATTTTGATGAGAGCATTTTTTTTCACTACAAAAATCTCTGAACTTGTCATGCGTTCGCATTATAAATACCATTTTTCAATTTTATTTTAGTTTTTTAATTGTTTTCCAAACACATTGTTAAGCATGTCATGGTACTGCTGGACTAAAATCCGAGTAGAAGACAACGGTGGTGGGTGGTAGGACGTGTTTAGCGGGTGGGAGAAGGATTGAGGGCTGCCGTTTTGATTTTTAAATAATTTTTTTCCAGATTTTACCCTAAGGGATAAACATCAAGGTTTTATAAATATAGGTTATCTTGGAAATATTAACAGATATGGGTCCAAAATATGAAAACTTTGAATAACATGTAGGAAATGCTCAATCCCCTAGTAAAACAAGTATAAAACTAATAAACTTCATCAAGTACCATTGTTTTGTTATGATAAGCATATGATAATGGATAAGTGCTACTGAAAAGCAATAATATGTGTGTGTGTATATATATAAATATATACACTTATATTTTTAAAGAGGCCAGTATTATTAGAGTAAAACTAAGACCTAAAACGTTGGTTTAATTAGTAGCGTGGTTGTTCAAAACAAGGTTGTGTTCTTCAATGGGTAGAAGAATGAGAAATGTTAGATTAGATTAATCCTCTTCTTTTGCAAGATGCCTTGTGCTATATTGATGAGAGACAATGTCAATTGCTGTATTAATTTTTACCCTTTACCTTTTTAATATTTTACATGAGGTTTATTAGCATAATTTGCCACATGATACAAAAAAAAGGTATTCAGGATTTGGTTTGAGTTCTTTGATTATTATGTTAGGCTTCCATCTACAACGAAGGAGATTTTACTTTTGTTAATTTTTTTTAGGTTTTGAAAATTGTTGAAATTGAATTTTTTCACTACACAGTTCTTTCATCTGTTTTATTTAATAATATTGTTTTTGAGTATGTATTGTGAAGTCTGTTGTTTTAATACTTATTTCATATCCAAATTGAATCTGTCTAATCTCAACCATCCATGTCTCCTAGATCCAACCCAGAGATTGAAATTTCGAACCTTGTGTTGCAATCTTTTGTGTGAGAGATATAAAGTTAACTTGAATGATCCTTTTTGTCATGCATTGAGGATTGCAAATAAATAGTTTTGAATACATACCAAATCTAAGCAAAGTGATTCACAGAAGCAAAATATTATATATATAAACTAAATTGATTATACAACTAATAAAAATGTTTCAAAGCGAGAACACAATAAATCCAACAAAAACAAAACCTCAAGAAAATTAAAAATTAAAAACACAATAGAAATGCCCTAAAGTTTCAACTGCCACTCACTCAACTCAGTCTCAAAGTGTATCCAATAAAATCCCAGACATCTTGACATTGTCCATTGTAAACAAGTGGGGCATTAGATCCGGAAAGAAATAAGTCGATGCCATATTGAGATCCTCATCGTCAACTACCTCACACTGCAAGGAAAGAAAAATACAATATAAACTACAAAACAAAGAAGGAAAAATAAATCATATATATAACATTCTCTTAGACAGATATGAAAGCGTACTCACCTTAATCTGATAATTTTTCCTTATGTTGTTGTAGTATATCATCAAAGACAATGCGTCATTTGAACAGTAGGTGACGCCACAATGGGTTAAAACATCATAAAAACAGAACGTATAAAATGTCATAATTCTCTCAAACCAATCAAAGCATGAGTGATAGTCCTCAGCAATATATGTCCTGTACTTAGACATTCACTGTTTTATTATGAGGAGGTTGCCAATGGTTTTTGGCATGTTATATATTTGATTGTTGATATTTTGATGGGAGCATTTTTACTTACTACAAAAATCTTTGAACATGTCATGTGTTCGCATTATAAATACCATTTTTCAATTTTATTTTAGTTTTTTAATTGTTTTCCAAACACATTGCTAAGCATGTCATGGTACTACTGGACTAAAATCTGGGTAGAGGAAAACGGTGGTGAGAGTTAGTAGGGGCCTTGCGGGTGGGAGAAGGATTGAGGGCTGCCGTTTTGATTTTTAAGTAATTCTTTTCCAGATTTTACCCCAAGGGATAAGCATCAATGTTTTATAAATATTGGTTTTCTTGGAAATATTAACATAAATGGGTCCAAAGTATGAAAACTTTGAATGACATGTAGGGAATGCTTAATCCCCTAATAAAACAAGTATAAGACTAATAAACTTCATCAAGTACCATTATTTTGTTATTATAAGCATATGATAATGGATAAGTGCTACTGAAAAGCAATAATATGTGTGTGTATAAATATATATACTTGTATTTTAAAAGGGCCAGTATTATCAGAGTAAAACTAAGACCTAAAAGCATGGTTGTTCAAAACAAGGTTGTGTTATTCAATGAGTAGAAGAATGAGAAAAATTAGGTTAGGTTAATCATCTTCTTTTGCAAGCTGTCTTGTGATATATTGATGAGAGACAATGTCAATTACAGTATTAATTTTTACCCTTTAACTTTTTAATATTTAAATGTGGTTTAACAACATAATTTGCCACATGATAAAAAAGAAGGTATTTAGGATTTGGTTTGAATGATTTGATTATTATGCTTGGCCTCCATCTACAACGTAAGAGATTTTACTTTTGTTATATATATATTTTTTTGTTTTGAAAATTATTGAAATTGAATTTTTTTTTTCACTACACAGTTCTTTCATCTGTTTTATTTAATAATATTGTTTTTGAGTATGTATTGTGAAACCTGTTGTTTTAATGCTTATTTTATATCCAGATTGGATCTGCCTGATCTCATTTCCTGGATCTAACTCAGAGATTGAAATTTCGAACCTTGTGTTGCAATATTTTGTGTGAGAGATATAAAGTTAACTTGAATGACCCTTTTTGTCATGTATTGAGGATTGCAAATAAATAGTTTTGAATACATACCAAATCTAAGCAAAGTGATTCACAGAAGCAAAATAATATATATATATATATATATAAACTAAATTGATTGCACAACTAATAAAAATGTCTGAAAGCGAGAACACAATAAATCCAGCAAAAACAAAACCACAAGAAAATTAAAAATTAAAAACACAATAGAAATGCCTCTAAGTTTCAACTGCCACTCACTCAACTCAGTCTCAAAGTGTACCCAATAAAATCTCAGACATCTTGACATTGTCCATTGTAAACAAGTGGGGCATTAGATCCGAAAAAAAATAAGTCAATTCCATATTGAGATCCTCATCGTCAACTCCCTCCCACTGCAAGAAAAGAAAAACACATATCAACTACAAAACAAAGAAGGAAAAATAAATCATATATATACGATCCTCTTAGACAGACACATGAAAACGTACTCACCTTAATGTGATAATGTTTCCTTACGTTGTTGCAGTATATTAGAAAAGACAATGAGTCATTTGATCAGTAGGTGACGCCACAATGGGTCAAAGCATTATAAACACATAACGTAGAAAATGTCATAATTCTCTCGAACCAATCAAAGCATGGGTCATGGTCCTCAACCACGTATGTCTAGTACTTAGACATCCACTGTTTTATTATGAGGAAGTTGCCAATGGTTTTTGGTATGTTATATATTTGATTGTTAGTATTTTGATGAGAGCATTTTTGCTCACTACAAAAATCTCTGAATATGTCATGTGTTCGCATTATAAATACCGTTTTTCAATTTTATTTTAGTTTTTTAATTGTTTTCCAAACACATTGCTAAGCATGTCATGGTACTACTGGATTAAAATCTGGGTAGAGGAAAATAGTAGTGGGTGTTAGGGGGGGTTTGACGGGTGGGAGAAGGATTGAGGGCTGCAATTTTGCTTTTTAAATAATTCTTTTCCAAATTTTATCCGAAGGGATAAGCATCAAGTTTTTATAAATATAGGTTTTCTTGGAAATATTAACATATATGGGTCCAAAATATGAAACTTTAAATGACATGTAGGAAATGCTTAATCCCCAAATAATACAAGTATAAGACTAATAAACTTCATCAAGTACCATTGTTTTGTTATGATAAGCATATGATAATGGATAAGTGCTCCTGAAAAACAATAATGTGTGTGTGTGTGTGTATATACTTGTATTTTTAAAGGGGCCAGTATTATCGGAGTATAACTAAGATCTAAAACGTGGGTTCGATTAGTAGCATGGTTGTTCAAAACGAGGTTGTGTTCTTCAATGAATAGAAGGATCATGTAAATTGTTCTCTCATTTTAAGACCTCCAATCCCTCTCCAACCAAACGGGCTTATATCTTCCCGCCTCCCCAAACAAAAGGGGTGTACATCAATATGATAAAGTGAGAGTGAAATAAGTCACTTAAAAAAAAGAAGATAGAACAATGAATTAAGATTCTTTCAATTGAATGTCGGAGGCAATGGCTCATTGAATATGGATGTAGCAGCAATTGTAATAGCTGAAAATAAGGCTGCAACGAACGTGAGAGTTGATACGGTTCCAGCTTGCGCCATCATCCCAGAAGGGATTTTCCAGACAAGTTTACCGTATCCTAATTCAGAACCATTGATCTCTGGCATCTTATACAAACAGCTTTGATTTTGTGAAGTTCCCTCAACGCTACAACGCATGAACAAATCCGGCATACCAAATTTGACTTCCCGATAGCTGCTTTCATCTATGAGCTGCAATGGATTCAGAAAAAAAAGCAAGGTTAAATGATACAAAGTAACGAATATATCAGGTTTCTTCAAGGGAAATGTTATTTTCTTTTTTCAGAATCCTCAGCACACAATATATGCCTCAAAGGTTTAATCACTAAAAGAAGCCAAATATCCCAATTTATATGCAATGCAGAACGAATGTAGAACCTGCCGAGATGAAAATATCTTCAACAGGGAAATCAGATACAGTTTCAAATTTAATTCACAACCATTCCACTTACTGGATATCGTGCATGCAATGGAAGCTCTACGTTGATGTTACACTCTTTATCGTATCTCAACAAGAAATTATGACCAATATCCATGTGAACCTCAACAGCGGAATGATTGGAAAGAAATGAAGGCAGTTCTAAATTTGCATCTCCAAACACAGCTATATTGCTATACACTGCATTAAATGGACAATCCGAGAAACGAAATCAGTGCAATATCTCTAGATTACAGGTAATATGTAGTATTTTGTTTTCATTTGGGGTGTGGAGGGAGGAGCAGAAACAAGAAGGAATAATTACCACCACGCTGAAGGAGATGTTGAAGTTCAAATGGATCCGCAAATACCCCAGATGGCAGTCTCTCAATGATTATGAGCTCACAATGGTGAGTTGGTAGCCCATATATGGGCTCTCATTTGATGTTAACTCTAATGGATGAGGTGAGATGACGATGAGAATCTTTGCCTATCAGATTGCGGTGCAAAATTGGGTGTCTAACAACAAGACTCGGATCATGTGGCAGCACCTTGCACAAACCAAAAGGAAGCTCTTGTGCTACAAAATCTTGGAAATCTGATTCGAACAAGTTTTCATCTTTTTCATAATAAGACTGCATAATATACTTGTTGAAACTAGAAAAGGCACTGATATTTGAGCCACCACCATCATAGTTTGAATCATAGCTTCCCGCCTGAAAAATAAAAAATATGCGTCACAGATAAAAATCATTAAAGAAATCTTACAGACACGAAGATGCAGTTCACGATTTATGATAGTGTTGCTTTTCTTATTTGCTCATCAATGCATACAAAAGGTTAGCAAAGGAAAAATAAATAAACATAGATTAATAAAGTAGAAAAATGCAAGGACACCGGTTATAAGCCATAAAATGATATGTATGTAAATAGAAGAAAGAGAGGACAAGTATACAAACATGTGCGAACAGAAAGAGAGGACAAGGAATATAGAGTGGACTGCAATGGTAAATTGACAGAAAAAACAAGCAAGGGACTGATAGCTTTGAAAAAAATATGCTATTTGAAATTGTGGAAGTTGTTTGATGCAGGAGCCACGTTCAAACTTCAACAAATTAGTCTTTCTAGTCTGCAAGTTAGTTGTCTGAGTCTCTCTATGTTTCAGTTTGAATGTATTAGGTGTCATGAATTAGTCTTTAGAATTCCTAAGGCTATTAATGCGGACCTTTCCAGATTCATGTAAGAATTAGCCTAAACGGGGCTCTACTTTGTAAGCCTTTGGAATCAGATTGTTAGTGAAAACAACAAAGTCTATATTTCTCTGCTTGTGTGTGAGCCACACCAACCTTGGAGTGATTCCAAGGCACTGTCGATGTGATGCTGAAGGCTGGTGTGATCCCGATTTTGTTCCAATTTTTCTATTGGACTGATTCCTAGGTAACTTGGCGTGATGCCAAAGGCTGGAGTGAGCCCGGATCTCTTGTATTTATCTATCCCTTCCTATTGTCCTACAGCATTGTTCCGTTCCATTTGGTTCGTTTTATTTTATTGAGCAGTGGTTTTAGCCTATAACGTCACCTAAGAGAGCTGGAAAAGAGGCGGTCACTGTGATTTGATTTTGTTAGTGATTCTAAAAATCTAAAAGATAGGGGATTACGTTAAGGCTGATTACAATTGAGTAACTAACAATCTGCTTTAGCGACACGAAGAAAAGGCGATAGAGCATGAGGGGCTATACTTATGCAACAAAACATCAACAGGAACAGCTACTCCCCAATGACAGAAGCAGGTTTTTTTGAAAGATTTCAAAATTTCTTAACATTAAAAAATTGAAATATTTCTCTCCCTCCATCCAACGAAGAATATATATAATGAGTTTCAACTTCGTTTTGCCTAACTTCACCATAATTTCAATTCGAGAATTAGGGCAGCGGATGCGATGCGAAGAACCCTTTGGTTTGTCTTAATAACCCTCTAACAATAACTAGCAACCCTGTTGCTCCCATGCTGTTTAAATTCCCCTCCAGAGAAACTTTATCTTTACGTTTAAATTCAGATTACAGACTAGAGACTACCTCAAAATTCTTCTGTTAATTGAATCAACCAATACTCAATTACATAGTCAACAATAACAACAACAACAAAGCCTTATTCTATTAAGTGAGGTCAGCTATATGGATCCTAGAACGCCTTGGCGCTCAGTTTTGTGCCAATTACACGCACAACAGATGAAAGAAAATCAGATAACCTACTTAATTCATGAAACAAAACCGAAAATGAGATCATCTTCAATTGATTTACCTCGTTCTATGGAGATTTTTCTGACCATCCAGAAGGAGAAAACAGTTTTATGAATCCGCCTTTTTGATTGTACAACACGAATTTATCAAGTTTTTGAAGAAAATTAAAGGTTTTCTCTGCCTTTGACACACATTGTCAGAGAGAGAGAACCCAGATGCTGCTTCTGGGTTTAAATCCCACCTTGACTGAATAAATGGCGCCTTCATTGATCAGTTTTCTACTTCTCATCCAACACTCCATGTTTTTCCACGTCACCACTTATTTGGGTCAAAACCTATTTTGGTCGTGTTTTTTAAATTCAGCCAATTTGGTCACTGTATTTTTGTATCCGTGCCATATAAATTGTTCGGCCCTTAAACCTCAAATGCCTCTTCAACCAAACGAGTGAACATCGATATGATAAGGTGAGAATGGGAAATAAGTCACGTAAAAAAACAAAGGGATGGATCGAAAAGGGGAACTCGGTGCAAATTATGAAAGCCAATTCATGTAAATGAATGCTAAATGACTGTAAAGCAACAAACATGTTTAATGAATTAAGATTCTTTCAAATGTTTGCCGGAGGCAATGCCTGAATGAAAAATGGATGTGGCAGCAATTGCAAAAGCCGAAATTAAGGCTGCAACGAACGTGAGAGTGGATACGATTCCAGCATGCGCCTTCATCCCAGAAGGGATTTTCCAGACAAGTTTACCGTATCCTAATTCAGAACCATTGATCTCTGGCATCTTATACAAACAGCTTTGATTTTGTGAAGTTCCCTCAATGCTACAACGCATGAACAAATCCGGCATACCAAATTTGACTTCCCAATAGCCGCTTTCATCTAGAGGCTGCATTCAGGAAAAGAAAAAAAGCAAGGTCAAATGATACAAAATAACGAACATATCAGGTTTCAGAATCCTCAGCGCACAACACATGCCTCAAAGTTTTAACAACTAAAAAAGCCAAATATCCCAATTTCAAACAATATATGCAAATGCAGAACAAATGTAGAACCTGCCGAGGTGAAAATATCTTCACAGGGAAATCAGATACAGTTTCAAATTTAATTCAAAACCTTTCCACTTACTGGATATCGTGCATGCAATGGAAGCTCTACGTTGATGTTAGACTCTTTGTCATGCCTCAATAAAAAATTATGACCAATATCCATGTGAACCTCAACAGAGGTAAGATTAGAAAGAAATGAAGGCAGTTCCAAATTTGCATCTCCAAACACAGCTATAGCGCTATATGCTGCATTAAATGGAAAATCAGAAATACAAGAAACAAAATTAGTGCAACATCTCTAGATAACAGGGTAATGTGTAGTATTTTGTTTTCATTTGTGGCGCGGAGGGAGTAGAGCAGAAACAAGAAGGAACACTTACCACCACGCTGAAGGAGATGTTGAAGCTCAAATGGATCTGCAAATACTCCAGATGGCAGTCTCTCAATGATTATGAGCTCACAATGGTGAGTTGGTAGCTCAAATATGGGCTCTGGTTTGATGTTTACTCTAATGGATGAGGTGAGATGACGATGAGAACCTTTGCCTATCAAATTGCGGCGCAAAATAGGGGGTCTAACAACAAGACTCAGATCATGTGGCAGCACCTCACACAAACCAAAAGGAAGCTCTTGTGCTACAAAACCTTGGAAATCTGAATCGAACAAGTTTTCATATTTTTCGTAATAAGACTGCATAATATACTTGTTGAAACTAGAAAAGGCACTGATATTGGAGCCACCACCATCATAGTTTGAATCACTGTCAGCCTGAAAAATGAAAAATATGCGTCACAGACACGAAGATGGAGTCACAATTTATAATAGTGTTTACTTTTCTTATCTGCTCGTCAATACATACAAAAAGGTTAGCAAAGGAAGAATAAATAAACATAGATTAATAAAGTAGAAAAATGCAAGGACACCGGTTATAAGCCATAAATACAACGAATATAGAGTGGACTGCAATGGTAAATCGACAAATATACAAGCTCTTGAAATCAGATTGTTAGTGAAAACAAGAAAGCCTAGAGTTTCTGCTTGTGTGTGAGGGACAACAACCTTGGAGTGATTCCAAGGCACCTTTGGTGTTATGCTCAAGTCTGGTGTGATGCCGGAATTTTTCCAAATTTTCTAATGGTGTGATTCCAAAGGCCGGAGTGAGTCCGGATCTCTTCTATTTCTCTATCCCTTTCCTATTGTCCTACATCATCGTTCCGTTCCGTTCATTTCTTTTTATTTTTTTGCGCAGTGGAATACATGAAGGCACCCACTGTGAATCGAGTTTGTTCATGATTTTAAAAATCTAAAAGGTAGGGGATTACACGAAGAAAAGGCAACAACACACCATGAACATGTATAACAGGAGCAGCTACTCCCCCAACGACACAACCAGTTTGTTTGGAAGAGCTCAAAATTTCTCTACACTAAAAAATTGTAATCCTTCTCTCCCAACATCCAACGAAGAATATAAAAATATGTGATACAAATCTCATTAGTTGATGGTAACAATTGCAAATTCGCAATGAAATTAAGTACACACATAATATATATATGTAAAAAAAATTGAGGAATCTGAGAAAACCAAGCACTGACCTGATGAGTTGAATAATGTGCAGAAGAATGTGTGCAGAAACCAACGGCGGAGAAGAATACCAAGGCAAATCCCAGAAGGAAGGAATTGGAGAAGGCAACGGCGGCTGATGGCTGGGATGTTCTTGCCTTCATGGTTTCTACTTTCATGTTAGATTCAGATCTCAAAATAATGGAGGCGCCATGGATTCGGTCGAGGGGCGGTGGCCGGTGGTGGTGAGAGAGGACAGCGGAGGGCGCCGAGGAGAACACATGTATTATCAGGTCTGGTGGTCGGAATTGCAGAGGAAGGGAGGCGAAGGAGGAGAGAGGTTGGAGGGGACGACTGCGGAGTCGACGGAGGAGGGAGGATAAGACGGGGATGGGATCGACGAAGGGCAAAGTTGGAGGAAGAGAAGGCTTTCGGATTTGCAGGGACAGAGGTCGAAGAAGGTGGGCAAACTGGACACGTGTTATGATTTTATTGGACCACGTATCATGGTGAGTAAACTGGCTACTGACTTCTTTTAAATAAAGGGATTTTAGGAGTTTCAGAAATTCCAAAAAAAAAAAAACATTTCCAAATCTCTTCCTTGTGCGACAGAGAGAATGAGTAATTCGAATTCATCGCCGGCACATTCGTCGATATCGACGACAGCGATAGCCGGAGAAAGAGAACGAAGCAATTCCAATCCTGCCGCCGCCGCCGCTCTCTCCGACGACCTCTTCTTCCCCTCCGACCTCATTTCCATTCAAGATCGCAAGCACGAAGCATTACTTGGTTCGTTCCTCTCACTTTTCGCTTTCCAATCTCACTTTCCAATTGTTTGTTTATCTATTTGTTTCCACTTTTACTGGTTCAAATATTTGATTACATGATTTTGGTTTCTTGTTTCTGTTGTCAGCAAAGAAATCGATAGATCATTGAATGCATCTCTGCTTTGTTTGTTTTTGTTTTGATGCGTATAGTTTATGCGAAATCTGAGTGTTTACTTTTCGACATTGCAGTTATAAAATCCGATCTTAAGGATGCACTTAACAAGGTGGTTAAATCCCTCGAAGAAGATAATTGGATGTTCGAAGGGCCGCGCCATCGCGTTATCCCTATATCAAGACAAGGTTTGTTAGTTATGCTTCCTAACTAGTTTTGGTTCAAGATAATTCAAAGTTTCGATGTTGAATTTTACCGTGTCTTTTATGCGCCTGCTTTGGTGTCATCTGTATCAAACTTTTGAATTTTTATCAAGAACAAAATAAAACAACAATGCCCTTGATTTTCAGTGCGTTTCATTCCAAGTGCTTCAAATTCGGTAGGTTTTTATGGTGTCAGCTTCTCGTGACATTCAGCACCAACTACAGTTAGGATTCCTCAAAACATAATTAGAGTACTGTAACTATATATATATCAGTTTGGTAGGGCTGGTAACTCATAGAAGACCCGCCTTATCTAGCTTCTTCCACGAGGTTTCAAAACTAGAGCTTAAATGCATTGAAAACTTGGACAGCTGTACAGTTAATTTGCATACGTACAAAGGGGATTAGATCATTTTCTCTCTTTTCATCTCTTTCAACAGTAAACCTAAAGTTGATGCTCATGTCCTCATCATGTTGATTAGACATCATATTTGGCACTCAATATATAGTCCGATGGGATTGGTTTTGTTGGCTTCATAACACCCAACAGTCGACTAACTTAATATCGATCACCTACTAAATTTGTGACTGAAACAAACCCACAGGAAGTAGAGTATCTGAACCAACTTGGTCAGCTCGAGCCAGTTATTTGAACACCTGTAGCATAGGGTTTGAAGCAATTTGCATTAGCCGCCTTGAATGGTTATGCAGCTTTTGATGTAGAAAGTAATCTTGGATGTGGCTAACTGTTTTGGTACAGCATGCCCAGTTCATTTTCTCTGTTGAGTATCGTGCGCTTATGGTATTCATTTTCTCTGCATGCCTTAGTTGTGCTTGTTTATGGAATAAATGGTATTTATTATAGAACATGTAGACATTGTAATCATAAAAACAAATCTGCCTTTATATGTGGTTCAAATTTTATTAATTTGCTTCATGTACACCATGAATCTCTACCGTTTGCAGCTCTCTGTTTTTCACAGACTGAAAATGTGCTATTAGGTTACAGATGCTTTGGGAATCATGCTGCATTGCTGCTATTGTTTCTATTTCCTTGCTAAATTCTGATTTTTAATTGACTTCCTCTTTGGTTCCTACTAGTTTGCAGTGAAATGGTTATGCATGTTTTTTGGATGCCCCAAAATTAGGACTTTCCATGTAGAGTCATTTCCCTTCCCAGATCCTATGCCCGTAGCCACTTTTGTGCTTCGAAGTTCTAAACAGAATACCACCTAGGGTCTTTGTTCAAGTTGTAACAAGATATAGGTTTGATTCATAATACATTGGGAAGAAGATGTTAACATGTACACCCTTTCTTTGTAAATCTGTGATGGTGTTAATTGAGTTTGGGAGCACTTATGAAGCTAACTAGTTATACCTTGAAACGAAATGAAATGAAGCCATACTCTAGAATCTTTCTCATCATAGTTTGCTTTTTAGTACCTTCCAATTCACTGACATCCATTTTGTGCAAGAGGAGATAAGGAACATCCACCGTTGTCATTTATTTTGAAATGCGGGCAGGTAGTGAACACAACAAACCACATGCCAGAAAACACGGCATGCCATAAAAGAATGTGTAGTCATAGAAGCATAACTCCTATTCCTGTTCTCTGATCTTGCTCCCACACCCCACCCCTTGATCTGCCAACCTATCTAGCGATTATCCCTCTAACCTTGGAGACGGCAGATGCATGGAGGTGACAACCTCTGGACATTGACGACAATCAGCTATAATTTTTTTTTCCTGGGGATATGAGGATTTCATTTGGGTGGGTTGAATGCTTGATTTCTGGAACCAACAACTTAGGAAATGACTTCCTGTGCTAGGATCATTAATTTGTTTCTTCCAAAACAGAAATAAGTTAGTTTCGCATGCCTGTTTGAATTGTGGTGATTTTCATTCTGGTGACGTTCTCTCGCTCATCAGTATTTGAATTGTGACATCAAATGGTTGGTAACTTGCTGTTATTTTTTCTTAATCGGGCGGTTTTCTCCAGAAACACAAGGAAGCATCAAATAAATGGAATATGGCACCACCAAAATGATTTTCAGCCAAGAAGGTAATGCGTTCTTGCATATGTATGATGTTAACTAGTATGAGGGCTCCTGGATTGCTGCTTTGGTACACGATTACAAACATTTTGGGTTTTCTTCTGTCTGTTTGGCAAATGAGTCAATATTAAGAGAAGGCAAAGCAATTTGGTTGTCATTCTAGGATTTATATAGCCGACTCCACTTAGTGGGATAATGTTCTGTTGTTGTGTCAAACCCGAAGGGGCAAGCTCTCGAATGTCACTACTATGCAGTTGTATCTGATATGAAATCAAAATACAATACTGAGAATTGCAATGTTGGCACAAAATTGAATATACTTTTGGCCTTTTACTTTTTATCACAAATGGTCATTGGGGTTCCGCCAACTCCTAACTCCTAATTTTAGTTGATTCGTGTTTCAAATCCATCAATTTGGTGTTTAATGAAAGTTCTATCTGACCAAAAAGTAAAAGAATAAAGTTTTGTGCTCAGCTGTTTGACAGTTCCATTATCTTACGCTAGCCTCTCTGCATGAGCATGTGTGAAGGACTTTGTTTTTTTTAATCACGGGCACTATGTGCCCCTAAAGATGTGTTGTGTTACTTGTTTTCTATTAGAATTTTAAGAGATTGATGCCAAATCCTTCTATAAATTGAGTAAGAGTGAGATCCACCATATATGTAGCTTGTTTGATGTGTATTTAACCAAGAGTTTACGCTCTTTAATAAACAAGTCATAAATATTACAAAAACAATAAAATAAAATAAAAAGATTGACATATCAGGTAAGAACAGAAAGTTTTTCGCAACGTCAAATTGCTGCATAAATGTTTTGCATTTGGTGTTTTTATTGGAGATGCTCTAAAACGGTAGGTCCCAAGCGGTCAAAACAAAACACAAAAATAAAAACAATTTAAATCACTAGAATAGAACAGACAGATGACTACGGAATTGCCACAAAATTGAAAACCTGAATTACAAATGAAAAGAAAAATCACAAATAAATATGAAATTAACATGGAATTCGAAGAATAATGCATGTACCAAAACACCGAACAATGTTGAACCAAATCCACAACCAAAACCAACACCAAAATTTGAATTTTTTTTTCAATCTAGAATCAAAATTAAATGCGAAACACAACTAAATTCAAAATCTAATACAAAACACGCACACACAAAGCAAGTCAAAGAGTACGTTAAGAGCACTTCCAGCATGCTCTTTAGCCCGGTGGAAAGGGAACCGAAGCAACCCAATCCCCTCCCAAACTAGCTTCCACCCATTCGGGCAATTGGGCTAAGGGGGAGCCCATGGGAGAGGGCAGGCGGGAGTCCAAGGCCCGAGCGCCTGAGGGGGACTGATGCAAGGCTAACGTCAGCATGAAGTCAACCACGTTCTAAAATAATTTGTGTCAAGCGCGTGGGGCACGTCTCTGACACATTTTCAGATGCTGGGACCCGCATATCAGCCCCACTCAATTACCTTTGAATCTGGACCCGTTGATTTCCAGATCAACGGTCCAAGTTTTTAGGCTTTTAAAATTAAAAAGAAAAAAAAAATCAGAAATGTTATGGTGGGCCATGTGTCACATTCTGGACTGTTGGATTTCAAATTTTTTTTTGTAATCCAACGGTCCAGATTAATTAAGTTAATAAATTTAAAAAAATATTAAAGATCCAAAAAATTACAAACAAATTTTTTTAAAATTATAATTTTTTTTTCTATAAACACCTTATCATTTTCTCCCACTTTTCAACATATTTCAATATTTTCAACGATTCTAAACAATTAAAAACATGTCTCACAACATAATTGATTAAAAATCTTATCGTAATCCATCTACAAAAATTTTACTTTCGGATAATGACACATAGTGTGACGAGATTGGTTAAAAATCATATTCGAAATTTAAAAATTATTTTTTATTATTTTATAAAATAAAAAATATTAATATTTTATTACCTATTGCCATGGTTACTCAGTTTAGGGGTAATGATGCAAAAAGCAATTAGTGTTCATTAAAGGCAGTTACTATTCAGTAGAGGGGATTCAATTGCCAATTGCCATTGAGACCTTCCCTACACTGGAAGTGCTCTAATGCAGAGAAAGCGTTCAGTAATCAATTGCTTCAAATAAAAGGCTGGTGTCCTTTTCCAGTTTCATTCAACACTGACAAGAAAAATAAAAAAATCAAAAGGGAAATGGAAACTAGAAACTCTAGTCACATAAGATTTGCAAAAGAAAGAACGAGATGTACTGACACAGATGAAGGTACAGCTGGTTTTCAACGGGGCCAAAATACGATCATTAGTATGTTGTCTGTGGTGTTTAGATAGTGATGAGAGTAATGTACATTAGCAGATAAATAGATCATACCCCTTTGGTATCTGATGTAAGAAGTCCCATTTTTTCCGTCAGATTATCCATATTCTGGGTTTTGTCCCCATTCTCTGTTGGCTGCTGCTCTTCATTTTCCATACGCAATCCTACTTCTGCACAAGTAGAATCCATTTCATCTGCCCCCGGGTTTTGTATAATATCATCCCAATCCTTTAGAAATGCTTCTATGTCTGAGGAAATATTATCAAAGTCTATCGCCAATGACCCATTCATTACCTCTGAAGTGGGGTCAATAAATCCATCACCTGCTTCAGATGCCATGTTTTCAATAAATCCAACACCAGTGTCTTCACCTGCCATGCTTTCTTCAGGAATATCCACTAAGCCTTCGGGTGGAAAATCTGGTATTTGAGATAGCTCCGGGATAATTACATTTGTCTGAGGTATGGGAATTGATGGGGACTCTTGTGCTCCAACAAGGGCATTGACGTCTGAGAATGGAGATCTCATAACTGTTCCAGAGTTAGTGACCCATGGAGAAGAATGTGTTTCAGAAATTACAGAAGGCAGGCCATGCCCTGAAGTTAGCGGGACCTCTTGAAGAGTCACTCCTGATGTGCGGCTTGAAGAACTCCCACTGTCTACTGCACTGGATGATGATGATGAACCATCACCAATAAGGAAGTTATCAAAACTGTTATTAGAAGATTCCAACCGAGAAGATATATCTCTATTCATGATTTGCCTGAGCATTGCCTTTGCTGCTTCGTTCATGGGAGGCTGATATTTAACAATCTGTCCATCAGGAGTATTAGAACGCTTGCTCTCAGCAATACCTTCCTTCTTAAGTCTCCGTTTTTTGTTGACTTCAGTTATGCGCCTACTGCTCTCATTTTTCTGTACAAATTGAGTGAATAAACCAGGGCTATGCATAGCCTTTGCAAGGAATGACATCATCTGTTGTTGCCGCTGCTCCATGCCCTGAAGACGCTGCACCATTGTTTGTAGCTGGTTATCAGTAGACTGTTGCTGCTGCCTTAACCTGATAAGTTCCTGCATAAGCACATTCTTGTCCCTTTTTAGCCTCTCAACCTCTTCCTCGAGGCCAAACTTCCCAACTTCTACACACGCACCCATTGAATTCTGTCCATGTGATGGCTGTGGCTGTTGATGACTATGTCCATGGGCAGGTTTTCGCCGGTTGATGCTCTTAAGGAGATCTTTCTGACCCCTCAAAAATCCCTCATGCGCAAACTCCCAGCGGTCTGGATCAACCTTCCTAAATCCCTTTTCGAATAAAAGTGAAGGGGTTCAATCAACAAGATGGAAAAGGTAAAAATGAAGGGACTTTTTCATGGTTTAGCAAAGGAATGAAAGAAACAAAAACAATATCAGGATAAGCAGACAAACATTGATGAAGACAAGGGATCAAACACCTATCATTTATGAGAAAAGCAAATTGATCAATGTAGTTGAAGAGAATAATTATTTAAGGCTACTTAGTGTATCCCGAAAATAAGCAAAGAAAAAAAAAAAGAACATTAGAAGGTTTCACGACCTAGCTCAACGTGAACTGAAGGGACTCCCACTCAACTTGAATCCCTACATTTAGAAACTTCTCCACGTCAAAATTTTTAAGGAACGAGTTCTTTCATCCCACAATACTACCAGAAGAGAAACTCAATTATCCACTCCACGAACAAAATATGTAAACCAGCCAACACTGGCTGCTCAAGCAATGTTTTCTGAAGAATCTGGCCTTGCCATGCTTTCCCCATTTGATTCGGAGATGGCAGAAGACGTAACTCAGTGTTACAAAAATAAATAGATGTGAATAAATAGATGTGGATACATTATTAAGGATCAGATTCAGAATAGATGTGGATACATTATTAAGGATCACATTCAGAAAAGATAACCTATCATGTGAGGCCTATTCGAAATTCAGTTTCCAATCTGTCTAGTCCACAGGAAAGCATAAACCATAAAAAGGTTCCAAAACTAACTTCATAGAATTAGTTATTCCATGCAGTCTCTGACTCACTACATGACCATCGACATGTAAGGAACCAAAAGTGTTTCATAGCCAGTCTAAGTCACCCCACTGAAACCATTCAGCAAGTAAACTCTCCAAAAGCACCAAAAAGAGTCTTACACATAGATGTCACATTTCTCCACATCCACAGACAATGAAAATTTCCAGGCTATGTCCTTAATGCATAGTCATTTCAAGATGAATAGCGAAAGAAGACGCTCACAAGTTTTGCATCTCTGATTTTCTATACAAACAATTTTGAATGCAGTATACAGATAATCTTTGAGTTTGAACTAAACAAAATTTTTCATAGAATACTATTTGAAATATGGCTCAATAAAAATAACAATGAGTGCTATGGTGGCAAATATCTAATTGTTCTTTCTAAACATGTCTTACATGCTTTGCATGCAAAGTCACCATGACCAACCTTAATCAAACAGCCATAAAACAGGATAAGAAGTATGAGACCTCTTGTCTCACATTTCTGGCCAGAAAGGCAACAAATTCCTTTCACTATAGGGAGATGGAAAAGCATAAGAATGAATGAGGTAAACACGTAGAAAGACAAAAGAATTATCCCTTTTTTAAATCACAACCCTTTTTAAATCACAGTCAGACGTCTTTAATTTTAACCACTGTTCTATTTGTAATTTTATATCCATATTTCCAGCAACCTTTCCGTAAAAGAAATAGTGGTATTTCTACCAACAGTGATATCTTCAACCATGATAACATGGCACACAGTGATGGCCGTTACAAACCCAATTACACTCTGTTAGAACCCAAATGAATTAACCATCACAAGTAAGTGCAGATATTTGCTATCATAAGACAGAATAACCATATGAAGATTACAGCTTAGCTAGTTACCATGTCTAATGCGTAGACAGAATTATGACCCAACCTACAAGGATACTAGAAACCTTAAAAGGAAGTAAGTTAGCATGTTCAAGTCATAGATCTAATAAAAGCTAGCAAACCAAATACTTCATGGTTCCAAGGACAGTCAAAAGGTCACATTAGAAACTTAATGACTGGCACAAAGTACAATTCAAAATACACAAACACCATACGTGCTCGGTGCTCCAGACCCAAAGAAATTAGAAACTCAAAACTGTCCAAAACAACAGATTTTCTGTTAAAATATTCTGACTATGATGTTCTTATTCAATCAGTAATAGGAAACATAAAGAAACATATCCGCCTACTCTATCATCACCTGCATAAAGGTTTGACTAGCCCTCAGCCGGGTCAGTGTTGCATATTCAACAAATATATTTAAAATATCTGCATTTATAATTAACCTTGTAATCATGCACTCACTTTCTTTCCCTTTTATCCCACTTCTGCTCCATCTGGTTGCTGAGAAAATGCAGGAAGAAGAGAGATCAAACTTTCAAATCGCACATTCTTATTTCTTTAAATGGTATAGTTGCCTGAAAACAAAAAAAAAACAAAAAAAAAAAAAACCAAAAGCTTCAACTCCCCAAAAAGAAAACACAAAAGAAAAATCCCAACACTCCATACATATTACCCTAAATTCTCTGAGCAACCAAATGGAGTATTCTAGTCATCCATGGAAAAATGGCACACAGTGGTGGTCGTTACACTCGGTTAGAGTCAAATGCATTAGCCATCACATGTAAGCGAATATATTTGTTATCATAAGACAGAATGGCCATATGAAGCATACAATTAGCAAGTTGCTGACCAAAAAGAGGAGGACATATAACCAAGGCGTAGAGAAAACTACGACCCAAACTACTAGGATACTAGAAAACTAAAAAAGACAGTAAGTCAGTATGCCTATGCATAGATCACATAGCAGCTAGCATACTAAACACTTCATAGTTCCAAGAACAGACAGTCAAAAGGTCATGTCAGAAACTTAAAGACTGGCACAATGTACAACTCAAAAATAAACAAACAGCTCAGTTTTGATGTTGAAATATTCTCATTAAAATGTTCTTAATCAATCAGTTATATGAAACATTAGAAAACACATCCGCCTGCTCTATCATCAGCAGCTAGCCCTCAGCCGGGTCAGTATTGCATATGCCACAAACATATTTAAAATATCTACATTTATAATTAACCTTGTAATCAGCCCTCACATTCTTTCCCTTTTATCCCACTTCTGCTCCATCTGATTGCTGAGAAAATGCAGGAACAAGAGAGATCAAACTTTCAAATTGCACATTTTTTAAGTGGTATTAGTAGCCCGAAAACAAAAAACCAGAATCAAAAGCTTCAACTCCCAAGGAAGAACAAACATAAAAGAAAAAACCCAACACTCCATACATGTTACCCTGAATTCTCTTAGAAACCAAATGGGGTATCGTAGTCCTTGACCCAAAGACTTAACCAGAAAATCTAGGGTCTTTTCGGCACAATTATACGCCTAATTGGCCCACATTTGGGTAACCTGTATACAACACTAATCCCCAGATAAGACCAATCCCTGTCTCCACCAATCACTGACCAAAATCAATCACCATTAAAAGCATATTTTTAAACAGTGAGAAATATATACACGTATATATATATATATATATAGAAAGAGAGAGAGAGAGAGAGAGACATACGTAGGTGTTCAACTGCCTAACAAAGCTAGAGAAGTTATTGTGCTTGAAGTACTTGGGAAGGAGGTCCCTGGCGAACTCCGGCGGGTTCCAAACCACAAAGCTATTGTTGGTGGGGGTCCACGACACGACCGGGTCGGTAGCCGGGTCGTCCACCATGTCGTGCGTCTTGCACAGGAACGGCGGCGGGGCGTTGGATTTCAGTAAGGGTGCTGGCGCCGGAGCCGAACTTGAATCCGAAGCCGCCTGTTGTCCGCCGGCGGCCACTGATATCTCGTCGCCGTTGTTGTTATCAGCGCCCCCCATATCGCCGTTGAAGAAATTGATTATAGAATTGAGAAATTAGGGTAATGAGAAAGAAATGAAGATTATTGGATAGGGTTTTTCAGAAGCCATTTCCATCCATGGTTGGCTTTAAAACACTAGGCTGCTGCTTCTATGAGAGAGAGAGAGAGAGAGAGAGAGAGAGAGAGGAAGAGGGAGAGAGAAGAGTCTGCGTGTTGTGTACGGACAGTGGGTGGGACCGGTGAAGTATAGGGTGGGGAGGTGGGGCAAAGGGGAGACCGGCGCACGAAACGGGCACGATTTGCTTCCTCAGGGGTCTAGGGACGGATAATGTTCCTCCACAAAATTTCAACTAAAAAAATTAAAAACGGTTGGAGTAATTAAATATTGAGAGAGGGACGGCGGGGTTGTCAAGGTTATGACCAACCCAAACTGGATGTCTCGTTAAAACTTCATCAAACTAGTAAAGCCTAGTGAAAATGAAGAGCATATTAAGGCAAGTGAATGTACTACAAAATACTCCAGCTAAGTTCAACAAAACTCCCCTTGAAAACTACCAGTGTTGAAAATAAGATACTGTAGGCAATCCAACTCCTTCGACAAACTTCGGGAAGGTGGACTTCGGCCGTGACTTTGTGTAGAGATCAGCGAGGTTGTCTTGACATGAGATCTTCTTGACTTTACTCTTCTTAGACGCCATAAGCTCGGTATGGTCTCCTTGGGTTGACACACATGGCATAGTCTTCATGGATCGTTGTGGGGACTCAAAGATGAATAAAAATATACAAGTGCTTCGAACATGCTCAACATGAGCTCTCAACCGTGTCTACTCACATGTGGCGTAGTGAGGCGTAGTGTTGTAATGAGGTGCGGCAAGCTTATCAAGGTTCGAGGACATCGCAACTAAGTTCTATTCAATGGACCTCCAAAATATTGTTGTATTCCCAACGATAAAGGCATACAACGTCATTTAGAATGTACCTTGTGAGGGTTTGATAAGGAACTCTGTGTCAACATAACTAACAAGGCAAGCATCACTCCAATGATTATGGACTGGATCTAGAGATGCTAGGGATAAATAAGCCCAAATTTCGTAGTTCCATAAAGATATAAAATAAAAAAACGTCTTTCACCAACCTAATGGTGGTATGTAGGCGCATCAAAAGAGATGTCCAACCTAATGCAACGAGCTAAGTACAACAAACTCCAATCGTACTCAGATATGGAACTTTGGATTCCATAACCTCTTCAAAGGTGTCACTTTGGATCTAGCATACAGATGATCATGGGTAAGTTGATTGGTGACTATGATACCATCAGAACACTGCTCGAACCTCATCCCGAGACATGAACAAGTTTTCCCAAGATCCTTCATCTCAAAGCTCGACTTAGGGTGTGAGTTAGCTTTCTCAAACTCCTCCAAAGTTTTAGTGAGATTCATATCCACGACATAGGCTGTAACTCTAGCATGTCCAAAATGACTTCTTTACAGAACATGCAAGAGGCTTAATTTATTCACATTATCCTTGACTGATCAAATACACGCTTTAGAGAATGAACTCTTGATTGAAGTATAGAAGGTGTTATGTGTTCTAGATAAAACCAGTCTATGCAAATTCCTTTGAACTTCTATTGTTGTATCATGATTGATCCTCATGATGCATGCTATAACAACATTCATGTTTTGTTTTCTTTACGAATACAAAAATATATTACACTAAGGGGGTGGGGGACTTAGGCTAAGCAACATAATAATCCATACATAATAAAATTTGTTCAAATACGCCTTCAATGAGAAACAAACCTAATGCCTTTCACTTACAAGAGAGAAAGAATACTAATAGATTGTATTACTAAGTGACAAACAAAGTTAAAGTTTTAAGAAATAAAAGTACATTTGCCGCCACCACCTAGCCATGACCATCATAGCGGGCACCTCAATCACTATTGTTGCCACCACCACCTTTGCTGCCGTCACATTGTCACCACATTCCATCAACATCACCGCCATCACCACCACCACATTCTCCACTGCCATCACCCCTCCCACCATCACCACCACCACCATTACATCTCACCACCATCGCCGTTATCACCACTACTACCACCACCACATTCTTTACTGCTATCACCCATGCCGCCATCACCATTACCTTTCAGGCCACTACTACTTGGTGTTCTCAAAAGAGGCCTAGGTGCCCACAATTAATGCTTAGGCGTTTAGACAATTGGTTATGACACTTAGGCAGAACTGCGCATGATAGGTGACTTATTTTGTTTTATTTTTAAATGACTTGGAGTCACGAATCATTCTTTCTCGGATTAAAAAAAAAAGAAAAGGAAACCATACCCTCTCTATGTGATTGAGTCCGTCTCTCTGCAGTTTATAAAGTGATCTATTTTGTCAAGCACTTGGTGCTTGTGTAATCGTCTGCCGAATAATGTTGTAAGCCTGTCGACATGTATCCATAGCTTCCGAGCAAATCTGTCGACAGATGCAGAGCAAGTCCTACCGAGATTTTGTCAAACGAGATTTCATTGAGCACTTGGCGGACACTTTTAGGTCCCTATTATACAATCAGAAGGTCCTCAAAGGACTATCCCATGAGTTTTTTCGAGCTTCCGGAGAGTCGTGAGACCACCCTGGTCTATTAATTAATTTGCCACTAGTTATGGGCGTCAGTTATGATGATTATAGTAAGGTAGCGGTGACCTACATAATTTTTTTTTTTTCTTTTCCATTTATCAAAACTTTGTTTTGTACATATTTTGTTTTTGGATGGTGCTATTCATACACCAATTTTTTCCTCCCATACACCCTTGTTAATTTTTGGCCATTAATCTTTTTCAATCCATTCAATCAAACGGCCGAAAATTAAGAGAGGTGTGTGAGAAGTAAAAATGGACGTGTGGTTAGCACTAAACAAGGATGGCTAGACATTGCAAAAGTGCAATTAAAAGGGAAAAAGAAATCATTTAAAAGTCGAGCAGCGTGAACATCCCAAATGCAATGAGCCATAATCACTTGGAACATCTTTTAACTTACAAGAAATTACCACAAATTCATGAAATGGGATCAAATATCCTACGACTTTACGTTATCTCTGATAAATTGCTCCACCTGGGAAATTTCACCACCAAGGCCAGAAGCTTCTCCAACTGTAACTTTATTTTGACACTGCGAAAATGCAAATCGTTCTCCAGGTGCTCCGAGTGTAAACTCATTTGTAAGATCAGCTGTTGATACTGCACTTCTTGATGCTCGTAATTTGTCACTGTAAGATGTTATGTCACAAATATATCAGGGTTTCGATATAAGAATCAGAAACAGGATGAATATGAATCACAACATCACAGAGCATTCTCGAGCTAATGAACACTTGCAGAAACAAGGGTTAAAAAAACAAGAGTAGCATTGAATGAAAAATTTGTCCGGAATGTGATGCCAAATAGAAAATCACGGCAAAACTGTTAACTGGAAGCAATATATTTACAGAAAACCCGGATGTTATCAAAATAAAATATCTTCCTGATACAAAGACGACCAATATAGTTATCTCATTAACACCACTTGAAAGCTTGCGTTACAAGTTTAAGATCAATCAGAGAAAAAAAAGACACTGATGTTAGAACAATTCAAATCTTACATTTCCTTCTCCAATTGTTTTCGAATAAATTCCTTGCTATGTGCCGTCACTTTGTCTGTCTTATTGCAGAGAATAAGAACTGGAATTTTCTTCCTCACCACACTCGCCTTGGTCAAAATATCATACAGGTACCTGATGCAAATAAAGCTCCAAACGTCATCCTCTACAGTGAAAAACTTGAGCTTCATGCAAAGTAAGCATCTATATGCTTACATCCCAAATTTTGGGTGTCTCCGTCGGTTACGATCATTTTTATCACTCTACGACCTTAGACCGTAGGGCTGGCACCGTTTACCACCAAGTAGTAAAATGGATGTAAGCATAAACTTGAAGGCAAAAGAGTCATTGTTCAATATCACATTCTAGCTATATACTAGAAGGGGGGAAATATTACTCTGAAGCAGCACGGCAATTTGGTAAGAATTCCACAGCATCAACCACAAACACTATACCAGCAGCTTGAGGGAGGAAATCATCTAGTTTGGCTCTAAGACGAGAATGCCCAGGAACATCAATAACATGAATAGGATTTAGCTTTCCATTCTGTCAGGGACAATGAAAAGAAGGGTGAGCATCATCAAGTGCCTGAAGGACAATCAACAAAAACAACAGTAAAAAGAAAAGCAACGAAATTGTTTGTGGTTAGTGTCTTGCACACATCAAAGGGATATAAATACATAAGATCTGATACGATCACAAGAAGCTGAAATACACCTTTGTTTTTTCAGAATGAAGCACAAAAGTTCCCTCATTTGGTTCCATAGACGTGACAGTACCTTGATGAAAAGAGCCATCCCGAAGCTGGCATGTGCATCAAGTCATATCACAAAAGTAAGATCCACATTGCAATGTAATAAATAGGCCATCAAGGAAACTCAAAACAGGGGGAAAAAAAGAACATAACAAAAAAGCATTCAGAATTTCTACCAAGATACAATCTTATTAGAAACAAGCATCGAGTACGGAAAGTACATAAAAAGAAAAGAAAAGCAAAGGATACAACATAATATCCCAAACGCACGACAATCTTACAATGATGACAGAAAAACAATCCCATATGCAAAATCAATTCGTAGAAAGCTTGCACAATTTTTAACCTATTAATTGACCGAACATAAACATTATACATATCATGGACCAAGCATGAGACTAGCGAGCTCTAACGAACAATTGTGAAAAGCAGGTCAATTGGTGAATCTATCTTCTATCTACTACACATGGAGTTATATGATACTGTTATTAATTTAACGAAGAAAATCGAATAAGCGGCGGAAGTGCTTACTTGATAGAAAAGCACAGTCTTGCCACTGCCGCTAAGCCCAGTCACTAGTATCGTATTAGCTTTTGGGCGCTTCAACAACCTAACTACATCAGAAAAATATATAAACAAATCAAAATAATTAAAATTACAGACAAGTTCAAGAACTAAATTTATACTGCAAATATACATATATACATACATACCCAGTAAGAGAAAAAACGTGGTGAATAGCAGTACGGCCATGGCGGCATAAATCTGTTGAGGCGGAATGCGATGAACGTAGTGAAGGGATTGAGACCACCATTGCTGTGCCTGTTTCTTCCATTCCACTTCTAATCCTTCCATTTTCTTTTCGGACCCTCGACACGAAATTAAGCTCAATTACGCTAAGATTGAGAGGAAGGGGAGGGAATTGGGGGTTTAGGGTTAGGGATTTGACAATTTAGGGATGAAGGATTGGGCGTCTGTGTTCCTCAGAGCTACATGTCTGGTTATAACTTATAGTTAATCCCACCCGCAAAATCTCATTAAAACAGATCCTACGGCTACTGTTTCTTTGTGTTTTTTTTTTTTTTTTTTTTTTTACAAATGATATTATCTACACTAAGAATGACATGCCCCGATCCCCGTATCCGAAGGACAACGAGATAGCCATGTGCTGGGCGACATCCGAGGGTGGCTCAAGCCATTTTATGAATGCATATGCTGAGAACATGAGAAATATGTATATAAATTTCGTGCGTAACTACGCAATGTAATATTCAAATACAATCTTATCAAAATAATATAATAAGTTCTACTGCCAACAAAATAATAGTGATAATGCATGACATGTTCAGAGCATACTACTAATTCAGAATACAAGCGAAAGGTGTAAAAGAAAGTGCTATTACAAGAATGTCTAAGCGAGGAGAAGGACACAAAGTAATTGGTATGGGAATGCCTCGTAGCTTGAATCGTATGCCTCGTTCCTAGGTCCTGAGGGGGCGCAAAACAAAACATCAATGGACCAAGTTTATATATATGTAATACTAAAACAATTATTCTTCAACGTATTAACCCCTAGTTTAGAAAACTCATATAGCATAATAAGTAATAGGTTTTCCGAAAACCCTAACGTGCCATAAAACTTCATAAAACATATATCATATATAGTGTGCTTAGTAGTGGTATCAAAATCGCCCGAAGGCAGTATCATTCACCCGTAGGCCCTATATCACCCGATTGAAGCCATATAATGATACCATTCGCTCATAGGCAGGACTAAATCTTCATTTGCCCGTAGGCAGATCGTATGAGTAACCACTAAATAAGCACATAAAAACATGAGCATAATATTTCCAAAATATATCTCATTGGAGCTCAGTAGCTCAAACATCATATCATAAAACATGTTCATAATATAAAATCATAAATCCTTCAAAGAAAGTAAATCTGATAAGGCATGATATTTCATAAAGCATGAAACCAATTTTCTCATAAACGTTTCATAAAATGTATCCATAAAATCATGCTTTTTATGTATGCATTTCTAATAGTAAAATCATGCATTTTGGAAGGAGTCCACTCACAGAAACTCCGTAGTCGAAGAGCAGTGCGAACTAGGGAGGACGGAAATGCTACTAACAAACGCACCTAAGCACATAAAGGGACTAATTAATAAAACTATACTAACATGATTGAATTTCAGGAAACGAACGTCATAAACAGATTCAGGACGCCGAAAAACCTAAGGGGGAACCTCGGGTACCCCCACGTGCCGCCACACCCACCGCCAAGGGGCGGTGGCCCGGAAGGCCACGCGCCACCGCACGCGCCGAGTTGGGTCGTCGAAAAGTTGGCCAGAAAATTTGCATGTGTCGCCGTGGTCGCTGTCCATGGCGGCGAAGCACAGTACCTCTGGTGGAGGCATGCGTGCTCCATGCGCCGGCCAAGACGTGAGCCCATACGCAGGCCCACGCGCGGACCCACGTGCTGCCTTAGATCTGGGATTCGATCGGGTCGGGTCGAATCTGGGTTCTTGGCTTGGGCCTGAGGTTCTGTGCTTGGGTAGCATAGCTGGGTTGGGTTGCATTTGGGTTAGGATTCAGGTTTAGGGAAATCGGGTCGGGTCGACCTTATTTCAGGCTGTGGGTTGGCCAGTTTCTGGGTAGAATTTCAAACGCTCATAACTTCTTCATTACTCAACTAAATCGAGTGATTCAAGAATGAAAATCATAGTTCTCAACGAGATGAAGAGAATGGTACCTTGCATGATGGCTAACTCGTCGTGGTTTGGCCAAAAAATGCTTTGAAAGTGGCGGTGCTCGCCAAAAAACTGGGAAGAGCTTACTCCGAGCTATTTCTGCATTTAACATGTGTGTACAACTTAAAACAAGCTTCGATCTAACCTTACAACACATCCCAAGGGTTTCTAGAAGCTTACCTACATCGAAAAAGTTTCGAAAGCCACTGGAGCTCGTCGGGGGAGGTGTACATCGTGGCAGTCATAGTGGAGTTCCAAGTTTTGGTCTGAGGTTCTCGAAGCCTCTCAGCCCAGGTGATGAGCTTGGGGTTGATGTTGCTAAACTCAAAGAGGAGAGTGAGAGTTTGCAGAGAAAGAGAGAGTTCGATGGTGAGAGTTAGAGAGAATGAGAGAAAGTGATGGGGAGAGGGTAGAGAGAGAGTGAGTGAGTTATAAAAAGGGAAGTATGAAAATCTAAAAAGGTGGGGCGGGGGGGGGGGGGGGGGTGGGGTATTTGGATAGGGTAAGGCTAAGGGGACAAGAATCTCAAGTGGGTCCCCTTGGTTAGCAATTTAAGAATGCATAATACGAAACACAAAATATTCGAAAACATTCAACATTCGAACATAGAATCTTCGTTAAACATCTGAATTCGAATCCGTTCGCCTACGCATTCATGGCGATGAGTATGATATGAATAAATTAATTAAATTAAGACTACGCGTTTCGACGAGATGGTCAACGAAAGTCAACTCAAGGGTACAATGGTAATTTCATAAGTTAGTTAATATGAAAATACAACTAATTAGGGACGGGGTTTCACAAAGAAGGTGGGGGAGTGGATTAAGTCTCACAATTTATAATATCTTTTTAAGTTGGAAAGAAAATGCATTAGAAAGAGAAATCACAAGTACAATCCCCACCATGCAATCCAAAGGAAAAGCAAAATCGGACGGAAAGCGGAAGCGGCCGTTACCAAAGTGTGTGTCTTCTAAAGGATAGTGTTATCTACACATCTATTTTTACCTTCCACACACTCTTGTTAATTTTTTGTCATTCATCTTCTTCAATTCACTCGATCTAAAGACAAAAAAATTAAGAGAAGTGTGAGAAGTAAGAACGAGTGTGTGATAGCAAATAAATGGAAGGATGAGAAGCAATTAACACGACATGAAATAAGTTCTCTCAAAATTGTGTTAACAGAAAAAATTTATCTCTAAAAACATAACTCCAAAAAATATTGAAAAATGATGGGGCAATCAACGAATGTCTTCAATAATAGTCTTCAGTCACCATATACTTACTCTATATAACATTAATGACATTTGTGAAATCCCCAAAAAATTTGAATACGAAATGGTTATTAAATCACCTTTAAACGTATTGAAACAATGAGTTAGTGAATCCAATCTAATGCTAAACACTAAGAAGTCTTTTGATAACCATGTCGGCGCGTTCAGTTTTTATTATTTTTGAAATTTGAAAACTAAAGAGTAAAAACTACTTTATTAAGTTTTCAAATTTTGGCTTTTAGTATTTAGTTTTCATTTTTTTAACAAAAAAAAAAAAAAAACTAAATATTCGAAGTAGTTACCAAACAAATTTTCAATGTTAAAAAAAAAAAAAAAAAAAAACTAAAAACGAAATAGTTATTGAGTGGTCCCTAAACTAGCAGTTTGTATTTGTTATTTTTTTTTATCACGAACATTATTTTTATTACAATAAAAAACTAGTACACGGCCCAAAAAGAACTGGGTAGACAACTACGGGGAAAATAAAAGGCCCAAGCAAAATGAGAGCGGCAATCCAAGAAACAACGGGAGGCCCACACCAGCTTAGGCCTGAAGGCTGCAAAAAAAACAAACAATAAAAAACCCTACCTCTAGCAGCAAAGACCACACTACTGCCGCCATCACATCCTCAGAGGAAGCCAAATTCCGAACTAAGAAAATAGACCCTAGATCCAAGTCCCTTCACGAACCCCTGCAAATATATACAAACAAAGTAACATATGCTAGTTGGGGGGAGGGGAAGTGAGGGAGAGAAGTGGATCTGGTATCCAATTTCTGATTGGAGCCCGCCGATCCAAGCACATGGTGGGATAGGGATGAAGTATCACGGCTAGGGAGAGGAGAGGATAGAAAAATAAAAGACAGAAAGTAGTAAAAGTAGGCGAAAAACACCGGATAAAGGGCATGAAGCCCATGATAGTTGAGACTCGACTCAAGGAAAACTGAGATTACGCTCAGCGGAGAACCGAGAATAAAAAAGAAAGGGAGAAAACTGCAATAGGCGAAGGAAGAAGAGGAAGGAAGCTGGGAGTGGGGAAGGAACAAAGGAGATGAGAGGGGAGGAAAAAAGGGAGAGGGCAAAGGAGAGAGAAACTAAGAAAAACTTGGAAGAAAACAGAGGAGAGAGGAAAGAAGAAAGGAATGAAGGTAGGGTGGATGCATCCGGCACCCAAGCCAAAGGCTAAGGCTGGTGGCAAAAGTTACTGGAATTATGTTTTCATAGAGAGTTTTAAAGAGATAAAAAGGGAGACTTTTTAGAGAAGTTTGTATTTGTTATTGAAGAAACTATTTTCAATCCTCATGATTTATATTCTGGATCATTGTCAATTATGGTATTCACAAGGTTCTCTTGGCCTTGGCCTAACCATCACCCCGGGACCGTTAACCACCTTCTTTGCATTCTCCGATGCCACCTGGCTGCCCCGATAGCAGACGGTCCACTACGAACTTCTGCATATTCCTCAGAAAAACCTGCTGACCTGGGTTTCACCTTTAATATACGATTTTCAGTGCTTATAATCTTATGTTAACATGTTATTACTCTTCCTGTCCAATATCTAATTGGTTTATATCAATTTTGTGATATACGCAATAAGCCATTGGCTTAGAGAACTCAAGCAACGAAGACTTGGGGCATAAAACACAAGTCTACTCGCAAACCAAAGCTATTTTTGCTCTATATATATTCACTTTCTTTGGCACATTTAGTATCTTTTCTTTGTATAACAAATAATGAAACATTCACTGGCATTGCATCTCAATCCTAGCATTTACACTTCAACAACCGAATATCGAACCGTAGAAACAACTCTCTCTCGTGAAACCTTCTTTTAGTTTTCCATTTAGTTGTCTACGCCGCAAGAACCAACACTTTAATGGTTCCTTGACTGTTAGCAGTTAGCATGGTAGGGCTATCACTCTTCCAACATACAGCACTGATGAAGTACGACCCCGCATCATCATCAGCGTCATCCAAATCAGGCGACCCAAACTTATGCCAAGTCACCGGTTTAGAGATTTCCTGAAAAATTATACCCCGAAATTTTAGTTAATCACTTGGTAACAAAAAGCAGGAAAGGGTTAAGTTTGAATGCCACTAACTTTATGATACACGAACACTTCATTTGTTTCGCTGCCACATGCAATGTATCCGCTGTTTACTGTAAGACCTACAAAGTTCTTCTCATTTGTGTGACCTTTGAAAGTACGAACCTTCAAACAGAACACAGATGAAGAGTACAACTTAGTTAATTGATAATTAAGTTTCATAACATGATGTCAACAAGTCAATTCTGTTCTATTTTCTCAATTGGTTTTATAAACCACGTAGATTAGAGCATATAATAACTTGTTAACTATTGAAGTGTACTAAACTGACTTTGCTTCATGGAATAATCACTTACTGGAATATTATCCCTCACATTCCATAACCGCAATGTGCTATCAGTGGATGCAGAGGCAAGCTCATAGTTTGACAAGAACTTTACATAAGAAACAGCTTTCCCATGCCCAGTGAACACATGGAGTGGTTCGCTCGGATTTCTTAAATCATAATAGTGGATGTGATGGTCTGCTGAACCAACCTGGAAAAGGAAGCAGAAGAAGAAGGTTTCAGCTTACAGGACAAATCATATACATGACTCTTACATGCACCACATACCCCACTCACCACAGGATGGCAAAGCAAAACTTAATAGATGTGTGCATGCACACATTAGCGTATGCACATGCCAGCTGAAGGCATGTTCGTCCAGTGCATTTCTCAGGCACCATATATTACCGTAAATTAAGCGAGAAAAGTACAAGGTTGCTCTCAAATCATTTAAGTACTAAACATGATCAAACAATGATGCAGATAGCGTGCCTTAAAGTTTCTCCAATATAGGCAATGAAAGGTGCATACCGCAATACAGTTGCCAGATCCTGGATTATACTTGACGGAACATATGTTGGCTTTCATGTCAATATCAATAACGCTAGCTTCCTGCCTTGTGCACCAAAGTTTTAACTGATTTATATACAGGGTATGGAGGACGTGGTTAGTTTATAATGAACCCTTCCTTGAGCATCAAAAAAGGAGAAAGCAAAAGTACGTGTCACTCAAAATTGCCCACTTAAATCCCGACGGTCAGATGGTAAGCTGTGACCGCAACCTCAAAGCATATAAGGGGGGATCTAATATTGTTTGGCATTGTTATAAAAGACATATTTACTGGTACTTCTAAAAGTTAAAACATAGGAAACAGTTCCACAACCAATATGCATTGTCAAAGGGCACAAGGACACATCAACATTGATGATGTCCTGTATATAGTGCATAAATCGGATACAAGCACACATCAACTATTTTGTTAGCCTAAACCAGCCAAGCCAACCTTAAGACAAGCATAGCAAATATAGCATTTGCCTAAACACGAAAGTCGCAACAATATATATTTAGCATACACAATAGCAATTTGCCCCCTTGGGGTGTTCTCAGAAATTTCTTACTAATGATTTTATAAGTAAAAAATGGTGCATATGGTAATAATATTTCATTGCTTTTCCAAAAAGAGACTGGTACTACATTTCCGGTCACGTAAGCATAATAAAATTCTTGGTTTAACATCATAAAGATTTTGAGAGTACCTTACAATCATCACTACCAGATACAAGCCTCGTGGGCTCTGTGCATGAAAAATCAACACTCCAAGCACGTTTTTCATGCTCTTCATATTCCATGATACTCTGTCGAAAAAGTTTAAGCATGAGCAAAAAAACTGAAGGTGATGCAATAAAAGTTCAAATCATGCATGACACATCGATCAGAACAAGTAACATCATATACCTGCCGAGTATTTACATCCCAAACTGTTACTATTCCCTCATAATCAGTACTGGCTATATGGTTTTTAGTAAACTTGTTCCAGCTCAAGCAACTAAGCTTTGAACGTGTAGGCATCTCCACAACAGGACAGTGCACGTCAGCTGGATCATTCAAAACCTGTTAAAGAAATATCATAACCAATCAATATCAAAATTTCCTAAGAGCCATATATATTAGTCAATGAGATGTCAACTGATTGGCTGGCTTCATAATTTGAGTGTGTCTAAGAAACCAACCCCCTCACCAAAGTGTGGACGTTTTAGTTGTCTTGGGTCTATCTTGCAAAATAACGGAGAATTAGATGGAGATCTCAACCATAGAATATGAGCTGGATGGATGAAGTGGAAGAGTGCATCCGGTGTGTTGTGCGATAGTCGTATGCCACTGAAGCTCAAGTGAATATTTTATAGAACGGCAATAAGGCCAATGATGCTTTATGGCACGAAATGTTGGACGGTCAAAAAGCAATACGTGCAAAAAATGAGTGTAGCGGAGATGAGAATGCTTTGTTGGATGTCTGGGCACAAAAGAAAGGATATGATTAAGAATGAGGATATCCGAGGTAAAATAAGAGTGGCCGCAATTGAAGATAAGATGAGAGAAAATCAGTTAAGATGGTTTGGATATGTAAACCCGAAGACTTATAGATGCTCCGGTTAGAAGATGCGACTATGAGACGGAGACCCAGGGCAAAAACGGTAGATGAAGACCTATGAACACTTTTAAAGAGACTATAAAAAAATATATGAAGTACTTGTAGCTAACAGAAGACTTGGTGCAAAACCGAGTACAATAACATTCTAGGATTCATACTGCCGACCCCACTTAGTGGGATAAGGCTTGGTTGTTGTTGTTTTTGTGTCATACCATCAACAAATATTCTTCACTCCAGATCCAGAAAAAAAAAACATTAATTATGAGAGATTTTTTAAATACCATACATGAATGTTTATGATTTAAGTAATTTTCTTTAAATTGGCTAATTGTTCAATGGTTAATCTAATTCTATTTGTTCAAATATACCAAGTAAAATAAACTTTTGTATTGAATCAAAACTATATTGATATGTTAGAGGAAGGCATTCAAACAATAAAAAAGATACAGCAATTTGTCTTTGTTGAAAATATCTGAACACCCTTTCTTCTAGTATTTGACATTTTGACTAGACGATGCACTCAAGCAACCAAAAATATCTCAACACCCTTTCTTTTAGAAGTTGACAATACTGACTGTAGGTAGAAAAATAATGTTGCTGGAAGTAATGGTAAAAACAATCTTAAAATCGAAATCATACCGAAGAGAAGTCAAAAACTTTTATGCACCGTGATACTCCGGCAGTAGCAAATAACTCATAATCACAGTCAAATTCAATGCTGCAATGAAAATGAACATATGAGGTTAACAATACCAGTTACAACTTCTCCAGAACATAGTTCATCCATAAGGAATCGAGAGATTTAATTCTGAAAGTTAGACATTATATGCAATGAAACTATCACCTGGATACTATATTGGCTGAGTGAAATAGATCCCCATGCCTAAGTTCAGCAATGACCCTCATTCGACTGTTTCATAGCCAACAAAAAGGAATGGTGATTATAGTTAACAAAATCGTATATCTGACTGTTGACCCAGACAAAAAGTAAATTTCTGTAAGGGATCCAATATCTGTGATCATACCTGTAACGTGTTAACGTAGTGAGCACTGTTTGAAAATCAGCAAGACCTGCAGTATAACCTTCTCTTTGTATTACACCTTTGTCCTGTTCTTGCTGGGAATATGGTTGGTTCACCATCTGATGCCGCTTTTGCAGGTAACACTCTTGGAGTTCACCAAACTACAGCCAGGGATGGAATGAGAACAAACCAAGACAACCGTAAAAATGAGGAGGGTTACCTTAAATTCAAGTAAATTGACCAATACGGGAGCTGACACTGAAAAAAAATTCATTCTTCACTCCTTCCTAATGGAATAAAAAAGGTAGGGAGGAGTGCGGCGCGACTATTTTGGAGTGCTAATAACAATTCCCTAAATATAAATGTAAACTCAACTAAAGTCGAGAAACCCCATAACCAAAACCCAGTATAAGTATCGATTTCCTGCCAAGTTGACAAAGAGGTATATTAATGCATTTGTAGGGTATAATTGAAGTGGCTTTTGTTGAGGAGCAAATGAAGAAATAGGTTTTGGATGATTGAGAGGGTTGCCTTTATAACCCACCAATTAATGTTTAGTTGTTCTAAATAACAGCAAAGATCCCAGGGGTAGTATATTCATTATAAAATAGAAGCACACAAAGTGCAACATTAGTCTACAATCATTACAGGACTGTCACTGACCTGTGCATGGACCCGCTTTTTTCTGGCTATGGCAAGACCAGTTTGAGTCATATACTGGGAGTCTGATGCATCCTTTCTCGGAAGATTGCAAGACGACATCCCTCCTCGTCCACTAAGTGCACTGGTATTGTTATCTGTAGAGGAATGCCATTGCTTTCTTGCCCCATAAATAGAATCATCCGCTCCAAGCATCCGCAGCTTGACAGAGTATTTGTCCCTGGCACGGTATAACTCCATTCTACGTCTCTCTACCGCACCTATGTCCTCTTTGATAAATTGGAGATGGGTTTGCACCTGCAATATCGAATTGACTTAGTAACAGATACCATTTAATTCAATTCAATCAAATATATTTCAAATAACACCAATACGAAGAAACCTCATTAAGCTCGTCAACTTTTTGCTTCCTTAGGCAATTCAAGAAGTCAAGCAGTATTTGCATGTTTCTCTCCGCCTCTTCTTGTTCCATTTTCTTCTTCTTCTCTGCCAGGAGTGCCAACAGGGTGTCTAGCTCCTTGATTGACACTTCACATCCCTATCACAGCACACCACCACATTCAGACAGCAAACGACAATTCATATATTATTTTACTTGACTCGTACAGCCAGACTCACCTGGTGCAATGCCTGGTGAAAATGCTCTACAGGGGATGCATTTTTGGAAATTTGACGAGCTGAGGTCTTCTTCATAAGCTACAGTACACGTCGTACAACAGTAAGCTGCAGTTCCAAGTATATCATTTTTCATCTTTAAGGAGTGGGAATTTGAGAAGACCTTGTCCAGCAAAAAATTAGGGAACAATTGGTTGGTGCTGAGGAACTGGGCGCAGCAAGGGCAGTCGCTCTTGTTGCTGAGGTGGGTCTTGATGCACATGTAGCAGAAGCTATGACCACATGCTGTGAGGAAGGCGTCCTTTACCACCTGCATACAAATTGGGCATAACAAGTCCCTGTCGACCTCTGCCAGTCCTTTCTCATGCACCGGACAACCCATGTTACCGCTGCCTGGATCTGCCAAATCCCCGACGCTTGACTCCTTTGGTTCTGGTTTCACTGCTGGGACCAGAGCCCCGGTCGAGCACTCATCCATTCTTTCTCTCTAAACCTTTGCTTGAGCCCCAATTAACCACTACTGCTCTTCGGGGACTAGAAATCAAAACTGTTACCTATTTCTTATGTGAACTAAGAAACAAAACGTGTCGATTCAGGTATTATACTCAAAGATGTAGTCATCTGGGGCAATTCTAACATTTATGGCATATGTTACACATTTTACTAAATAATCAAATAGCAAGCACTTCTATGACACCTTAAGCATGCTTACAAGTTCTAAAATCAAACACCCGGAAAGCGAAAAGGATTTTGAACATATATCCCCCAGTAGCAGTAGGTATTGCAGAGTACCAAAAATATTCAAAACAAAAGCAGGAAATTAAAGAGATGCAAGTGCTTGAAACTTACCAAATGACCAGTGGTGCAACCTGCAAGAATAACCCTTGTCTTCGATATCCAATCAAATTGGCTACACTGCAACTTCAAACAAGTAAACTCAATCAAATCAATGCAAAATTGCAAATTAGCCAAAAATATCAACAATTATTTTAAAATCAACATAAATGGCAAATTTAATTAGTTGGGGAAACTAGCAAAGCATCAAAACCAAAGTGCTAAAAGGTGCTAGACCACGGCCTAGAGCCTAGGCGTCTAGTGGGGGCCTAGGTTTTTATTTAGTGCTAATTAAATTTATTACATAACATATAAATAAATGTCGACTTATACTTAAACAAATACATAATTATATTGAGATACATAAGTAGTAAAATAAAATGACATAAATTATAAAGTACTAAAACATATTGAAAATTAAGACCAAATATATAAAGAGTGTCCATCCAAGCATCCAACAAGTATACTATAATTTATTGATAAAATATAAATGAAAGTTATCTAATTTCCATCCATTTTTTATTAATATGAGAGTCGTGATCTATGCAGTCTAAGCGGGCACCTAGGCAACCTTCTTTATTTTTTAAACACTTGAGGAATAATCATGACGGTGCATCGCCTAGCGCCTATACGGAGCCTAAACGGTGCTTTTTAGATCACTGATCAAAACCCAAATGAAAGCCAAACAAATATCCAGAATAATATTACACAAAAGAAGAAAACTAAATCAGGAGAGAGAGAGAGAGCTTACAATTTGAGGAGGGAGCACTTGGTTGCAGTGTGAATCAGACTGAGGTTTGCAGTGTGAACCGAAAGGAAGAAGAAGTGAGAGAGAGAGAGAGAGAGGTTAAATAGGTTCATGAGTTTGGTTGGCAACTGTCAGTGTGTGTAGCACAAAAAATAAGAAGTCCACAATCAGCCACGTGTACCTCCAGCTGACATTCCGTTGTCTTTTCGCGGATGGCATGATTTGGGCTTTTTATTGCTGCAACTTCTAGGCCCAGCTGACATTATAGTATTCAATCGGGTTAAATAAACCCGAATTGCAAACCCGGTAGAACTCATTTAAAAACTCCAATCAATTCAATCCACTTAAATGAATAGTAACTGTCAAAGTTCATCTCCACCCCTAAATTGAATTGCTTAGTCAATTCATATTAAAATATTATTATTATTGTTTTAAAATAATAAAAATTAATTTTATTTTTAATTTCGGATAAATTTTTTAACCAATCTTGTCATGCCACGTGTCATTATTCGAATGTACAATTTTTGTGGATAGATTTTAATGGAGAATTTTAACCATTTCCATAGCGTCACATGTCATGATTTTGTAAGAATTCGGTGTGTTTTTATAATTTTATTTGGTGTGTTTTTTTATAAGTTTATTGTGTGTGTTGATGTAATTTTATTTGGTGTGTTTTTTTAAGTTTATTTGGTGTTTTTTTGTAGTTTTATTTTGTTTGAATAAACATGCTCTTAGTTTAAATAAAGTACCCAATTTAATAAATACGAAATTACATAAAGTATTAAAAATAAATACGAATTTATATAATGTACTAAAAATAAATACGAAATTACATAAAGTACTAAAAATAAATACGAAATTACATACAGTACTAAAAATAAATACGAGACTACATAAAGTATTAAAAATAAATAAGAAATCACATTGTAGACATCGAAATTTCGGTAAATAAATGTTGACCGATAAATCAAAGTTTCAACGCTCATGTATTACATAAATTTTACACGTAGCATGTGTCTAAACGAAAAATTGAAATGAGTCGGGAAAGTCATCAAACAGGACACGTGTCAACACCTGGCAGAAACGACTTATTTCATCTGGGATATTATATTCAAAATTAGGCCTTGGAAAATTCTATAAATAGAAGCCAATTTCATTCATTTAGAGGAGGGGAATTCATATTACACCAAAACCTTGAAGCTCTGAAACTCCGAAACTCTCAAGCATCCAAGTCCCCGAAGAATCAAGAAAGCCCTATTCGTTCTTCGTTCATCGTTCTTCCAAGATCAAGCCCCGACGGCCCTTGGATCAACAATCATCCACCTTCAAGATCAAGCCCCGACGGCCCTTTAAAGAACTTCCACCAATTCAAGATCAAGCCCCCGACGGCCCTTGAAGAAAGTGTTCATCGTTCATCATCCGTTCATCCTAAGATCAAGCCCCAACGACCCTTTGGATCAACAACGTCGACAAATCCATACATCCAATCACTGTTCTTCAAAATCAAGCCCAAAACCCCTTGAAGATCCGTTCATCACTGTTCTTCAAGATCAAGCCCAAAAGCCCTTGAAGATCCGTTCATCACCGTTATTCAAGATCAAGCTTCAACGGCCCTTGAAGAAACGTTCATCCTCAAGATCAAGCCCCAACGGCTCCTTGAAGATCCGCTCAAATCCACTTTCAAGATCAAGCCCACGACCCTTGAAGAACGTTCATCCTTAGATCAAGCCCAACGACCCTTTGGATTAATCGCACATCCACAAATCAACACCTTACGGAGATCGAATCAGAGGATCAAATTTGAGAGAGATTGTAACCCAAAATCATCAAATACAAATATTTGTTTGTGCACGTTGTTCTTGTCTCTTTTGTTTCAGGAATTTTCCGTGTTCACAAATTGGCACGCCCAGTGGGACCATCTCTACCTCTCATCTCTTCCTCCGTTCAAGATATATAAGCACACTTCCAAAATTAATGACATCAAGGAAGGCTCAAGCTGTTCCCATAACCGGCGCAAAGAACAAAGGCGCCCTCGTCGCAAGTGGTGTCACTTTGGGCATCACGACTCGAAGCAAAGCAAAAGCTACTTCTGCCACCTCTTTCACCTCTGCATCAACTCTGCCAAGGGAACGAGAGTACCCAAGGCACGAGCCTGTGATCACCTTAGCCTTACTAAGGGCACCAAGGGGAGAAAGACCAAGGGAATACTCCGAATCCATGCTCTCCGATGCCGATTCAAGCGGCAGTTCAGCCATGCAAGTCATGACCACTGAAGCAACTTCAATCGATGAACAACTTGCTCAAATGAATGAAGCAATTGCAAAGCTGACTCGAATTGTGGAAGAAAAAGACTTGCAAATCGCAGCATTAGTCAACCGACTGGAGGCGCAGGACAACGAGAAACCCGACCCAGAGGATGATCCACTAAAGGGAGGAGCTGGCGGAGACGAAGAACCTCCGGTGAAGAAAATCGATGGGAAGCCGAAGCCAGACCAAGCAGTGGCGCTCATGGGATCTCTCTCCATCCAGCAGCTGCAGGAGATGATCACCAACACCATCAAGGCACGGTACGAAGGGAGCTCTCATGCCTCCACGTTGTACTCAAAGCCTTACTCCAGGAAAATCGACCCCTTAAGGATGCCGATGGGCTATTAACAGCCGAAGTTTATGCAATTCGACGAAAAGGGAAACCCGAAGCAACATGTCGCACATTTTGTCGAAACCTGCAACAATGCAGGGACAGAGGGAGATTACCTCGCCAAGCAATTTGTTCGCTCGTTAAAAGGAAACGCCTTTGAGTGGTACACGAACTTGGAGCCCGAGTCCGTCAACAGCTGGGAACAGTTGGAAAGGGAATTCCTCAACCGCTTCTACAGTACCCGCCGCACTGTGAGCATGCTAGAGCTGACAAGCACGAAGCAATGGAAGGAAGAACCAGTCATGGACTACATCAACCGATGGCGTAATCTAAGCCTCGACTGTAAGGACAGGCTCTCCGAGATTTCTTCAATCGAGATGTGCATCCAGGGCATGCAATGGGGTTTACAATACATCCTTCAAGGTATCAAGCCACGGACTTTTGAAGAATTAGCCACCCGTGCCCACGACATGGAGCTGAGCATCGCCCACCATGGAAAGAATGAGCCAATCACCGATTTCAAAAGGGATAAGGTGTTTACTTCAAGAGCAGACAACCATAGGAAAAAGCTCGCCAAGGAAGCTTTTACCACCAATACCACCCCTATCAAGACCTCGTCCGCACCTGTCAAAATCTCCTTCAATAAAGCAAGGGAGATAAAAAGAAGTGAGCCTTCCCACATCCAAGATAGGTACAAAAACACCTTGAGGGAATTGGAGCAGAAGGTATACCCTTTTCCGGACTCCGACATGGACGCAATGCTGGACGACCTGCTGGAGAAGAAGGTGATTGAGTTACCCGAATGCAAACGACCTGAAGAAATGAATCGCATCAATGATCCCAAGTACTGCAAGTACCATCGTATCGTGGGTCATCATGTGGGCAAGTGTTTCATCCTAAAAGAACTCATCATGAAGTTGGCACAACAAGGACAGATTGAGCTCGACCTAGAAGACACAGCTGCGACGCACACCACTACGGTCGTGTTCGGATCCTTTGATCCCGTGCTTCTTCAAGAAATGCCTGACCATGCTTGACAATACTCAAACCACACTGCACATTTTGCACCATCGTCACTGGGGGTAAGCAACCAGGACGCACCTACTGACGATGACAAAGGATGGACATTGGTGACCTATAAGAGGACGAAGAAACCGAAACCGCAAGCTATAAAGCCAAAGGGGGAACAAGGGAGAAAGCACCGCCTTTGCGGCAATAGGAAGCCTAAAAGAAACATAAGAGCTGCTAAGCCAATACATACTGGGGAACCTGCGGAGCAAAAGCCACGCATTCCCGTCTCCTTGCACGAGTACTTCCCGGATGACTTCTTCCGACATTGCACTATCACCGCATGTCACATGGTCGAAGTAGAAATGGAAGAACCCTCAAAGGCAAAATTGTCGCCGTTGAGGGAGAAAATACTCTTACACCTGAAGAAGGTCTGCCAATACACTTTAACATCGAGGAAGCGCTACAATTGCCAAAAAAGATACGAAGGGCATTGGCAGCGGTTTTAGCAAGTCCAAACGACCGTGGAGTGCAAGAAAGCAAGAACGAAGGCTTGAGGCTTCAGCCACATGAGTGTGCCACATGCTGTGCCGCCGAGGACACAATCCACTTCACCGACGAAGACTTGTTGCTAGGATCCAAGCCTCACAACCGACCTCTCTTCGTCTCTGGGTACGTAAGGGAGCACAAAGTCAACCGTATGCTTGTGGACGGCGGGTCAGCCATAAATATCATGCCAAAGTCAACAATGACCACAATCGGCATCAAGGTGGAGGAACTATCCCTAAGCCGTCTACTAATCCAAGGTTTTTACCAAGGAGGACAAAGAGCGATGGGCATGATCCGAGTGGAGATGACCATTGGTGAACTCAAGTCAAGCACAATATTCCACGTGATTGATGCAAGAACTTCCTACGGTTTGCTCTTAGGAAGGCCTTGGATCCATGCGAATGGAGTAATACCGTCCACCCTTCACCAATGTTTAAAATTCTACCGAGAAGGAGTGAAGGTGATCTATGGTGACACCAAGCCATTCACCGAAGCCGAATCACATTTCGCAGACGCCAAGTTCTACATGGATGAAGACATGGTGCCCGAAACTCTTCCAAAAGAGATCAAATCCATGGGCAAAGCAGCACCTAAAAAGCAGGAGTGGCAAGCCGTGCCCAAGAAGCAAAAAGAAGAAGCTATGCCATCTTCAAACAAAAACGACGATGAGCTTGCTAAACCTGCAACAACCAGAGGAAGTAGGACGACCTCAAATGGACCAAGCATACCCGTCTTCCGATACATCCCGACGTCGAGAAGAAAGAATGGTCAATCCCCGTTTGAAACTGCAGCAAGCAAAGCCAATGCACAGCGGCACATGGATAATGTAGAATTGTTCAAAACGAATGCAGTTTTGCCTCTGACACAGCTAGGCGACACTAAGGTTGCAAAACCATCACAAGGCTTCATGAAAGGCCTACCAAAGGGGGTAGAGCCAAGCTTTCTCCCAACCAAGAAGACCGAAGAAGGTTTTGATCCAAATGCCTACAAACTCATGTCGAAAGCTGGTTACAACTTCACCTTCTCTGCAAATTTGGGAAAGAATGATTTGAACACCGTCAAAGACGACGAACGCGGTCTCACTAAAACTCAGAAGAAGTTGGAGGAGCATGGTTACAGGGTCAACAACAACAAATCTGGACTTGGCTTCACACCAAATGCACCGGTGAAGATCTTCAGCAAGGCAAAAAATGCTAACGCTCAACACATCAGTGTGAGCATTATACAAGATAAAGAGGAGCCTCAACCTGCCCCCCAGACATCAGTATTTGATAGAATGAATCACTCAAGGCCCAGAGTCTCGGCACCTAAACTCATTGGCGGTCAAAACAGAACTTCCGTCTTCAAAAGGCTTAACACGTCAGCATCTCGAAGCTCTGTTTTCAAAAGGTTGTCAAAACCTAGGAAGCAAAGCAATACGACTAGCTTTCCTCCACGACAGTCAGTTATGGAAAGACTTGAAGAAGCCAAAGAGCCTTCCAGAAGGAGAAAAACGACGCCGGAAGTAGAAAAGATCGATCGTTTGACAGAAAAGGATGACGTTCGAAGTTCCATTCCTTCAAGAATGAAGCGCCAAGCAATTTTGGAGGTTAACACAGTCAGTGGCGGATCCAGGATTTTAACTTAGGGTGGTCCCAATATAATTAAAAAAAAAAAAACAAGACGAAAATATCATTGAACAAATAAATGGCAAACTACAAATTTCATTCATAATCTTTGTGCTAAACAAGCTAGAAATACTAAATTTGTCCACGACGGGATCTCATACTTTGAAAACGTGTCATGATAGTTTCATTGTCAATACAAGAAAAAACATTTTTCTCAATATAAACAACTAAGCTATCATTTAACCATTGATCCCCCATTCTGTTACGGAGTGGACTCTTGATGATATTCATGGCAGAAAATGCTCTCTCCACTGAAGCAGTTGCAACAGGTAAAACCAAAGCCAATTCAATAAGTAAATACACATATTGAAATACTCGATGCAACCTTTTTTCCACCATTTTCTTAGCAAGATCACTAATGCTTTGCAACTGAGAAAAGTCACTTCTTGAACGCATAGAATGAATATAAATATCGAGTTGATCTTCAAGTGCCAATAGGTCTTGCTTCGTAAAATCTTGAGGGTACAATTGAGCAAGGCGAAGTAGCTTTTCTTTGTCAAAAGCTGCAAAAGAATCATTTGGACTCAAACTAGCCAAACAAATGAGAAATTCGGTACTTGTTTCATTGAAGTGATCATTTAACTCTGTAAGTTGGGAATCAATGACAACAAAAAAGAGCTCCACTTTGTAACGATGACGGTTGGTCTTTTTGTGGGTATTACGGCGCGACCTCCCATGAGCTACATATGTCTCATCCATGTTAATAACCTCAATATGATGTTGAACACAAAATGACAATACTTTGTCAACCAAAAGGTCAAACCCTTCATCATTCCTCATGTAGAGTAGTTGTTCTTTACATGTGTTGACTAAAGCCATTGCATTCACAATCTCTTGATCATCCCTTTGTAATGCTTGTGATAAATCATTCGTGATTCCCAATATAGATTTCATCAAAAATAAGAGAAACGCAAACTCAAAAGATTGTATGTCTTTCAATAACCTATTTGCTTCGGCCACACTATCATTGGTATTATCATCAACAATCATTTCAAGCACATTGACCACGGATGAGAACATAGTAATCAAACTAATCAAAGTACCATAATGTGAATTCCATCTTGTAGCTCCGGCACGTTTGAGACTAGTTTCTTGATTTAGGCCTCGTCCCGTCATAAGAGAATCATTTTCAAGAGCTTTCATAAGTTCTTTTTGTTGCATCTCTCTAAGTGCATCACGACGCTTACATGAAGCTCCAATATTATTTACCACATTATTAGCCAATAGAAAGAATGTGTTAACATCAACATTATTCTTTGCTACGGCAACAAGAGCTAATTGGAGTTGATGAGCAAAGCAATGAACATAGAATGCACAAGGTTGATCATTCAAAATCTTTGTCTTGAGTCCATTGAACTCACCTTTCATATTACTAGCACCATCGTAACCTTGCCCTCGTAAATTGGAGAAGCTCAACTCATTGAAATGAAAGAAGACATCAATAGACTCCTTTACTGTGTTTGAAGTGGTGTCGGGAACATGTTGAACTCCTACAAACCTTTCAATGACTTTCCCAGTTTTGTCCACATAACGCAAAACCACCGCCATTTGCTCTTTTATAGAAACATCACGTGCCTCATCAACCAATAGAGAAAAGAACCTAGCATTCTTCATATCACTTATGATAGTTTTAATGGTTTCAATAGAACATGAATGAACAAGATCTTTTTGAATTGAATGAGCTATTAGCTTGAGATTTCCTGGAGCTTTATCTAACACAACGGCCTTTATTTTCTCATCATGATCCGCAAGGAATTGCAAGAGCTCCAAATAATTACCTCTATTGTTTGAAGTGTCACTTTCATCATGACCACGAAATGAAAGACCTTGTCGCAACAAAAACTTAGTGCAATCAATTGACGCATTCAAGCAAGTGCGATAAGCCATACGAGCTTCTTCTGACTGTTTGACCAAAACTGTTTTAATATGTGTCTTTTGATTCATTAGATTACCAGCAGCTTCAACAGCTTTATTGTGAAAGCTACCAACCATTCCCACATGTTTTTCAAAACAGGCTCTTGCATGCTTCCAATTTTGAAAGCCTACCTCAGTAAAGACGTCACTGCCTGATTGTTCAAAGTTGACTTTGAATAGATAGCAATAAAAGCAAAATGCAGCATCTTTAGATATACTATATTCCAACCAATGAAATTCCTTCAACCAATTATCAACGAACCGTCGCTTTTTATTCGAATGCAAAGTGAATGGAAAATCATGATCTTTAGCTCTAAAAGGCTCCATTAATATATATGCTCTTCGGACCTCATCTCGAATATCTGGAGGATAATCCTTCATTGGAATTCTCTTTCCGGGGTCTCTCTCAAGATTATCCAAATCAACTTTTAACTCATTTTGTTGTGGAGTGGAATTACCCCCAATTGGATTAGAACTACTTGGAATTGGAGGGGAACTGTTCGGAATAGGATTGGAACTATCCAAGTTTGGAGATGAACTATTTGGAATATGATTGTCCGAACTAATCGATGATGATTTTCGCTTGTAATATCGTTCCATACTTCTAATTTCTACACATATCAATTAATAAAAAGAACACTCATTGTGATCATGCTAGAAATATGTATAAAGAACACTCCTTGTGATCAATCACATACCTGAATTTCAGAAGACCAATCCTTCTTCACTAGAAGAAACTTAGTGTTTGCCAAAATTACATAAGAAGACCAATCCTTCTTCACATACCTGAAACTTTAAGAATGTGATTAAATAATTTGCATTTCATAGTTTTCATCCAATACCCATTTCACAAAAGCAACCAAAATTACAAATTTCTAGAGAGAGAGACAACTAACAGATAATAATTAGGCAATTAGAAATATAATAAGGCAATCTCCGACTGTAAATGGTGGAGTAAAATTATTTAAATATCTAACACCACAAACACAAATAATTTAATATCAAATTACTAGACCCCCAACTTCACATCCACATGTCACGACCTTTCCAATCATAATCCATTTAACATATCAATATGTTCCAACTAACACAATCATACATGCATCATCTGTTTCTCCATCTAACTGCAAGCTTCTTTTTCAATTTTTTTTTCCTCTAAAAAGAGAACACCATAAAAGCACAACCATACATGCATCATGAATGGAAAGTTTGAAACCTCACTTTTTCTATAGTTTATCAATTAACAAGTTTTCAAATAATCAAAATTTCCTTTCTAGGCCATTTAAATATTGCTGATTTTGGAGTTCCAGAATTGGCACGATTCCTTTTTCTTTCTTCCAAAACAAATATTCCATTGGTTTTGGCAAAGCTTGACTAAATTTTCATGTTGACCGCATTTTTGTGTAATGTACGGTATCTTGAACTAATGTAGGCTTCTGGAACTCCTGATTATATGTTTATTCTATTGTAGAGTTGGGAGAAAACTGTTGATTGCTACAGCCCAGGACAGGGATTGATGCCTGCAAGTTTTAAAGTTAGAACTGTACCTCTCGATGGAAATAAAGAGAGCAGAGTAGTAGAGTACAAACCTGAAGGAACGAGAGCGAGAAGAGAGTGCACAGCAATCAGATTCAGATTCAGAAACTAGTGCAGTGCAGAAGAGAGTTGATCGATGCTGACGCCGTAAGGAACGAGAGCGAGCGGACCTTGTTGTGTGAAGGATTTGGTAACGAGAACGAAGAGAGTTGAACAATTTGGTAAAGTGAAGTTACTTCTGATTGCTGTGTGAAGGAGCTGAGTCTGAGGGTTCTCACGTGAGTGAGCAGTGAGGTTTTAAATTTTTTTTAATGACTTGGCTCAAAACGACGTCGTTTTGGCCAAGTCATTTTAAAAAAAAATTTGGCTGTCTTCTTCCTCATTCTGAAATGCACAGCGACCAGAGCAGCCATGGCTGCTGTTCTTCTCCATCACTGCCAGACTTGGGTGGTCCTTGAAGATCCTCACTGCCATTTTTCCGAGCTTCGGGTGGTCCTGGGACCACCTTGGTCCCTTAATAGATCCGCCCCTGTGCATGCAGAGTGACAGGACAAACAAACAGATATATATATATATATATATGCGTGCAGAGTGATGGGACAAACACACAGATATATATATATATATATATGTGCATGCAGAAGACGCCACCAAAGGAACAAATGTATATATATATATATATATATATATATACAGTGGCGGATCCAGGATTTTAACTTAGGGTGGTCCCAATATAATTAAAAAAAAAAAAACAAGACGAAAATATCATTGAACAAATAAATGGCAAACTACAAATTTCATTCATAATCTTTGTGCTAAACAAGCTAGAAATACTAAATTTGTCCACGACGGGATCTCATACTTTGAAAACGTGTCATGATAGTTTCATTGTCAATACAAGAAAAAACATTTTTCTCAATATAAACAACTAAGCTATCATTTAACCATTGATCCCCCATTCTGTTACGGAGTGGACTCTTGATGATATTCATGGCAGAAAATGCTCTCTCCACTGAAGCAGTTGCAACAGGTAAAACCAAAGCCAATTCAATAAGTAAATACACATATTGAAATACTCGATGCAACCTTTTTTCCACCATTTTCTTAGCAAGATCACTAATGCTTTGCAACTGAGAAAAGTCACTTCTTGAACGCATAGAATGAATATAAATATCGAGTTGATCTTCAAGTGCCAATAGGTCTTGCTTCGTAAAATCTTGAGGGTACAATTGAGCAAGGCGAAGTAGCTTTTCTTTGTCAAAAGCTGCAAAAGAATCATTTGGACTCAAACTAGCCAAACAAATGAGAAATTCGGTACTTGTTTCATTGAAGTGATCATTTAACTCTGTAAGTTGGGAATCAATGACAACAAAAAAGAGCTCCACTTTGTAACGATGACGGTTGGTCTTTTTGTGGGTATTACGGCGCGACCTCCCATGAGCTACATATGTCTCATCCATGTTAATAACCTCAATATGATGTTGAACACAAAATGACAATACTTTGTCAACCAAAAGGTCAAACCCTTCATCATTCCTCATGTAGAGTAGTTGTTCTTTACATGTGTTGACTAAAGCCATTGCATTCACAATCTCTTGATCATCCCTTTGTAATGCTTGTGATAAATCATTCGTGATTCCCAATATAGATTTCATCAAAAATAAGAGAAACGCAAACTCAAAAGATTGTATGTCTTTCAATAACCTATTTGCTTCGGCCACACTATCATTGGTATTATCATCAACAATCATTTCAAGCACATTGACCACGGATGAGAACATAGTAATCAAACTAATCAAAGTACCATAATGTGAATTCCATCTTGTAGCTCCGGCACGTTTGAGACTAGTTTCTTGATTTAGGCCTCGTCCCGTCATAAGAGAATCATTTTCAAGAGCTTTCATAAGTTCTTTTTGTTGCATCTCTCTAAGTGCATCACGACGCTTACATGAAGCTCCAATATTATTTACCACATTATTAGCCAATAGAAAGAATGTGTTAACATCAACATTATTCTTTGCTACGACAACAAGAGCTAATTGGAGTTGATGAGCAAAGCAATGAACATAGAATGCACAAGGTTGATCATTCAAAATCTTTGTCTTGAGTCCATTGAACTCACCTTTCATATTACTAGCACCATCGTAACCTTGCCCTCGTAAATTGGAGAAGCTCAACTCATTGAAATGAAAGAAGACATCAATAGACTCCTTTAATGTGTTTGAAGTGGTGTCGGGAACATGTTGAACTCCTACAAACCTTTCAATGACTTTCCCAGTTTTGTCCACATAACGCAAAACCACCGCCATTTGCTCTTTTATAGAAACATCACGTGCCTCATCAACCAATAGAGAAAAGAACCTAGCATTCTTCATATCACTTATGATAGTTTTAATGGTTTCAATAGAACATGAATGAACAAGATCTTTTTGAATTGAATGAGCTATTAGCTTGAGATTTCCTGGAGCTTTATCTAACACAACGGCCTTTATTTTCTCATCATGATCCGCAAGGAATTGCAAGAGCTCCAAATAATTACCTCTATTGTTTGAAGTGTCACTTTCATCATGACCACGAAATGAAAGACCTTGTCGCAACAAAAACTTAGTGCAATCAATTGACGCATTCAAGCAAGTGCGATAAGCCATACGAGCTTCTTCTGACTGTTTGACCAAAACTGTTTTAATATGTGTCTTTTGATTCATTAGATTACCAGCAGCTTCAACAGCTTTATTGTGAAAGCTACCAACCATTCCCACATGTTTTTCAAAACAGGCTCTTGCATGCTTCCAATTTTGAAAGCCTACCTCAGTAAAGACGTCACTGCCTGATTGTTCAAAGTTGACTTTGAATAGATAGCAATAAAAGCAAAATGCAGCATCTTTAGATATACTATATTCCAACCAATGAAATTCCTTCAACCAATTATCAACGAACCGTCGCTTTTTATTCGAATGCAAAGTGAATGGAAAATCATGATCTTTGGCTCTAAAAGGCTCCATTAATATATATGCTCTTCGGACCTCATCTCGAATATCTGGAGGATAATCCTTCATTGGAATTCTCTTTCCGGGGTCTCTCTCAAGATTATCCAAATCAACTTTTAACTCATTTTGTTGTGGAGTGGAATTACCCCCAATTGGATTAGAACTACTTGGAATTGGAGGGGAACTGTTCGGAATAGGATTGGAACTATCCAAGTTTGGAGATGAACTATTTGGAATATGATTGTCCGAACTAATCGATGATGATTTTCGCTTGTAATATCGTTCCATACTTCTAATTTCTACACATATCAATTAATAAAAAGAACACTCATTGTGATCAATGCTAGAAATATGTATAAAGAACACTCCTTGTGATCAATCACATACCTGAATTTCAGAAGACCAATCCTTCTTCACTAGAAGAAACTTAGTGTTTGCCAAAATTACATAAGAAGACCAATCCTTCTTCACATACCTGAAACTTTAAGAATGTGATTAAATAATTTGCATTTCATAGTTTTCATCCAATACCCATTTCACAAAAGCAACCAAAATTACAAATTTCTAGAGAGAGAGACAACTAACAGATAATAATTAGGCAATTAGAAATATAATAAGGCAATCTCCGACTGTAAATGGTGGAGTAAAATTATTTAAATATCTAACACCACAAACACAAATAATTTAATATCAAATTACTAGACCCCCAACTTCACATCCACATGTCACGACCTTTCCAATCATAATCCATTTAACATATCAATATGTTCCAACTAACACAATCATACATGCATCATCTGTTTCTCCATCTAACTGCAAGCTTCTTTTTCAATTTTTTTTTCCTCTAAAAAGAGAACACCATAAAAGCACAACCATACATGCATCATGAATGGAAAGTTTGAAACCTCACTTTTTCTATAGTTTATCAATTAACAAGTTTTCAAATAATCAAAATTTCCTTTCTAGGCCATTTAAATATTGCTGATTTTGGAGTTCCAGAATTGGCACGATTCCTTTTTCTTTCTTCCAAAACAAATATTCCATTGGTTTTGGCAAAGCTTGACTAAATTTTCATGTTGACCGCATTTTTGTGTAATGTACGGTATCTTGAACTAATGTAGGCTTCTGGAACTCCTGATTATATGTTTATTCTATTGTAGAGTTGGGAGAAAACTGTTGATTGCTACAGCCCAGGACAGGGATTGATGCCTGCAAGTTTTAAAGTTAGAACTGTACCTCTCGATGGAAATAAAGAGAGCAGAGTAGTAGAGTACAAACCTGAAGGAACGAGAGCGAGAAGAGAGTGCACAGCAATCAGATTCAGATTCAGAAACTAGTGCAGTGCAGAAGAGAGTTGATCGATGCTGACGCCGTAAGGAACGAGAGCGAGCGGACCTTGTTGTGTGAAGGATTTGGTAACGAGAACGAAGAGAGTTGAACAATTTGGTAAAGTGAAGTTACTTCTGATTGCTGTGTGAAGGAGCTGAGTCTGAGGGTTCTCACGTGAGTGAGCAGTGAGGTTTTAAATTTTTTTTAATGACTTGGCTCAAAACGACGTCGTTTTGGCCAAGTCATTTTAAAAAAAAATTTGGCTGTCTTCTTCCTCATTCTGAAATGCACAGCGACCAGAGCAGCCATGGCTGCTGTTCTTCTCCATCACTGCCAGACTTGGGTGGTCCTTGAAGATCCTCACTGCCATTTTTCCGAGCTTCGGGTGGTCCTGGGACCACCTTGGTCCCTTAATAGATCCGCCCCTGTGCATGCAGAGTGACAGGACAAACAAACAGATATATATATATATATATGCGTGCAGAGTGATGGGACAAACACACAGATATATATATATATATATATATGTGCATGCAGAAGACGCCACCAAAGGAACAAATGTATATATATATATATATATATATATATATATATACAGTGGCGGATCCAGGATTTTAACTTAGGGTGGTCCCAATATAATTAAAAAAAAAAAAACAAGACGAAAATATCATTGAACAAATAAATGGCAAACTACAAATTTCATTCATAATCTTTGTGCTAAACAAGCTAGAAATACTAAATTTGTCCACGACGGGATCTCATACTTTGAAAACGTGTCATGATAGTTTCATTGTCAATACAAGAAAAAACATTTTTCTCAATATAAACAACTAAGCTATCATTTAACCATTGATCCCCCATTCTGTTACGGAGTGGACTCTTGATGATATTCATGGCAGAAAATGCTCTCTCCACTGAAGCAGTTGCAACAGGTAAAACCAAAGCCAATTCAATAAGTAAATACACATATTGAAATACTCGATGCAACCTTTTTTCCACCATTTTCTTAGCAAGATCACTAATGCTTTGCAACTGAGAAAAGTCACTTCTTGAACGCATAGAATGAATATAAATATCGAGTTGATCTTCAAGTGCCAATAGGTCTTGCTTCGTAAAATCTTGAGGGTACAATTGAGCAAGGCGAAGTAGCTTTTCTTTGTCAAAAGCTGCAAAAGAATCATTTGGACTCAAACTAGCCAAACAAATGAGAAATTCGGTACTTGTTTCATTGAAGTGATCATTTAACTCTGTAAGTTGGGAATCAATGACAACAAAAAAGAGCTCCACTTTGTAACGATGACGGTTGGTCTTTTTGTGGGTATTACGGCGCGACCTCCCATGAGCTACATATGTCTCATCCATGTTAATAACCTCAATATGATGTTGAACACAAAATGACAATACTTTGTCAACCAAAAGGTCAAACCCTTCATCATTCCTCATGTAGAGTAGTTGTTCTTTACATGTGTTGACTAAAGCCATTGCATTCACAATCTCTTGATCATCCCTTTGTAATGCTTGTGATAAATCATTCGTGATTCCCAATATAGATTTCATCAAAAATAAGAGAAACGCAAACTCAAAAGATTGTATGTCTTTCAATAACCTATTTGCTTCGGCCACACTATCATTGGTATTATCATCAACAATCATTTCAAGCACATTGACCACGGATGAGAACATAGTAATCAAACTAATCAAAGTACCATAATGTGAATTCCATCTTGTAGCTCCGGCACGTTTGAGACTAGTTTCTTGATTTAGGCCTCGTCCCGTCATAAGAGAATCATTTTCAAGAGCTTTCATAAGTTCTTTTTGTTGCATCTCTCTAAGTGCATCACGACGCTTACATGAAGCTCCAATATTATTTACCACATTATTAGCCAATAGAAAGAATGTGTTAACATCAACATTATTCTTTGCTACGGCAACAAGAGCTAATTGGAGTTGATGAGCAAAGCAATGAACATAGAATGCACAAGGTTGATCATTCAAAATCTTTGTCTTGAGTCCATTGAACTCACCTTTCATATTACTAGCACCATCGTAACCTTGCCCTCGTAAATTGGAGAAGCTCAACTCATTGAAATGAAAGAAGACATCAATAGACTCCTTTACTGTGTTTGAAGTGGTGTCGGGAACATGTTGAACTCCTACAAACCTTTCAATGACTTTCCCAGTTTTGTCCACATAACGCAAAACCACCGCCATTTGCTCTTTTATAGAAACATCACGTGCCTCATCAACCAATAGAGAAAAGAACCTAGCATTCTTCATATCACTTATGATAGTTTTAATGGTTTCAATAGAACATGAATGAACAAGATCTTTTTGAATTGAATGAGCTATTAGCTTGAGATTTCCTGGAGCTTTATCTAACACAACGGCCTTTATTTTCTCATCATGATCCGCAAGGAATTGCAAGAGCTCCAAATAATTACCTCTATTGTTTGAAGTGTCACTTTCATCATGACCACGAAATGAAAGACCTTGTCGCAACAAAAACTTAGTGCAATCAATTGACGCATTCAAGCAAGTGCGATAAGCCATACGAGCTTCTTCTGACTGTTTGACCAAAACTGTTTTAATATGTGTCTTTTGATTCATTAGATTACCAGCAGCTTCAACAGCTTTATTGTGAAAGCTACCAACCATTCCCACATGTTTTTCAAAACAGGCTCTTGCATGCTTCCAATTTTGAAAGCCTACCTCAGTAAAGACGTCACTGCCTGATTGTTCAAAGTTGACTTTGAATAGATAGCAATAAAAGCAAAATGCAGCATCTTTAGATATACTATATTCCAACCAATGAAATTCCTTCAACCAATTATCAACGAACCGTCGCTTTTTATTCGAATGCAAAGTGAATGGAAAATCATGATCTTTAGCTCTAAAAGGCTCCATTAATATATATGCTCTTCGGACCTCATCTCGAATATCTGGAGGATAATCCTTCATTGGAATTCTCTTTCCGGGGTCTCTCTCAAGATTATCCAAATCAACTTTTAACTCATTTTGTTGTGGAGTGGAATTACCCCCAATTGGATTAGAACTACTTGGAATTGGAGGGGAACTGTTCGGAATAGGATTGGAACTATCCAAGTTTGGAGATGAACTATTTGGAATATGATTGTCCGAACTAATCGATGATGATTTTCGCTTGTAATATCGTTCCATACTTCTAATTTCTACACATATCAATTAATAAAAAGAACACTCATTGTGATCAATGCTAGAAATATGTATAAAGAACACTCCTTGTGATCAATCACATACCTGAATTTCAGAAGACCAATCCTTCTTCACTAGAAGAAACTTAGTGTTTGCCAAAATTACATAAGAAGACCAATCCTTCTTCACATACCTGAAACTTTAAGAATGTGATTAAATAATTTGCATTTCATAGTTTTCATCCAATACCCATTTCACAAAAGCAACCAAAATTACAAATTTCTAGAGAGAGAGACAACTAACAGATAATAATTAGGCAATTAGAAATATAATAAGGCAATCTCCGACTGTAAATGGTGGAGTAAAATTATTTAAATATCTAACACCACAAACACAAATAATTTAATATCAAATTACTAGACCCCCAACTTCACATCCACATGTCACGACCTTTCCAATCATAATCCATTTAACATATCAATATGTTCCAACTAACACAATCATACATGCATCATCTGTTTCTCCATCTAACTGCAAGCTTCTTTTTCAATTTTTTTTTCCTCTAAAAAGAGAACACCATAAAAGCACAACCATACATGCATCATGAATGGAAAGTTTGAAACCTCACTTTTTCTATAGTTTATCAATTAACAAGTTTTCAAATAATCAAAATTTCCTTTCTAGGCCATTTAAATATTGCTGATTTTGGAGTTCCAGAATTGGCACGATTCCTTTTTCTTTCTTCCAAAACAAATATTCCATTGGTTTTGGCAAAGCTTGACTAAATTTTCATGTTGACCGCATTTTTGTGTAATGTACGGTATCTTGAACTAATGTAGGCTTCTGGAACTCCTGATTATATGTTTATTCTATTGTAGAGTTGGGAGAAAACTGTTGATTGCTACAGCCCAGGACAGGGATTGATGCCTGCAAGTTTTAAAGTTAGAACTGTACCTCTCGATGGAAATAAAGAGAGCAGAGTAGTAGAGTACAAACCTGAAGGAACGAGAGCGAGAAGAGAGTGCACAGCAATCAGATTCAGATTCAGAAACTAGTGCAGTGCAGAAGAGAGTTGATCGATGCTGACGCCGTAAGGAACGAGAGCGAGCGGACCTTGTTGTGTGAAGGATTTGGTAACGAGAACGAAGAGAGTTGAACAATTTGGTAAAGTGAAGTTACTTCTGATTGCTGTGTGAAGGAGCTGAGTCTGAGGGTTCTCACGTGAGTGAGCAGTGAGGTTTTAAATTTTTTTTAATGACTTGGCTCAAAACGACGTCGTTTTGGCCAAGTCATTTTAAAAAAAAATTTGGCTGTCTTCTTCCTCATTCTGAAATGCACAGCGACCAGAGCAGCCATGGCTGCTGTTCTTCTCCATCACTGCCAGACTTGGGTGGTCCTTGAAGATCCTCACTGCCATTTTTCCGAGCTTCGGGTGGTCCTGGGACCACCTTGGTCCCTTAATAGATCCGCCCCTGTATATATATATGCATGCGGATGACAAGTGATGGGACAAACAAACAAATATATATATATATATATATATATATATATATATATGCATGCATGCAGAAGACGCCACCAAAGGAACAAATGTATATATATATATATGCATGTGGATGACAAGACAAACAAGCAAATAAAATATATATATATATATATATATATATATATATATGCATGCAGATGACGGGACAAACAAGCAAATAAGACATGTATATATATATGTATCAGCGCAGTGGTGGACAACCACGTTCCACATATGTATATATGAAGGCATGCACGACCCCCGGAAGATCCTCACCTTAAAAAGAAAGAGCCTGGACCTCTCCCTCCCCGTCTTGTAACTCGAAAGAGAGATTGCTGCGAGCCCAGATGCGCTGATTCCTACAGCGTTTGCGCCAGGAACAGTTTCAGCAAGAAATGACCCCTGTACTTGGCGACTATGCTCAATGATAAGTGCAAGAATGACAGGCAGTGCAATAGTGTGCGGCAGTTGGTGCAACGAGGATGGGAGGCAGTGTGGCAACCAGCAAGGATGACAAAGGCAGTGCAGCAAGGAGGGTGGCTGTGCAATAGCTTGGCAGTGTGGCAACCAGCAAGGATGACAAAGGCAGTGCAGCAATGAGGGTGGCTGTGCAATGGCTTGGCAGTGACGGTAAAAGGCAGCAATAATGCAGTGGCTGCGCAACTGGCTGTGAAATTGTTGCGCGGTTGTGGTGTCCAAAGAAGCAGGCGAACCTGCACAAATATGAAGCAGCAAATTTTGGTGCAAAATAGACAGAATTACACTTGATAGGTTAAAAAAAAAAAAAAAAAAAAACTTTCAAGCTGATGGGAATGGAGTAAGGATCGAATACCTGTTTAAAAGCCTTACGGGAAGGCTTATTTATACACACCAAAAAAAAAAAAAAAAAAAAAAAAGAGGACCAACATTACAGAGCACATGCCGTGAATGATGATACCCACATGCAGCAGCCTACACAAAAAAAAAATCTCTTTTGAAAAAGCTGGGAAAAGCCTTACCAACCTGCATAGCCCATATTTGCTCTGCAAGCAGCATATTTGGGGAAAAAACAAGGACATACAACTTTAGCTGTATGTCTGAGATTGAATGCTCTCATTTCTGAAATGTTGAATGCCCTCATTTCTGAAATGTGCTAAGGAAAGCTAAAGTATTGATGTCCACTCACTCTGACATGACTGTTATCTCCACTTACTAATATATATATATATATATATATATATATATATATGTTGATATCGTGAATAGTGCGCGGCACCATGTGACAGAAGAAATATATATATATATATATATATATAACAATGGTGCTAAAAAAAAAAAAAAAAAAAAGAATGATGCTCACGCACCAACAAAAAAATATGTACATATAGACACTAAGTGAAATAAAGTTCATTTATTGATGTTTCCGATAAGTTACAAATATGTACATATACATGAATCAAAATAAACAAACAGGAAGAAGCCTTCATTGCTCGCGAGCCGCCTCATCACTCGGCGGAGCTCCAGACAGACGAAGCACCAGAGATTGATTATCCGGAGCCTCAACACTTGGTGAAGCGCCAGAAGATGAAGGCAGAAGTTGCCTCTGGAGTAACGCCACAAACCTCTGATGATCACTCTGAATCCGCACTTCGGACTCCTGCAGTTGATCAAGCTTCCTCTTCATGCTTGTTGAGTAATTAGTTGCGAGCATGTGCAACTCCTTATTCTCATGCCTAAGCACCCTGACCTCTTGCCGAAGACTAGCCACTTCAGCCATCAACGACTCAACCTGACGAGATCGAGCAAGAAGGCGCTGGCCCATGTTTGACACTGAGCCTGCACATCGGACGTTGTAGGCCAGAGAGTCCTGAACAGCCAGTTTGTCGGACCGCCTGGAAAGTATCCTAGTGTCTCTAGGAGTGAGAAGATTTCTGGCCACCACCGAAGCGGTTGTATCATTCATCATCATGGAATCCCCAACTGTAAGAGGACCATTTGGGGATACGAATGACGGCTGCCAAATGTTGTTTGGAGAAGATATGTCACTATCTTCCCCGACATTCAAGTTAAGGCGACGGTCAGAAGGGCAAGACATATTCGAAGGTGTGAAGAAAAAGAAGAGGTCGGACAAATCAAGTTCTTAGAAGTACAAGTAGGGAGCTTCTACAGGCGGAAAATTCAAGTATGCTTTGGAATGTGATGCGTGCCTCTCTTTAAAAATCAGCACTTGACAGAGCTTCAGAATTTGAAGAGGCGAGTTCAAAAATCGAAAAGGCAAGCTCAAAGATCGAAGAGACGTCTGCTTTCTCAAAAGCTGGGCTGCTCAGAAACCACGGGCCGATCTCAGAAATCGAAGAGGCACTTGCTTTTTTCAGGCATGTCATCACCTGTCACACGCAAACTCAGCATTGCGGAAATCACGGGCAGTTTGTCGAAGCGCCGATTCCAGACATCGAAGAGGCGCCAGTCTTTTTCAGCCTCGTCAGCACCTGTCACATGCAAACTCAGCTTTGCAGAAATCACGGGCAGTTTGTTGAAGCGCCGATTCCAGATATCGAAGAGGCATCTGCTTTATCCAGACGTGTCAGCAGCTGTCACATGCACACTCAGCCTTGCAGATATTACGGGCAATCTGTCGAAGATTTCTGGTGAAGTAGAAAGCACGTGAAGTTTACTGTTCAATCATCCAACGGGTGCCGACAAGAGTGAAAGAATAGTACCGGTTATTAATTCCTATAAATGTCGTCCTTCACCCTCCATAGCAAGGCAGACATACATAACCCTTCTTCACCTCCGAAAAATGCATTCCCAACGAAACCTCTCGAGTTACTCTGTGTTTCTCATCCCTTGGGGTACCTCTGCAAACAAGTAGTCAAGAGCAAAAGTATTTCATATCATAAAGGTTGAAAGCAAGAGTATCTCATATCATGCTTTCTCCCTGTCATTTTCCTTGTCTTTGTGACAAGGAGAAAGCGAGCAATCAGCCATCACTTGGTGTCAGTCTTCCGATCTAAGAACCGACTGCCTGGAACTCCTTCCTGATTGCTTACCTAGCACTACTCTCGAAGTACCCATTATCTCAACATCTTATGCTTCAAGAGAAGATGCCACATCTGCCTGGAGAACAGATAAGGCAAGTGAAAATGATACCTTGAAGCATGTGGAGACAACGTGCCAATTCATCTTCAAGATCAGTCTCATTTTCCTTGCTAAGAAGTTCCCCAGCCCAGTTCAAGAATAAACCTGTGGAAAGATACTTCTTCAAAAGCAAAAGTATCTCATATCATCAGAGTCAAAGGCAAAGATATCTCATGGCATGCTTTTCTTTTACCTTTGCTCTTGCCTACGAGACGAGGAGAAAGAAAGCAATCGGTTAGCACTTGGACAGATTGAACAAAGAACAGACCATCACTTCTACCTCGTGCCTACCTGCCGTGCAGAAGAAGCAAGCAGAGAAAAATGCTGCCTGCACACTCAATCAACCCAGCAGAAGGAGTCTGAGTTGAAACCAAGAACTCGAGAAGCTGCCACATCTGCCTGGAGAACAAATAAGGAAATGCGGCATGCACAATCAACTCAGCAGAAGGAGTCCGAGTTGAAGAATTAGAGAGAAGAAGGAGTCTGAGTTGAAGAACTCGAGAAGCTTCAACAACATTTTGAGGGCACCTTCGCCAAAGAGCAAAGCCTCGCCGTACAAAGCCATCAAATCACCAGCACAAGGAACTCTCATCTTCTTTGCTCAGAACTCCAAACCCATTTCAAGAATAAGCCTGTGGAAAGTCAAACAATTGGAGGAAACCAGAAAATCCTCCAACCCAGTTCAAGATCAAAGCTGTGGAAAGTCAACAAGCGCAACAAAATACGTGCCGATTCATCCATTACCGAAGCCAAAGATCATCAACCACATGAAGCTCCTGGTAGTAATTATAACGCACCACAAAGTAGCACACAATAATCCTATTGATTTTCCTTATTAACACTAAAATTTGTCGATTGTAGCATATGAAAATAAGGGTATTTCCCGCAGAAGATTGTTTTATCCAAATACTTAAAATGTCACAAAAACGGGGTGGCTGTCTCCACTGACCAGCCACCGAACAATAATTATTAGACTAACTTATACTTATCCAAATGCAACGAAATTTTATACACATAAACTAGACACACTGAGCTATGTTCACACAAAGTTTTGGGATTTTTGGAGTTGATTTGCTATTTAAATTACATCGTACAAAAACAGTACAGAAACCAATTTTAAATAATACCAATAGATTTTAATTCACAAGTTAAGAAAATGAGTTAGGGGAATTGTTATCCACCACCAAATAATCATGCAAGCATGTTACGTTTCATTCAAATCCCTTTTATTTCCGGATGAAGATGCTCAAGTTGGCTCAATGTTAGAACACAACCTATTACTCTTTCTTACGTAGTATGTTAAGAGAATGGTGTTTTCAACTTAACTTAGTTCCTAGCATGCAATCTAGAATGGTGTGTTCATAGATTTAACAAGTAGAAATCATTAAGAATAAAAAGAGTTTGAGTCATCACAAGACATCGTAAGTACGGGCGTTGTCTTACTTATCCTAGAAATCGGTTCACATGTTAACCATAATTAACAAGTGCTACTGTAGAATATATGTAGGTCCTCATTCAACAAGGGCAGGCAGACATATATTCATAGCATTAAAATCCTAGATATGCTTACTATGTATGCATCCATATAAACACATAAAGAATTTATCAATGAGATAAGTAGTGAAACAATTTTCATCCTTCCATAAAAGTCATTCAAACAAAATATCACAACAAACTTACAATCATATTCGGGGCTTCAAAACAGCCCCTAACTACTAAAAATTAGTTACACATTATTATCAAATTAAACCAAAAGTAAAACATAAGTTTGGAGGATTAAACCGAGAGAAATAGAGTGAAACTTTGCGCCACTGTGCTCAAGCTGCCTCGACGTTTTTCTCTGAGTTCCCCCGCAAGGCAGCTTGCTGCCTTCGTCCTCTGTCCCAGCACTTCTGCGCGCGCCAGTGGCTCTCGCGCTGCCCAATGCAGCAGTCTCCCTCAAGCTGCACCCTCGCGTTTCTGTCCGTCCCCTTCCTTCGCTGCGTCTGACTTCTCCCCGAGGACTTCCTCGCGCTGCTCAAGCAGCTGCCTAAGGCAGGCAGCTTCCTCCCTTTATATTTCTCTGTTTCTCTCGCTGCCCTCGCAGCTGCTCTCCCTCACTATCTTCCACACATGTCGCTCTTTCACTTCCCTGTCGCGCCTTAAGGCAACCCTCCTTCCAGTTCCGCGTTGCTCCTTCGTCCTCTGCTACGAAGGGCAGCAGCTTCTTTTTATTTCTTTGTTTCCAGCATCTGACCTGCTGTGCTCTGTCGCTCCTCTCTGAGGCCCTCACGTTCCGCCAGCTGCAAAAAGGCAACTCCCTTCTATTTCTTTATTCCCCCGCACCTGCCTTCCTGCGAGCTGCTCTCTCTCTCGCCAGCTGCCCCAGGCAGCTTTGCCTTCTTTTATTTTTTTTTATTCTTTGCGCCAGCCTGCATACCCACCTTCTTCTTCTTTTCTTATTTTATTTCTTTTCCATGCTTTGCCTTCCCTTTTCTCTGCACACTCTTTTCTTTTGTTTTTCTTTCTACTCCACCATGTCTGCCATGCCCTCTATTTCTTTTATTCTTTTTCTTACTGCCATCCACTTCTTTCTGCAGTCTCACCATGCTGCTGTCGGTCTTCTTTCAAGCTGCCAAAGGCAGCTTGCTTGGTTCCTGTCAATGCTACGCCACATTAATTTTTTCTAAAGCTATAAAAATAAAATAAGTGAGCAATATAATTTTTTTACGAATTTTGTCACTTAAAAATCACACTTGTGCTAATTTTATTTTCTTAGCTAGATAAATTCGATAAAACACAAAAACAAAGCAAATAACTCAAAAATATAAGAAACTAACTAAGAAAAGACGAGAGAATTTGATGTAAAAAATGTGTAAATATGAGCTTATCAAATACCCCCACACTTAACTTTTGCTAGTCCTCGAGCAAAACAACGAAAACATGAAAAAGTAATAACATGAAAAACATTAGTTTTACCTATGTGACCCTCATAGAACTTCATTCGAGAACACAATCATCAAGAACCATAGCTAACAACAACAAGCTAATCCAAGTTCATTTTCCTTATTCAAATATTAGCAGTAATCTTTGAATCATCTTTGAAGTGTAGTGTGTGAGATAGTCATGCTAATGTAATTTCAAATTTTTATTTTTAAAATCACCATATGCAAACTAGCGACCTTCTCACTGGAAATACACTCAATCACTCATGTGTTTAGTTTTAATGTGTTTCGCTCAAAGAATCAAATGCGAAAGTTCTACCATAAGCTTGCATAAAGATCACTTCTCCACAATCATAATTGCAAAACTTAAATCAAGAGGACTTTTATTGGACGTAATGAGGTTTAGGGCGAGGGTTATTGAAACGAAAGAATAGGTAAACACAAGTTCCAAGCTACATTGCAAGCAATTCTTTTGTTTAGATTTATAAGAACTCAAGCTTTCCAGCTATTCTTCTGACATCTCCAACCACACCCTTAAACTGAAACTTTAAACACTTTTTATTTTCTTTGTAAACAAACTTTCTTTTTCTTTTTTTTTTTTTTTTTTTTTTTTTTTTTTTTTTTTTTTTTTTTTAGTAGTGAAACAAATATGAAAAACCCCCACACTTATTCTTTTGCCAAACACCTTCAAAGTACTTCACAAACATTTCTCATAAGACAATCTCACATTGCTCACTAGCTCGCTTGGAAAGGGTAAGGAAAAAAAATTTCAGGCATAAGGGTAGACATATCTGGTGATAAGAAATAAAAAGCTCACATAAACGGCTCAAATTGGCAATCTAATGATATCATTTTTCTTTGGGAAACAAGGTTATTTGGGCCATGGTGGTAAACCTAATGCCTCTATCATTTTCAAGTTCATGCAATCAATGACAAATATTTCGAAAGATCGTTATGCAAGTTCTAGAGAAGTATCTCACATAAGTTCATCACACATGAAAGAATAAGAATGTATGAAAAATGCACACACTTTCAATAGGCTCAAAAACTCACATAGGATGTATATGGTCACTAAATTCACATATGGAGCTTTAAATCATGCTTTAGTTTCACATCAGCAAGGCTATGTGCATTTGGTTTTTCAAAGATAATCAAATATGTACAAACTAACACGAGAATTAGGAATTTCACACAACACATGTTAACTAAGTTCTTGATGATCATGGTTCAAATATTATCCAATTATATCATTGGGTCGGGAAGCTAACAAAAATCTAATTCAAAACAATAAGGAAAACAAGGAAATATTTTTGGATTTTTTTAGATTTTTGGATTTTTTTTTTTTTTTTTTATAAAACAAAACTAATTAAGAAAACAAAGCAATAACATGGAAACAAATGAAACCAGTTCAAAGTCGAAGGTACAAAAATTTTCAATATGGTCATTTTATTCAATTTGGTCATTTTATACTCTTTACCCCCACACTTAAACTAGACATTGTCCCCAATGTCACAAAATATAATAAAATGCAAATAAAAATAAAATAAATAAATATAAAGAAACAAAATAAAGCAATAGGACTGAAAACTTCCCTAATTTGCAGAAAAAATCAAGCGATGACCCCCAAGCTAAAATTCTGCAATCAACTTCAAGGGTGAAAATAACCAAAAGTTCCTGCAAAGAAAAGAAATAATTCAGTTAAGCACGCAAGAAAATATATAAAAAAAATAAACGAAAAAATTGAAAATGAAAATAAAAGACAATGAATAAAACTAATAAGTGATCATTGGTCCTGTTTGGTGACTTTCCACAGCTTTGAACTTGAACTGGCCTCGGGAACTTCTTAGCAAGGAAAATGAGACTTGATTGGTGGTGGTGACTGATGCGTCCATATGTTGTTGAAGCTTCTCGAGCTCTTGATTTCAACTCGGACTCCTTCTGCCGGGTTGATTGAGTCTGCAGGCTGCATTCTTCTCTGCTTGTTTCTTCTGCATGGCAGGTAGGCACGAGGTAGAGGTGGTGGTCTGTTTCTTTGTTCAATCTGTCCAAGTGCCGACCGATTGCTTTCTTTCACCTTGACTCGCAAGCAAGAGCAAGGGTAAAGGAAAAGCATGCCATGATATATCTTTGCCTCTGACTCTGATGATATAGGATACTTTTGCTTTTGAAGAAGTATCGTTCCACAGGTGTATTCTTGAACTGGGCTGGGGAACTTCATAACAAGGAAAATGAGACTTGATCTTGAAGATGAAGCAGCACCTTGTCTCCACATGCTTCAAGTAATCATTTTCACTTGCCTTATCTGTTCTCCAGGCAGATGTGGCAACTTTTTCGGAAGTACATCAGCGGTTGAAGAAGAGCACTCGAGAGCAATGCTAGGTAAGCAATCAGGAAGGATTTCCAGGCAGTCGGTTCTTAGATCGGAAGATTGACACCGAGTGCTGGCTGATTGCTCGCTTTCTCCTTGTCACAAAGACAAGGACAAGGACAGGGAGAAAGCATGATATGAGATACTCTTGCTTTCAACCTTCATGATATGAAATACTCTAGCTCTTGATGACTTGTTTGCAAAGGTATCCCAGGGAATGAGAAACACAGAGTAACTCGAGAGGGTTTGTTGGAAAGGCATTTTCGGAGATGAAGAAGTGCTGAGAGGGTGTGCCTTTGCTGTGGAAGGCGAAGGTAGACGTTTATAGGAATGATTCTTCACAACCGAAACTGTTCCTTTACCCCTGTCGGCAGCCGGTGGATGGATGAACAGTACAAGTTACGCGCTTTCTGACAAAGCTGCCCGTAATTTCCGCAAAGCTGACAGTGCGCGTGACGAATGACGATAAAACTGGAAAAGCTGCTCGCCTCGTGATTCCTGACCGCTCCGTCTTTTGAGAGAGGCGCCCGACTTTTGAGAACGGCGTCCGACTTTTGAGACGGAGTCCGGCTTTTGAGAAAAGAGCCCCGACTCTTCGATTTGCGAGAGGACGCCTCTTTGATTTCTGAGGAGCGCCTCTTTGATTTCTTCTTTTTATAGAGGCGCTAATCTTGTTCCACAACACACTTGACCTTCCTCCTGTAAACACTTCATCCGGTAAACGTTCCCTCCTGTAAACACTCCCTCTTGCATTTCTTTTAATCTTGATCAGTCCGACTCTTCATTCTCAACACCTTAAAAAAAAAAATGTCTTGCCCCTCTGACCGTCGCCTTAACTTGAATGTTGGGGAAGATATTGATATGTCTTCTCCAACCAACAGTTGGAAGCCGTCCTTCATATCCCCAAATGGTCCTCTTACAGTTGGGGATTCCATGATGATGAATGAAACAACCGCCTCGGTGGTGGCCAGAAATCTGCTCACTCCTAGAGACACTAGGATACTTTCCAGGCGGTCCGACGAACTAGCTGTTCAGGACTCTATGGCCTACAGTGTCCGAAGTGCAGGCTCAGTATCAAACATGGGCCAGCGCCTTCTTGCACGAACTCGTCAGGTGGAGTCGTTGATGGCTGAAGTGGCTAGTCTTCGGCAAGAGGTCAGAGTGCTTAGGCATGAGAATAAGGAGTTGCACATGCTCGCAACTAATTACTCAACAAGCATGAAGAGGAAGCTTGATCAGCTGCAGGAGTCCGAAGTGCGGATTCATAGTGATCATCAACGGTTTATGGCGTTACTCCCGAGGTTTATGTTGCCTTCGTCCTCGGGAGCTGCACCAAGTATTGAGGCTTCGAATGATCCAACTCTGGCGCTTCGTCTTTCTGGGGCTCCGTCGACCTCCGAGGCACCACCTACCAACGACCAATGAAAACTCCTTCCTGCTTGTTTGCACTTTCTTGTATTTATCTGCTTAATGTTCCTTTCGTTTTTATGAATGTACAAATACTTTGCAAGAAGTTGTGATAGAGATTGGAAAATCATTACCTGCATAAAGGAACAAAAGTAGGACTAAAACACACAAACCAGAAAACAAGAGAAAAACATAACAAGAACATTTAAAATTATTCAAAATAAAGACGAAAGATAGAAAGCTTGGGTTGCCTCCCAATAAGCGCTTGCTTTTACGTCTGCAGCCAGACGGTACCAAGAGTAATCATCCAAAGGGAACTGGTTCTTGGAGAGATACAACCTCCACATCATGCTCCGCTAAAGACTCGTAATATGGCTTGAGTCTATGCCCATTCACTTTGAACATGTATCCGGTCTTTGCACTTTGAATTTCCACTGCACCATGAGGAAAAATATTTGTTATAACAAATGGACCAACCCATCGAGAACGAAGCTTACCTGGAAATAACCGAAGACGAGAATTAAATAGAAGAACTTTCTGTCCAATGACAAAGCTCTTCCTTAAGATCATCTTGTCATGAAATGCCTTTGATTTTTCCTTGTATATTCGACTAGACTCGTATGCATCATTCCGGATTTTGTCTAACTCATTTAATTGAAGTTTCCTTTGCTGTCCGGCAACACTCATGTCCATGTTGTAGGCTTTGATTGCCCAATAAGCTTTGTGCTCTAACTCCACTGGAAGACGGCATGGTTTCCCATAAATTAACCGAAATGGGGACATTCCAATAGGAGTCTTATAGGCAGTCCTTCCTACTAGGACTCACAGTTTTCTCCAAAATTTTCTTCACCTCACGATTTGATACCTCTGCTTGACCGCTAGTTTGCGGATGATAAGGTGTAGACACCTTATGTGTGACATTGTACTTCCTAAGCAACGCTTCAAATGTTCGATTGCAAAAATGACTCCCTCCATCGCTAATGATGGCTCTAGGTATTCCAAATCTTGCAAAGATGTTACTCTTAATAAAATCTGAAACAACTTTAGAATCATTAGTTTTGGTGGCTTTTGCTTCCACCCATTTAGAAACATAATCCACAGCCAATAAAATGTAAAGAAAACCATTTGAAGATGGAAAAGGTCCCATGAAATCAATGCCCCACACATCAAAGATCTCAACAACCAAAATAGGGGTTTGTGGCATTTGATTTCTTGGGCCCAAGTTACCTGTTCGTTGACAACAATCACATGTTGCACAAAATTCATACGCATCCTTAAACACACTAGGCCAATAAAAACCACTCTCTAACACTTTCAGGGCTGTCCTCTTTGCTCCAAAATGGCCACCACATGCATAAGAATGACAAAAAGTCAGAATAGATTTAAACTCATATTCGGGGACACACCTTCTAATCAATTGATCAGTGCAATATTTCCACAAATAAGGATCGTCCCACTCGTAGTATTTGGCGGTTTTGACAAGCTTATCTTTCTGAGCACGTGTAAAATCATCCGGAATCTTTTTGATGACCTTATAATTGATAATATCTGCATACCAAGGGTCAGTAATCTTTAATGAAAACAATTGCTCATCCGGAAAACTTTCACGTAAAGGGATGAAATCTTCCTCTGTGTTTGAATGCACAAGTCGGCTAAGATGATCTGCTACAACATTTTCACTCCCTTTCTTATCCTTGATCTCTAAGTCAAACTCTTGAAGCAGAAGTATCCATCGAATGAGTCGTGGTTTTGCATCTTTCTTTGTGAGTAGATACTTCAAAGCTGCATGATCAGAAAACACAAGAACTTTAGTCCTAATCAGATAAGATCTAAATTTTTCTAAAGCAAATACAACAGCTAGAAGCTCCTTCTCTGTTGTTGAATAATTCAACTGTGCATCATTGAGTGTTCGAGATGCATAATAGATGACATGTGGCAATTTGTTGACACGCTGCCCTAGAACTGCACCAACAGCATAGTCTGAAGCATCGCACATTAACTCAAAAGGTAAACTCCAATCTGGTGGCATGATTACAGGAGCCGTTGATAACAACTCCTTAAGCTTATTGAATGCCACCACAAACTCTTCATTCACATCAAATGTTACATCCTTTTGAAGTAAACGACACAAGGGTCTAGAAATCATTGAGAAGTCCTTCATAAACCTACGGTAGAAACCTGCATGTCCAAGAAAAGAACGAACCTCCCTAACAGTAGTAGGGATGGGTAAAGAACTAACAAGTTCTATTTTAGATTTATCAACTTCAATTCCCTTTTCAGATATGATATGCCCTAGAACTAATCCATGCGAAACCATGAAATGACATTTTTCCCAATTTAACACTAGATTAGTTTCTTGACAACGTTTTAAAACTAGGGACAGATTATGTAGACATGTATCAAAAGAATCACCATAAACTGAAAAATCATCCATGAACACTTCAATTATTTTCTCAATCATGTCAGAAAAGATACTTACCATACACCTCTGAAATGTGGCAGGGGCGTTGCACAGTCCAAACGGCATCCTCCGGTATGCAAATGTGCCAAATGGACATGTGAAAGTTGTCTTTTCTTGATCCTCCGGAGCAACTGCAATTTGATTATACCCAGAATAGCCATCAAGAAAACAATAATGAGAATGACCAGCTAGCCTTTCTAACATTTGATCAATGAATGGGACTGGAAAGTGATCCTTGTGTGTGGTGCTATTTATCTTTCGATAGTCTGTACAGACTCTCCAACTATTTTGCACACGTGTAGGCATTAGCTCATTAGCTTCATTCTTAACAACTGTGACTCCAGATCGTTTAGGGACTACCTGAATAGGGCTTACCCACTTGCTATCTGAAATAGGATATATGATACCAACATCAAGAAGTTTGATAACCTCTTTTTTAACGACTTCCATCATGAGTGGGTTTAAACGGCGTTGAGCTTCCCTTGTTGGTTTTGCACCTTCTTCCAGCAGAATCATATGCATACATGTAGCTGGATTTATACCTTTGATATCTGCAATGCTCCAAGCTATGGCAATTTTGTGATCCTTCAGTACCCGGATCAGTTTCTCCTCCTCTTCTGCTGTGAGTTGTGACGATATGATAACCGGTAATGTTTCATCCTCTCCCAAAAATGCATACTTCAAATGTTCAGGAATTGGTTTAAGCTCCAATTTGGGTGCCTGAATCACAGAAGGAAGAGTTTTTTCGTTAGAATTAGGAAGATAAATAAAATAGGAAGAACACTTACCACGAATTGGTGAAAGAGACTCAAGAGAGGCCACTGTTTGGATTAATTCTTCCCCAATGTGCTCTGAATAATTAAGATTTCCATGTGTCATGCTATGCACTAATGCGTTCTCTAAATTATCTTGTCCCACACCTTCATTAAAACAATCCTGCACAAAATAGTCAAACACATCAATAGACAAACAAGATTCTAATTCACTAGGATACCTCATAGCATTGAAGATTCTGAACTTGACGATTTCCCCCTCAATTTCCATGGTTAAGGTACCATCGTAGACATCAATCTTCGTCTGTGCTGTTCTACGGAATGGTCTTCCCAATATAAGAGGAAGTGCAGTAGGCATAGGATCATGTTCCATCTCAAGAACAAAAAAATCAGCGGGAAAAATGAGTTCATTCACTTGCACAAGTACATCCTCCAATAGGCATTTGGGATATTTATTTGAACGATCTGCCAACTGGATTATTACCTTTGTTTCCTTCAAATCTCCAAGGTTTAGTGATTCATACACTGAATATGGCATCAGATTGATGGATGCCCCCAAATCACACAATGCTTTCCCAAACTCTTTGCCTCCAATTACACATGGAATGGTAAAGCTACCGGCATCTTTCAACTTCGGTGGCAGCTTTCTCTGCAAAACAGCTGATACTTCCTCACTTAATGCCACAGTTTCTTGATCATTGAATCTCCTCTTGTTCGTACAAAGCTCTTTAAGGAACTTTGCATACTTGGGTACTTGTTTTATGGCATCTAAAAGAGGTAAGTTCACTTGGACTTTCCGGAAAGTATCCAAGATTTCCTTATCAGTTTGCTCTTTCTTAGACTTCATAAACCTACGAGGAAAAGGAATAGGGACACATGAGTTAAATGAATTTTGAACTTCTTTATTTACCTTGTCAGAATCTTTTTTGTTCAATTCTGTATCTTTAGGAGACTTTTCAGTTTCTGTTGAAGCCTCATCTTGCTCAAAAATTTCTTTTCCACTCCTTAAAGTCACAACATTCATCTGCTCCGCATTTGGATTCACCACGGTTTGGCTAGGCAACCTTCCTGGTTGGTGTTGTTGCCCCATCAAACTTGCTAACTGACTCATTTGGCGCTCAAGGTTTTCAATTGCTTTGTCTGTTTTCTGTTGATGAGATTGAGTAGAGTTAGCTAAAGAAGCAATTAAATCCTCAAGAGACTTACTTGGAGCTTGTTGTTGTTGGGGCTGAAATGGTGCCTGTGATCTTGCTTGAAAGAAGCCAGGCGGACGGTTATAGTTGTTGGGAACAGATTGTTGTCCGTTGTCTTGATTGTTCCACTTTAAGTGTGGATGATCGCGCCATCCTGCATTATAGTTGTTGGAATATGGATCATACTTTTGCCTTTGTTGCCCTTGAAATCCTCCTAATGCATTAGCTTGCTCAAGACCACCTTGATCCATCAACGAAGGGCACATGTCCGTGGCATGTCCCATCATTGAACATACACCACACACCTGTTTTGGAGCCACAATAACCTGTTGCACAAGATTAGTTAAGTTAGCTAATTGTAATTCAATACTAGAATTAGCACTTACCTCGTTAACTTTCTTAAAAGGTAGCTCATCTCTCCCTCCAAATTGTCGTGTGTTGCCAGCAATGTTCTTTAGTAATGCCTTAGCATTTATTGGTGTCTTGTCCATGAATGCTCCTCCACTTGCTGCATCAAGCATTATACGATCAGTACCACATAATCCTTCATAAAAATACTGTATTAAAAGATGCTCTGAAATTTGATGATTAGGACAAGATGCAACTAAATGTGTGAATCGCTCATAGTAATCTCCAAAGGGCTCTCCATGTTGTTGTCGGACTGCACATATGTCCTTCCTTATGCTTGCAGCTTTTGTGGCCTGAAAATATTGCTCCAAGAATGCTTGCTTCACCTGGTTCCAGGTGTTCATTGATCCCGGAGATAAATTGTAAAGCCACTCCTTTGCCTTGGCTTCTAATGTAAATGGGAATGCTCTCAACTTGACTTGCTCCTCATCCACATTTGCTGGTCTCATTCCTGAGCATACTACGTGAAACTCCATGAGATGCTTGTTGGCATCCTCTGTTGAGAAGCCATGGAACTTAGGCAAGTAGTGAATCATGCCGGACTTAAGCTCAAATCCTCCTCCTGCATTTGGATATGTGATGCACAATGGTTGTTGATCCGTATTTGGCATTGCCAACTCCCTCAATGTACGGTTATCAGCCATGCCTTCTTGTGGTTCCTCCTCCTCTTCTGAACTTAAATGTGGTGGAGACGATGGTGGTAAAGACACTGATGCACACTTTTGCTTGATTTTTTTCTGAAGCTCCCGAAATGTTCGTTCAATCTCTGGATCGTAGGAAGCTAGATCAATGCTCTTAGACTTTCGAGTATGCATGTACTACAAAGAGTACCTGAAATAAAAACAAAACCAAAAACACTAAATAGACAAGAAATAGAAAATAATAAAAATAAAAATAAATAAAAATAAAAAGATAAAAATAGTAAAAATAAAATATAAGTAATCAGAAATAACAATCCCCGGCGACACGGCGCCAAAAATTTGGTAGTAATTATAACGCACCACAAAGTAGCACACAATAATCCTATTGATTTTCCTTATTAACACTAAAATTTGTCGATTGTAGCATATGAAAATAAGGGTCTTTCCCGTAGAAGATTGTTTTATCCAAATACTTAAAATGTCACAAAAACGGGGTGGCTGTCTCCACTGACCAGCCACCGAACAATAATTATTAGACTAACTTATACTTATCCAAATGCAACGAAATTTTATACACATAAACTAGACACACTGAGCTATGTTCACACAAAGTTTTGGGATTTTTGGAGTTGATTTGCTATTTAAATTAAATCGTACAAAAACAGTACAGAAACCAATTTTAAATAATACCAATAGATTTTAATTCACAAGTTAAGAAAATGAGTTAGGGGAATTGTTATCCACCACCAAATAATCATGCAAGCATGTTACGTTTCATTCAAATCCCTTTTATTTCCGGATGAAGATGCTCAAGTTGGCTCAATGTTAGAACACAACCTATTACTCTTTCTTACGTAGTATGTTAAGAGAATGGTGTTTTCAACTTAACTTAGTTCCTAGCATGCAATCTACAATGGTGTGTTCATAGATTTAACAAGTAGAAATCATTAAGAATAAAAAGAGTTTGAGTCATCACAAGGCATCGTAAGTACGGGCGTTGTCTTACTTATCCTAGAAATCGGTTCACATGTTAACCATAATTAACAAGTGCTACTGTAGAATATATGTAGGTCCTCATTCAACAAGGGCAGGCAGACATATATTCATAGCATTAAAATCCTAGATATGCTTACTATGTATGCATCCATAGAAACACATAAAGAATTTATCAATGAGATAAGTAGTGAAACAATTTTCATCCTTCCATAAAAGTCATTCAAACAAAATATCACAACAAACTTACAATCATATTCGGGGCTTCAAAACAGCCCCTAACTACTAAAAATTAGTTACACATTATTATCAAATTAAACCAAAAGTAAAACATAAGTTTGGAGGATTAAACCGAGAGAAATAGAGTGAAACTTTGCGCCACTGTGCTCAAGCTGCCTCGACGTTTTTCTCTGAGTTCCCCCGCAAGGCAGCTTGCTGCCTTCGTCCTCTGTCCCAGCACTTCTGCGCGCGCCAGTGGCTCTCGCGCTGCCCAATGCAGCAGTCTCCCTCAAGCTGCACCCTCGCGTTTCTGTCCGTCCCCTTCCTTCGCTGCGTCTGACTTCTCCCCGAGGACTTCCTCGCGCTGCTCAAGCAGCTGCCTAAGGCAGGCAGCTTCCTCCCTTTATATTTCTCTGTTTCTCTCGTTGCCCTCGCAGCTGCTCTCCCTCACTATCTTCCACACATGTCGCTCTCTCACTTCCCTGTCGCGCCTTAAGGCAACCCTCCTTCCAGTTCCGCGTTGCTCCTTCGTCCTCTGCTACGAAGGGCAGCAGCTTCTTTTTATTTCTTTGTTTCCAGCATCTGACCTGCTGTGCTCTGTCGCTCCTCTCTGAGGCCCTCATGTTCCGCCAGCTGCAAAAAGGCAACTCCCTTCTATTTCTTTATTCCCTCGCACCTGCCTTCCTGCGAGTTGCTCTCTCTCTCGCCAGCTGCCCCAGGCAGCTTTGCCTTCTTTTATTTTTTTTTATTCTTTGCGCCAGCCTGCATACCCACCTTCTTCTTCTTTTCTTATTTTATTTCTTTTCCATGCTTTGCCTTCCCTTTTCTCTGCACACTCTTTTCTTTTGTTTTTCTTTCTACTCCACCATGTCTGCCATGCCCTCTATTTCTTTTATTCTTTTTCTTACTGCCATCCACTTCTTTCTGCAGTCTCACCACGCTGCTGTCGGTCTTCTTTCAAGCTGCCAAAGGCAGCTTGCTTGGTTCCTGTCAATGCTACGCCACATTAATTTTTTCTAAAGCTATAAAAATAAAATAAGTGAGCAATATAATTTTTTTACGAATTTTGTCACTTAAAAATCACACTTGTGCTAATTTTATTTTCTTAGCTAGATAAATTCGATAAAACACAAAAACAAAGCAAATAACTCAAAAATATAAGAAACTAACTAAGAAAAGACGAGAGAATTTGATGTAAAAAATGTGTAAATATGAGCTTATCAGCTCCTTGTGGTCCAAATTTCATCCAAGATCAAGCCTCAACGGCCCTTGAAGAAATTTCCAGTCCAATTCAAGATCAAGCCCCAACGGCCCTTGGATCAACATCTACAGTAAGGGACTTCAAAACGCATCACCTACACGTGACAAGCACATGTATACGATGCGCCTTAAAGTGGGGGCATTTGTAGACATCGAAATTTCGGTAAATAAATGTTGACCGATAAATCAAAGTTTCAACGCTCATGTATTACATAAATTTTACACGTAGCATGTGTCTAAACGAAAAGTTGAAATGAGTCGGGAAAGTCATCAAACATGACACGTGTCAACACCTGGCAGAAACGACTTATTTCATCTGGGATATTATATTCAAAATTAGGCCTTGTAAAATTCTATAAATAGAAGCCAATTTCATTCATTTAGAGGAGGGGAATTCATATTACACCAAAACCTTGAAGCTCTGAAACTCCGAAGCTCTCAAGCATCCAGGTCCCCGAAGAATCAAGAAAGCCCTATTCGTTCTTCGTTCATCGTTCTTCCAAGATCAAGCCCCGACGGCCCTTGGATCAACAATCATCCACCTTCAAGATCAAGCCCCGACGGCCCTTTGAAGAACTTCCACCAATTCAAGATCAAGCCCCCGACGGCCCTTGAAGAAAGTGTTCATCGTTCATCATCCGTTCATCCTAAGATCAAGCCCCAACGGCCCTTTGGATCAACAACGTCGACAAATCCATACATCCAATCACTGTTCTTCAAAATCAAGCCCAAAACCCCTTGAAGATCCGTTCATCACTGTTCTTCAAGATCAAGCCCAAAAGCCCTTGAAGATCCGTTCATCACCGTTATTCAAGATCAAGCCTCAATGGCCCTTGAAGAAACGCTCATCCTCAAGATCAAGCCCCAACGACTCCTTGAAGATCCGCTTAAATCCACCTTCAAGATCAAGCCCACGGCCCTTGAAGAACGTTCATCCTTAGATCAAGCCCAACGGCCCTTTGGATCAATCGCACATCCACAAATCAACACCTTACGGAGATCGAATCAGAGGATCAAATTTGAGAGAGATTGTAACCCAAAATCATCAAATACAAATATTTGTTTGTGCACGTTGTTCTTGTCTCTTTCGTTTCAGGAATTTTCCGTGTTCACATACATAAAGTCTTAGTAGCTAGGATATGTGATGCTAGGGTCTTCGTTGTTAGGATCTGTGTAGCTAGGACCCCTCCACTTGTTCCCTCGTTTCTTGCACGCCTCCTTCGCACCATGTCCATATTTTTCGATGTCCAAAACTATTTAGAATTCGGAGACATTCCTTCTAGAGGCTTATTCATAGTTTCATGATCTTGTAGAGCCATCATTTCTTCTCTATGCATCTCCCTTTCTTGATTAAGTAGTTTTCTTTGTCTCTCATTAATGGCATCACGTCTCTCGGTAATTGCTAAGATTTCTTGTGTATTCATAGCTTTTGCCTCATCTCTAGCCGTGTCTCGCGCCAAGTTTAGTTCACCTTGGCAAGCAAGTTCGTCCCCATATTTTGTAGTCATTCTTGGAAGAACTTCATTTTTTCTTTGTTGCCTTTTTACCTTGAGGCCTTAGCTCGGCTTCGGCACTACTTTAGGTGTCCCTTCCGGCACTTCAAATGGGTCGCCTTTCTGTTGGTCCGAGTCTGCTTATGGCGGAAAGTGTAGAGGAATGCCATGCATGACAACTTCTGGACCGGTTGACACAAGAGTGTATCTAGGACAATCTTTGACAACATTCCAAAATTCTCAACGGTTGAATGATTTGTTTTTGTTGTTCACATTGTTCCAAGCTTGTGCTTGAAGCGTTTATAAAATGCAGGAGAAGACAATTTTATAATCAAGGTAATTAAGGCGGGATAAGACAATATTATAAAATGCGAGTATAATACAAATAAATAAATAAAAATATTGTCACCTGATCCGTTAAACTTCTGCCACTACTCAAATTATTGGCAGCTTGAGAAATGGCGTTTTTCCAACAAGTAAGTGATTGGTTGAGTTTTTTTCAACAACCTTGAAGACCTTGACAACTTTTTGAGTTTTTTCCAAGCTTCTCACAAAATGATGTAGTAATTTTACTCCAAAGTTCTCGCAACTGCATCTTATTACCCGTAATCAGGTCATGAGTAGCTTGAACCCAACATTCACACAACGTAACATCTTAGATGATCGTCAAATTAGCCATTTTTTTCACACAAAAGTATATGAAAATTTTGGTTGAAAGTGTTGAAAATATTGAAATGTGGTGTAAGGTGGAAGATGATGGTTATGTATTTATAGAAAAAAAAAATTATAAATTTTCGTTTTATTTTTAAACAATTTTTATTAAGTTAATTAATCTGCACCTGCAGCGCGGGCCCGCCCTCTGCGTGCTGTCGAGAACGTGCGCCCACCAGCGTGTATTTCTCACGCTCTTGGTGCAAAAAAAATTCCTGCTTGTGTTTGACATCATGCTGGCGTTAGGCTAACATCATATGGGCCGGTTACTGGGTCAATCCATTATAGGCTGGGTAGATGGCTGACCTCCACCTAACCCAACTGAGCTCCAAGCTACTTGCCAATAAATAAAGACAGATAAAGAGATCAACTTAATGGATAACAATTTTTCAACTGGGTTTTTTTGACCCAGCTGTAGCGTAACTTCAAATTTTAATCACAATCATTCATATTGATCTAATGCTACAAAAATAATGTGTAAATAACATGTGTATTTAATGATGTGCACCAGAAACAATGAACAATAAAACTCAATGAACTTTTTGAAATACTAGTATGCTTATCCTTTAATATAAAAACAATGAACAAAAGATATCCAAAACTAACAATAGAATACAAAGTTGACTAAAAATACATAATCTGAGCATATAGCTATAAAAACTAAGAACGTTCCAAAACTTTTTTTTGTCGAAATAAGTTCAAAAAAAATCGGATTAAAAATTCGAAATTCTTTGAATCTCTAAATCATTCTAATTTTCATTATGATTTTATCGGAAAATATTTGGATTTGGAACTTCTGGGTTTGAATTCGCAAAGTTTTATTGTCAGAATACAAAACACAATTCTTGGGTAGACTTGGCTAGTTTACCCCTGTTTGGTATAAGTTGGTTAATTTAATATGTAATAAAACTTAGGATATCTTCTATTTTACTATCATCAAGTTTTGCAAAATTCACCTTTTACTACACTTACTTTTTTCGCTTCACTTTTTCATACCTAAGATTTGAAATTTTTGCCAATTTCGTACTTCAATTAATCATTCCGTTAACTAAGGACACGACATTGCATTAACTAATGACATGATGTTTAAACTAATAAAAACTTAATATTTAATTAATTTATATTCCACGTGACAAATAGTTGGTCAATCGATGACATCACCAATTAACAGAACACTTTGGCAGAAAAATTAACGGAAATATGAAGGTAATAGATAAATCGAACTTTTTAGAACAAAGTGCAACGAAAAAAATAAAATAAGTGTAATAAAGTGCGAATTTTGCAAAAGTTAAGAATAGTAAAATAAAAATCATCCTAAAATTAATATATATGATTCCTTTTTTGTACAAAATATCATTCATTATTTTTTTAAACGCATATACTTTGGAGGAATAACTAAAAGTTTCGTCGGCCAAAACGGACCAATTTGAGAGAAAAACAGAAGAGAATAGAATAAGAAACTATACAAGATTGAATATCCTTGCCAAAACGAAGCGTAATAATTTGAGCAGAAAAATGCAGTCTGGTATGGTGCCATTGACTGCAGCGCATAGAAAGGAACATTTATTTTCACTTGGAGCTAAGTTCCGATGATATGTAATCTCCACAACGTTCACTTACATGGGATCTGAGTCCACAACGTTTTCGTTTACTCCTTTGAATAGATTGGTGTAATTGTGTTTGTGATGGTAACTATCCTTGTGTGTGTTGTTTGCAACCTTTAGGTCCGTAATGATGAGAGCCTCGCCTCACCATCTTCTTGCACAAATAGCAATAGTGGTTTTGACATGCCCAGCAGAACATGTGATTGTTATTGCCAATCTGGTCGGAAAAGTTTCTTGTTAGTCGTTTATAATTGCTACGTCAAAATTTGAAAAAACAAAAAAACAAAATCAAAAAGAGAGAGAGAGACATAAGTTTCCTCAATATGTACAATCATCAATTAGGGCACATATTTGACTCACCTTGGCATTAAACTGACGACAATTAGGGCACACCTGACCATTCTGAACAAAGAGTTGAGCTTGAATCTGACCCAAAACCTGTCGTGGATTCATCTGCGCTTCCCAGTTCTGAATTTCTTCTTGTGTGAATAGTTCACATGCACCACCTCTTCAATTAAAACAAGTTAATTAGTTATACAGAAAGTAGGTATGTAAATATTCATGCACGTAGAAATCAACAATAGGAATAGCCTGTAAATACTTTAAATCGATTTAAGCACCTGAAATGATCATATCCGTCAATTTCCTTATCACAGCGATAGCAGAAGTAGTGCCCACAGTTTTCACACACCATCTTGTTGCAGCCCCCAGTTTTGGATATTGCCATCTTACATGATGGGCATTGCTTTGCATCGCGAAGAATTTCCCTCACACTGAGAACCTCGTTGATCATCTCAAGTTCTTTGCGCTTTTGATCATCTTTCAATTGAGATGAACTCTGACGTTCCTGCTCAATAAATTCGTTTACAGTTAATTCTTAGTCTATGAAAATGTAATGAAGTTTCTAACATACAATTAAGAAACTAGATGAATATATTTTTCTCTAGCATATTAGCATTGCAGAAAACATGCCTTCAAACCCGAATTTTTATTATGAGTAGAATAATAACCATGTATCTTAGGATAAAAATTGTTCAATATTCTTTTTTCTCTTACGCATAATTAGATTCAAGTTGCAACAATAATCAATTGACAATGGAAAAATCAGATGAGAATAAAAGTCATTAGATGCATGCTGAACCAGAAACAAAAACAGAAATTTGTCTGTGTGAATATGTGAGGAGGCAGAAAGCAGGGTTCTGGACCATTTAACTCAACCATTGCATATTCTTACTCAATGAACTCAGACTACACAGATAAACTTGTATATCTTAAACTATCTGATAAAAAAAGATGGGTAGTGGTATTCACACACCCCTTTTTACCTCTCAGACACCCTTGTTAAATTTTGTCCACTGAACTTCAATTCATTTGATCCGACACCCGAAAAATGAGAGGGGTGTGTGAGAAGTAAAAATGGATGTGTGGATAGCACCACCCAAAAGGATATAGTATCAACCTTCACAACCATATATATCTTTTACCAAACGTCAGATGATTTTACCACAAAATCCTGCTTTGATGAGATGATAAACATGACAAAGCAGTTTAAATTTTACCTGCAAGATACGAAGCTTAAGCTCTGGTGTCATACATTCAATACCCACATGCCGCCGCTCCCTGCAAAGTGTGCAAAAGCTAAAGAAGCACTTTACGCATTGGGCATGCTGGTCTTCATCCACTATGCAGGGAGTTTCACATCTTGGGCAGTACATGACATCCGACATTGACTCTAGTGTTTTAGTCAACATTAAGGAATCCCATCGTTCAAACTCTTCATCACCAAGCAATCGTTTTAACAAACCTGGTGGGATCATACTCCCACATTTTGCATCTGGACACTGCAGTTTGTGTACGGTGCCTTCCTTGACATGCATGTCGGAATAAGTCTTCATGCATCCCCCACAGAAGAAATGCCGGCATGGTAGCCTGATAAACTCAGTGCCTAGAAAGATACATTAGTGCGATGAATAAGACCTGAAATTTTCATTTTGAATTGATAATAAACAGATGGCACAGTGATAAACCGCCTACTAAGGATGAATCAATTAAGCTAATTACAAGGGCTTTTGACACGGTAATTACAATCAACTACAAAGTAATTAAAATAAATTAAAAGGCAAAATTGGATACTGATAGATTCATTCTAAGGATGGAATACTCAAGAGATGCATTACAAGGATGTGGTTTAACACAGACACAAGAATACAAGTTTATAAGTTATGCATGTGCAGAAATCAGAAGGAAAAAGGACTAGAAAAATATCACAAGTTACCAAAAAGTTAATTTCGATTTGACTTGTGTGATTCATAAAATGTTTTGAACCGTTGATCTTACTGCTAAACTCTAAATGATTTGACCGGAAATCCCTGACATAATTATTTTAAGAATTATTTGGCTTTGTGCATGCGAACAATGATCATACTAAAGTCAATCAGATTATATGTTCGCCATATAGCATATGAAAAAGAACGTATAGTCCCATCACTATTGATTATTCCCAAACTTGAAGAAAAATTAGTGTAACTTGAAGTGAACTCACTGAATATATGTTTCATATTCCTTGGCACAAAAGGAAAAAAAAGAAAGAGAAAAACACGACAGACCAATTTCATAATAGAAATTAATTCTATATCAAATTCAAAAGAACCTATGTCATGAAAGAATATAATTACCAGCATACTCACTGAAACAGATGCAGCACTCGTGCAAATTATTGTGAAAGTTCTCAAGTAGTTTATCATCGTTGTAACTTTTAATAAACGGAATATCAACATCTGGAGAAACACTTCCTGTAACTGCACGTCTATCTACAGCAGCCCTTACACCATAAGGACCAAGAATTATTTCTTTATCAAACCCCAGATAAGAGAGAGAAGAATTTTGTAGCCATTCCACCCATTGGTACATAACCTCCTGTCCTGATTGTTCTGTCCATATTGAATCCAGCATAGAACACAAATTGGAGATTTTACTAGAATCCAGCCACTGAACAGATATTGAAAAATAAGGTGGTAGGTGACTTGGGTATGATTTAGGTAATCTAGACGTCAATATAATTGGTGGAAGATGCTGGACATTGAAAGGATATGAGAAGTCATCAGAACTGTTGCTTCTGGTCTTATGATCCGACGAATTCAACTTTGTAGTAACAGCGATTTCACCAGGAGTTTCAATGTGTATATGAATCTGCATATGCACAGGTGTCATATGAATTTCTTTCAAATAAATAATTAAAGGAACTCTAAAATCATGGATTATTGCCAAACCTGAAAAGATCGAAGGTCTCTTTGTCTTTCAAAAATGCAAAAATGGTCTCCATAAATGGACTCCATAGCGAGCAACTGCCAAAAACATAATGATGAGAAAAAGTGCCAAAGAAAAAGAGCAATTGCACGCTGAAAAAATTAGAAAAAGTAACATAAAGGAGGCTCGAAATGCTCCTACATGCGAGGACCAGATTATATATCTCACATATAAACAGAGTCACATCCATCATCCTATCATTCATTGTTATGTTTCACTTTCAATTAGCAATTCCTTTTCCCTAGCTTCAGTCCCTCCCTATAATGTTTATGTAGCAAAAAGTTAGGCATATTAAAAAACATGTGAGCACCAAATTATACCGATCTGTCACACCCCGAAACTGAGGGTGACTTATGGGGAGTTTTATAACAAATAAAAATAAAACTTTGTGGTAGACCAAATCATGTAGAATTACCAGATCACTTGTACGAGTAAAAATGATAAAGATGAATTGAATCCTAGAAAGTAAAACAATAGAATGATTAAATGTCGGATAACAGTTTTAAGAAAAAAATTAAAAGTAAATGCATATACTTATATAGACCAGCCAAAAGAAATTAAACTGATTTATAATTATGTTTAAAGCTTTCACATCACAAGAGATAGCACTAAAAAGGGTATGCTTAAAACAAATGGCTCACAAACACGAGACAAACACTTTTGACACTCATTGTGACACACTGTTTAAGTCATTAGATTGAATTAGATTGAATCTTTCAATGGCTAGGCTTGTATCTAGATTATATTTTACTAGGTTGTTTTATTAACAGCAACTAATAAACATAGAAATGAATAAAATGTTTCAAACTTCTTTGATTATTTATACTATTCTCCCTCTTCGTTCTGAATCATACTCGTCTCTCTCCTTCCACCCCTCAAAAACTTCATCTTCTTCTTTCTTGACATACTGAGTACTGATTCTCAACTATCTTCTTCAATGCCTTTGTAGATTAATTAATTTTCTTTTTTTTTCTTGACAATTCATTTCAAATCTGGGGACGAGGAATGCATAAAGACACATAAGGTATCCAAATTAAAAGCCGATCATCAATTTTCAAAAAACTTCAAGAGTCAAAGAAATTTATACCAGAACTAAATCCTAACCTATACTGGGTGCATACATGGAATTAGTACGGAAGGAACTGTTGAATGGTATATAAATGAAAACTTCAAAGCTCGTGTGAGAATAACATTATTTAACTTGAATATTTCTGTCTCCATAGTCCATACAGCATACATTATTTAACTTGAATATTTCTTTGGTTTTTAACTCTTTTCTGGGTTCCTAAAGTTTGTTATGAGATGAATATAAATCCCAACCTTTCAAGATGAAACGAACCTCAAGAATATTTTTTTGGTAAGTGAATAATATGTCACCAACAAAGAAGATGCAAAAGCCTGTTACAAATAACCACGATAACATCATAGACTCAAGAGTTTTCTTTCAGACTGAAGATGCTCTCCAGTAATTTTAAAAGTTCACAGTTATTTGTTTTTAACATTCCCCAATTCTATTTCTGTCACTATTTTTTTGCTCCCTCTGATGTTCCCAATTCTATTTCTTGTTCAAACTTAAAACAATAGAAGGGACTGTATATAATAGAAACTCAGATATGACAAAATGAACCAATGTAATGGAATGGTTTTAACTATACCAAAACTTTCAGTTCAAGAAAAGCCAAAGTGACAAATCAAATATAACTATCCAAATATCCATTAAATATTTTTCAAATCTGGAAACGACAACAAAAGCTCTTCCTAGGGAAATTCAGTATTTATTCTATTCTTTCTCTGAAATTCACTGTATAAATATTTATATTGTTTGAGACACAAGAAAAACTAAAGTGCTTCCATAGTCAATTTTACTGAATAATTTTCCATCCCCATTGATTTGGTTTTTCATAAACCCAGGTAGATAAAACCAAAACACTTGCCCTGTACAACCTTTGTCCAGAAATGTCAAGACTAGCATGCTTTGCAAATTGTTCGCTCCCTAAATCCGCCATGGTGCCTTGCGGGCGAGCCGGGGATTTACTTCACATACGAGATTGGTGGGTGCGGGCGTGCCACTACTAGATGCCGCTAGTAGACGGGATTTGAATGATTGAGGTTGCGCCTGAGTTTGACTTCGAACCAAGAGATTGTGTCATTGAGTGGGAGTTACTCAAATTAAGGTTCTTTGTTTGCCTTAAAAATAAGGACTTTACTTATATGGAGAGATAGAACAATATGTAAATGACAAGGTTGCTTGGAAATATAAATGACAGAGGAAAGTGACTAAAATTGCAGATTGCTTGTAATTTATATGGCTGGAAATGAGTACATAAAAGCTACAAATGAGATCGATACCGCAAGTGAGCAGCAGAGCTAATAAACTAGATAAAAGAAGGCTTTTGGCAAATCTGGTTTGAGAAGAGTTTGTGCTTTTGTTTGTTTGTTTGAGTGTCTATAATCCTTGTGCATCTGCTCCTTTTTATAGAAGTATGGAGGAAACCCTCCTGCTGAGGTTTTGTATTTGCCCGAAAGAAGCTTTGGCAGCTTGCATTTCCTTACTTGGGTAGCTTGCATTGCTTTTGCCAACTTGCATGTAGAAACAATATTAAAAGGGGAATTTGCATCTCCACCACATGTTTTTAGCACATGTTTTCCCACTTGTAATAAACTAACATTTAAAAGAAGCAAGTTGGCTTCTTTCACATGTTCTTAGCATCCACACCCGTATGTTGACTTCCAACCCATTTGCAAGGATGCATATATCTTGATTAAACAATGCTTGACAAATCTCCACCACCAAAACAAATTGGAAGAACAATATTATAGTGTCCAACCCCTCCACTTGCATCTAAATATCTTTCCAAGTTAGCTTTCTTGCATATTAATCCTCCAAATGCCATATTTTACCCAAATTGCCCAAATAAGTAAAAATGGGTATATTTTAAGTGCAAACAGTGCCCCCCAAGTTTTACAAATTTGAGCAAAGTTTGTGAAACTTACAGCTCCAATGCTGCTAGGATTGATGTCGAAGGAAGAGGCACGTCTACCCCTTCGGTTCCTTTGTCGTTGATAAACTTTGGCAAAATGAGCAAGGCAATTTGGTAGTGCAACTAGCATTGAAAAAAATGTTGTCTGACTTGTGTTCCTTCTTGTTGATACCAAAAAATATAGGAGCATCCTCACTGGTTACCGAGATAGTAAACTAGAAAAATGCCCGAAGTCGGGCAAACTGGAAAAGAGAGTTAAGAAAGAAATAAACTTGGGCAACTATTCTTTTTTGTCTTTTTCTTTTGGCCTCTTTTCATATAACATAATATAATAATATATATACATATATATAGATATATATGTATAAGGCCCATTCGGGCAAGGTGGAAGAAAGAGAGAGATAAGGAGATAAAGAGAAAGAAAGAGAGAGAAAAACAAAAAAAAGAAAAAGGGAGAAAGAGAGGAATGCCCTTTCGGGCAAGAAGGGGATAGAAGAGACAAAGAGAAAGAAAGGAAAAAGAGAGAGAAAGAAATAATAATAAAAAAGTAAAAAGAAAGAAAGAAAGAAAGAAAGAGAGCCCTTTCGGGCAAAATGGAAGAAGAAAGAGAGAGACAAGGAGACAAGACTGACAAGGAGAAAGAAAGAGAGAAAAAGAAAGAGAGAGAAATAATAGAGAAAAAAAAGGAAGAGCCCTTTCGGGCAGCTTAAAACAGCAAAAAGCCCATTCGGGCAAATTAAAAAGCAAACCAGATATATATATATATATATATAGAAGGCCCATTTGGGCAAGTGCAAGTATAATATATATATAATATTAGCCCTTTCGGGCAAAGAACTTACATACATATAAAATAAAATATAACACTATATATATATAACTCATTAGGGCAGACCACATAGGATAATATATAATAAAATATATATATATATATATGTTAACTTTTAGGCAGACAAAAACTGAGGGAGAGATAGAAAGAAAGAGAAAAGAGAAAGAAATAATAAAAAAGTTAAAAGAAAGGGAGAAAGAGGCACTTTTCGGGCAACAACAAAAGAAAAGAAAGTCCAAGTCGGGCAAACTGGTACACAGTTTATTCGGGCAAACTGCCCAGATTTTTTTTTTTTTTTTTCAAAGCTATACATATAATATAATATATCTATATATATATATATACAAAAAGCCTTCGGGCAACATACTTTACTATATAAAATATATATAAAAAAAACTATATATATAGCCCTTTCGGGCAACATTTGATAAAATATATTATAATACTATATATATATAGAATACAGCCCTTTCGGGCAAAGCAATTTGACTATATAATATAATATAATATAATAGATATAGATACATAGATATAAAAATAGCCCTTTCGGGCAGCAGAAAGACAGATGAGAGAAAGCCATTCGGGCAAATTGGGTGAAGCCCCTTGGCTGCTCAAGTGTTATTTTTCTCTCAACACTCAAATCTTTTTCTCTTTTTAAAATTGAGTGTAGAGAGATCATACCCACCATTTAAATTGGCCATGCCATATAGCTTGGGAACCATAGGAGGTGGTCATTCATGTTTGATCCCAAGCTTTGTCCTCCTTGAGATCTCGATGCGGACAACATGCTTGTGTTGGCGGGGAAGAGTGTAGGAGCTATTTTCTTCTTTTTCGGGCTCCACATGAGGTGTGGGCTCGTGCCCCCCGAGCGTTGGTGTTTGGCCTATACTAGCCATCATCTCCATCTTAGCTTGGTCTCCTACAACCATATCCATTTTCATGGATTTTTCATTGGGTGGGGCCATTGTTTGGCCTTCATCAATGTGTATGATTTGTTCTTCCTTGGTTGTAGTAGGGTGAGTGTGCTTTGTAGAGGGGATTTGACACATTTGATCTATCAACTTTCTCAAAGTCTCCCCAAAAGTTGTATAGCTTTCCTCCACCCTTTTAAAACACTTAGTCACTTCTTCACCATACTCGACGCTTGCCACATGAAGTTTGGACACCTTCTCTAATTTGCCCACATCCTCTTTGTAGAGCTCTTCATCCGGATGATCATGAGTTGGCATCTCATATATTGGCTATGTACTCATTGGAAGCATTTTGATACTCAAAGCCATTTGTTGGCCTATCATAGTATTCATGAATGTGATTGTCTTCAAAAGAATAATAACCTTCATCATAGCCATAAGTTGGCCAATCTTCAAGATTATTATTTATTTGATGGCCATTAGTTGACCGACAATCATGTTCCAAGGGACTTGAGTACTCTTCAGCCATGTACCCATAAGTTGGCAACTCATAGGTTGGCTCTATGTGATAGCCATAGCTGGGCGCTCTTCAACACCGTCATCCTTCTCATACTCCGAAAAAGTATATTGAGAAAAATCATGAACATAAGGATTGTTCATAATCTAACTCTATATAAGGGGTCCTACTGGGCGTGCCAAAATATGTTTGCTCCCTAAATCCGCCATGGTGCCTTGCGGGCGAGCCGGGGATTTACTTCACATACGAGATTGGTGGGTGCGGGCGTGCCACTACTAGATGCCGCTAGTAGACGAGATTTGAATGATTGAGTTTGCGCCTGAGTTTGACTTCGAACCAAGAGATTGTGTCATTGAGTGGGAGTTACTCAAATTAAGGTTCTTTGTTTGCCTTAAAAATAAGGACTTTACTTATATGGAGAGATAGAACAATATGTAAATGACAAGGTTGCTTGGAAATATAAATGACAGAGGAAAGTGACTAAAATTGCAGATTGCTTGTAATTTATATGGCTGGAAATGAGTACATAAAAGCTACAAATGAGATCGATACCGCAAGTGAGCAGCAGAGCTAATAAACTAGATAAAAGAAGGCTTTTGGCAAATCTGGTTTGAGAAGAGTTTGTGCTTTTGTTTGTTTGTTTAAGTGTCTATAATCCTTGTGCATCTGCTCCTTTTTATAGAAGTATGGAAGAAACCCTCCTGCTGAGGTTTTGTATTTGCCCGAAAGAAGCTTTGGCAGCTTGCATTTCCTTACTTGGGTAGCTTGCATTGTTTTTGCCAACTTGCATGTAGAAACAATATTAAAAGGGGAATTTGCATCTCCATCACATGTTTTTAGCACATGTTTTCCCACTTGTAATAAACTAACATTTAAAAAAAGCAAGTTGGCTTCTTTCACATGTTCTTAGCATCCACACCCGTATGTTGCCTTCCAATCCATTTGCAAGGATGCATATATCTTGATTAAACAATGCTTGACAAATCTCCACCATCAAAACAAATTGGAAGAACAATATTATAGTGTCCAACCCCTCCACTTGCATCTAAATATCTTTCCAATTTAGCTTTCTTGCATATTAATCCTCCAAATGCCATATTTTACCCAAATTGCCCAAATAAGTAAAAATGGGTATATTTTGAGTGCAAACACAAATAACTATGACTTGTGACTCGAAGAGAGGGGTGATAAGAGTAAGCAGGGAATCAAATTGCTCAGATTTTACTTTAAGAAAATAAGCAATGATGCAGAGATAAATACTACATCGGGTATCATCTAATAGACTAATATCCAACTAATGTGTGAGTCTTATTTGATACCACCAGCACGGTGGCACCGGGGAAATTCTCATGATTTCAGCACAGTACAGCTAAATAAGTAAGCCTGAATTGAAATCCAAGCTACACTAACTAAATTATACTTAAAAATGGTGGCAACAATTAATGCTAACATCAACGAGAAAGTAAAAAAACTTGAAGGTCTCATATTACCTCATCCTCCTGAGCCTGATCATTGATCCTTAGCTGCTCGTCCGACAACTCGGGCTCTTGGACACCCAGCTGCAACTCTTCCAATCTACTCACCACATCATAATCATCATCCTCATGAGATTTTCTGGAATCCGACGCCCCAACGTCTTCCCCCGGAACACCAACACCAATAGCGATTCTCTCTTTTTCTTCTTCTTCTTCCTTTTCTTCATGTTCTTCTTGCTGCCCAGTTGCTGTCTCGACAATACGCCCAGACCCCACTTGATCGTTGGAAGAACCCACCTCAGATTTCTTCACAAACTGCTGTTTGACCAGCGGGCCACGCCGATTCCGTGAAACCCAATTAGGATTTCTAGGCTTCTTTGGGTTTGGGATAAAATTTGGGGGTTTGGAGTAGCTTGTGGAGGCGGTGCGTTCAACCCTCTCTGGCTGGGAAGAGGAGGAAGGAAGTGAAGGTGAGTCAGGACCGTTGGGAGGTCGGAGCTTTTGTTTTCCACCTCCTCCTCCCCTGTCCTTTCCCATGGCAGATTCGCAATTAGTCTACCGGGGTCGAGGAAGAGAGAGACAGAAAGAGGGGCGGCTGAGGTGTCGTGGGAAAAACGGAGACTGAGGTGTGGGTTTCTGTGCTTTCTTTATATGGAAAGGGAGGGAGACTCAGGAGATATTTCAGAGTGCTAAACAAGGACACGTAAATGTTTACGAAAAAAAACAAGGACACATAAACTAGTAATAGAATCCTCTCCGGATCCTCTTTGTGGGAATCAGATGATCAATCAATCGTGTTCGTTTATCATACATCGTGCAGTTAAAAATTATTTTAAATTTTAAAATTTAAATTAAATATAAATAGTATTTAATAAAAACTGATCGCACGATGTACGATGAATGTACAAAATTAATTGATTCCCAGGATCTTCATAAAAATGATCTGGAAAAAAAATCATTTTCTCATAAACTATATGTCTGTCAATTTATAATACCGTATGGCACACGGTTTTATTTTGAAACACATTAAAGAATCTTATCTAATAAAGATTGTATCATCTCACTAAAGGTAAAACCTATATTAACAAATATCAAACCGTTCCATATGGATCCTATACCTATTTAAAGGGTGTACACTAATAACAGAGGTAAAGCCCATAACTTCTGACACGAAAAACATCCTAGCTTGAGAATGCTATTATCATATTCGTTTAATTATCTTAATGGTCTTAAAAAATATTAGAAAAATAAATGAAAGGGCTTCAAATCTTTAAGGTTATTTTTTTATTTTTTTATTTTTTAACAAATAATATTATCTACAATAAAGGAGAGAGATGAGCTTAGCCTCACAATGAGCTAGCAATAATGTGGTTCAAATTCACCTTTTGTAAAACTTACAAGTGAAGAGGAATACCACGAGACTGTAATATTAAGTGGCTCAAAACTTAGTTTTAACAAAAAATAACTTAATAGTTTTATTTAATGGTAAGGACAAACGATAATATCTACACAACTTTTTAGCAAAAATGGTTCTTGAGATTTGTATAACTCATCACTTTGGTACTTGAGATTTGAAATCAATATAAGTAGCCTCTGAGTTTGTCTACCATCAATCATTTTGGTCATTCCATAAAAAATCTCCATTAAATAAGGTTAAAATGATAAAAATACCCTTAATTTTTGTCAAATCATTTGGCCCATGGTTTATTAATTTGAGGGTATTTTTATCATTTTTTGTCCTTATTTAATATAAATTTTCATTGAATGGCCAAAATGATTGATAGTGGACAAACTTAGGGATCATTTTGGCTAAAAAGCCTATCTACACTAAGGGGCTTAGTCTCACAATGAGTTAGCAATAATGTGGTTTAAGTTGCCTTTGATAAGAATCAAACTTAAGACCTCTCACTTACAAGTTATGGATGTGATTACCTTTCGCTATCAGTTGGGTAGTTTCTGAAAAACTGAGTATGCAACTGATGGACGTAATAACTGCGTATCTCTATGGGGATCTTGATACGAAAATCTATATGAAAGTTCTCGAATGACTTACATTGACTGGATCAAATATTTTCAAACCTCGGAACACGGTCTCAAATCGGCTGAGGCGTTCACTCTACGGTTTGAAGCAATATGGAAGATTGTGGTATAACCGTCTGAGTGAGTATTTGACTAGTCAGGGATATATGAACAACGAATTATGCCATTGTGTGCTCATTAAGAAGTCTCATTCCGGTTTTGCAATTGTTGCAGAATATGTCGATAACATGAATCTCATCGGAACTCCTGAAGAGCTTCATAGAATTGCCGCGCACCTGAAGTCGGAATTTGAGATGAAAGATCTAGGAAAGACTTGATATTTTCTCGGTCTCGAGATAGAGCACCGTTCAAATGGAATCTTAGTACATCAATCGAACTATACCCAGAAGGTGTTGTGCCGCTTTAATAAAGATAAAGTGAAGCCTTCGAGTACTTTTTGGTATGGTACAATAATTTGGCAAAAAATCCCAACCCCACCCTTTACAATTTAAGCCTTGATAGCCTTCATTAACCTCGATTGCCTCAATCAGCCTCCATTTAGAATTAATATGTGACTGACTTTTGCTATGATCTTCCCCATATTTCAGGCCCAAGATTTGAACTTTGCTATGATATTCCCCACATCCCAACTCCTTTGGACCAGGAATGTGGTAAGAAAGTGAATTGGGCTCACTTGGATGAAGACATCAAGTTGGAATGAACTACCTATTGAAGTGTGCTTGCTCATCTCAAATAAGGAATGACAAATGTTGCTCATCAACTGGAAGTTGCTTGACTCAAACGCCCACTCATTCCACTCAAATGCGCCAACTTAACTCAAATGAGGGATAACAAATCAAGGTCCAAACCTATAGAATTATTGGCAGAGTTGAAGGAATGACTAATTGTGCAACTCTAGATAGAGTTGAAAGACATCAGGAATTAGAGATTTTTTAAGTTGAAAAGCTATTATTAGAGTTGAGGGACCAAAATGTAACACGGTTTTTTTTTTTTTTTGTCAAATGATAGATTTCATTTCCAATAAAAACACATACATCCAAGAGGCCAGCCCTAGATACATCAAATTGAGCACAGAAAAAAAAAAAAAGTAGGGCCTGAAACTTAAAAAAAGTGTGCCTGAAGCCAGCAAAGGGTTTAGCACAAAACCAATCAAAGTAATGTTATTCATATCATGTTTTTGTACCACATTTTCATACCACCTTAGGTGACATTTGATGTGAACAATCACATCATTTGAATTAATCAGATTTTTAAATTTAGTTCATTATTTAATAAACTAATAATTAAGAAAAACTAGTTAATTAAATGATGATTGTAGTATACGAAAAGTCTTTCTCCTTTCTTTATCCTTTCTTTCCTTGGGTTTTGCCAGCTTTTCAAATGATGTGGCTATCCACATCAAATGTCACCTAAGGTGATATATAAATGTGATATAAAAACATGGTATGAATAGCATTACTCAACCAACAAGCCAAAAAAAAACTGCATCCCTGCCATCACATTGGCACCAGAGATCCTCCACCACACAGTAGCCTAAATTCCGACCAAACAAAGGCCCAAGAAGAAGAAGACACAGAGCTCCACCATAATGATCCGCTACCACCAAACAAAAGAAGCTGACAGGGAAGCTGATGGGAAAACCACAGGCATCTGTGCTAATCTACGATGCATGGACATATGGAAATGCCAGCGTATCTCGTATCTGGCATGCAGGGATACAAATACGCACATGATACGCATGGATACGGGCCCGATACTTATCAGAACGAATGGATACGTTATTTATTGATGAGATACGCGTATCATACTGTCGAGATACGCGTATCATACTTTTCGGATATGTTTCAAACTAAATCAGAGGATAATCAGAGAGAAAAAAAATCCAATAAATCCGCACAGAATCGTGATTGATTCAAATTAGCTAAACTGAAACGATTGTTTGACTAAAAACCAAAATGATTTCGAACCTCAGAAATCAGACTTGTTGTCTGCAACTGCTCCGTCAGTCTGTCGTCTCTATCGTCTCCGTCTGCAACTGCTCCGTCGTCTCCGTATGCAACTGCTCTGTCGTCTCCATCTGCAACTGCTAGTGAGAACTTTCGACTTCATTTTCACTTTGTTAATTTTGAAGCTCAATCTGATTCCCAGAACCCATCTAAGAAACTGAAAGGAAACGGATGTATTCCCCAAACCAAAACCGAAACCGAACCGAAAAAACCGAACCGAAAAAAAAACCGAACCGAAAAAAACCGAAAAAAATTTGGGCCGAACCGAACCGAACCGAAATTTCAGTTTGGTTTCGGTTTTGGCAAAAAACCGAACCGATAAGAACCGAACCCAGCCCTAATACCTAATGTTAGAATTATGGGACACTTTCAAGCATCCATTAAGTTTTCTGTGAAATTCTCTGCTAAACTGTAACGTAGTGCTCACGTAGACAATGACTAGACAACACGTGTCAATCTGGCCCTACATGTCACATTTGCTTTCCCTTTCCTCATCCCTCACCATCCTTCTTTACTCTCTCTTCACCTTCTCTTTTGTTCAATGTCAAAAACCCAAAAATTCACCGTTTTGCTGCTACCTTACTTGCTGTTGGAAACCGTGGAATTCGCTGGAACCACCATGCCTAAATATGATCTCTGAATCCACGAACTTGTCTGCTCACCACTTTGAATTAGATGCAATTTGTAACTCGGCTAACCAGCCTATATCTCGACTTGTTTCTTTTCTGCCTAAACCACCCAGCCAATCTAGAACCATCACGACCCACCTCGACTACCACGTCCCCGATGCCGAGATTTTGATCAAGAGCGACACCTTCCTCAACTCCGTTGTCTTGTCTGTCAACAGCTCCTCCACCAAGAGGGAGATGGTCCGGACCACTACCGGAACCTGGTAACTCGACTCTAAATCGAAAGCACTAAGTTGAGGAACTCGACGATGGAGTCGCTTTTGGGGCTTCTACAAAACTTTTGGTTTGGTTTGGATGATTCTATCTGCCAAGGACCTGAGACGGGGTGTATATATATAAGATGGCAATATAAGGTTTCTCTAAGAATTACGGAAAGATTTACAAAATATAGGAAATGGAACGAAGGAGAGGAAGTTCTACCATTATCCCCAATTTTTTTTATTTTTTAATTAATATTTAATGTTCATGTGGACTAGATTGACAGGTGACGTTTAGTCATTGTCTACGTAAGCACCACATCACAGATTAACAGAGGTTCTCAAGAAAAACGTAACAGATGTCCAAAAGTTTCCTATAATTCCAACTTTAGGTATGACACTGAGATTACAAAAAAAAAAAAAAAACTTGATGCATGAAAGTTTGAACACTACCATATTTCAAGATAATAAAGTGATAATTGCATGATATTTTATATTTTGGGTAAATCTCAGTTTACTACTCTCAAGTTTCGTGATTTTCAACACTTGATACACGAATTTTTTTTCGTCCCAGAGTCATATCTAAACTGTTAATTTTAGGACAGTCTCATACATCCGTTAGTCTGACTATTAAGTCTTCTATTAATTGCTGACGTGGCGTCGATGTGGTCAATGATTGGGCGCCACGTGGACATTAAAAAATTTAAAAAAAAATTAAAAAAAAATTAAAAATAACCCTAAAAACTAAACAGGTCTCCCCGATGGGAGAGGATGATCCTCCTCCTTCTTTCTTCTCTGCAGATTTTCATCACCCTCATCCATTTTTTCCATGAAATCTCCAAACTCTACAAATCTGCCCATCCTTATGCTTCTTCAATTTTTGGGAGCATAATCTCCTTAACTCCTCCACGTATGAAGATTTCAGTTCTTTTTCTTCCATTTTTATCCTCTGTGTATATATAGAGGTTGTGTTGGGAATCAGATGATTGGAAATAGTGTTTCAGCTGGAAAAATTGGATGAGAGTGATGAAAATCTGCAGAGAAGAAAGAAGAAGAAGGATCCGATGGGTTTGGGTCCGAAGAGGATCCTCTATCTTCTTTGTTTTTTTTTTAATTAAAATTCAACCTAAGTTCATACCTAAAGGGATTTGATTTTTGAATTGGAAGTGAGATGGGATGGATTTGATTTTGGATTGGGAGGTCTGATGTTCTTACCTAAAGGGATTGGCGCCGTCCAACGCCATCGCTCGCATGCCACACCCTCCCTCCTACTCTGCCACACCTATTGCGCCAGCTACATATTCCCCCTCGCCGCCATCAAAGCCCCAGAAAAATCGAAAAGCTCCGGCTCAAGAAGAGGATGGTCGTCTTCGACAAAAGCCTCGAACCCTAATTTCAAGTCTCTGCCTCTCTCCTCACATTTCTCACCATCTCTTTCTTCTCCGTGCAAATGGACCTAATTTTATGAAACGAATTTGAAAATTTTGGATTTAGATTTATATTTATGGTTTTGGAGATTTGATGAGGGGGAAGGGATAGGTCGGCAATTCGACGAGAAGGGCGCTTAATTATAGATAGGGACGCATGCGAGGATGGGTGGCTTGACAGAGAGATGGCGTTGACTGGGAGTTGGAGAAAAACGAACCCCAAACGTCGATTCGACGAATGGGTGGGTGATGGGGGGTGGGAGGGTGGGCATGGGTTGGGATAGACTGGGCATTTTTCACTCGACCCGTTAACCCGACCTGATCCGATCTGTTAAAATTAGTATTCGGGTGAGTGATAAACGGGTCGGGTGGTTAACGGGTAAACCCGTTAAATAATGGGTCATTTTGGGTGAACCCGCGAAACCCGTTAACCACCCGTTATTGAGGATTTTTGTGTAATTTCAAGAGTCATAATAGAAAACCTTTAGGTCCCTCACGACTCACTCTCTCTCGCACCGTCGCACGGCTTGCTCTCTGAAACTGAGAGATCACCCAGTCATTATGGTTTAACATAAACCCAAGACGCCGCCAGCACGACGTCACATACCGTCTACCTCAGCCAGTCCCAGGCGAGGTCCTCAATCCGCCGCTCGAAGTAGCACCACCATATCGCCATGAAAACGTGGAGCAACATGCACCCCTTGGCGAAGAACCTCTGGAACTCGCGATCTTTCATAAAGGAGACCATGAGCAGCAGGAAGCCGATCGCTAAAAGGAGGAGGCCGGAGAATGAGTCGTCGGTCCGAATCAGGAGCTGGTCGTGGTGGTGGACCCCAGCAACTTCTGGACGATCTCGATCCAGTGCCCGAAGGTGTAGACTTCCGTCATGTAGAACATCATGAGTGCCTCGCAGGATATGGCGATTAGGGAGTGGAGGAGGCAGACGACGAAGAAGGCAAATGTAAAAAAATTTTGGATGAAATATTATAAAAAATAAAAAAATAAAAAAGTTAACGGGTGAAACGGGTGACCTGTTAGCTTAACGGGTTGGGTTCGGATGACCCGTTAACTTAACGGGTTGGGTTCGGGTGATCTGTTAAATTAACGGGTTGGGTTGAACCCGACCCAAACCCATTAAACCCGACCCGTTTACAGGTCTAGGTTGGGATTCTGGGGAAGAGAAGGGGATTTGGTTTTTTTTTTTAAATAATAATAAGAATTTTTTTTTAATTTTTAATTTCCACGTGAACTTCTTAATGACACGTGATGTCCAGTCATTGTTCGTATAGGCACCACTTCATCAGTTAACGGAAAACTTAACAGACAGACTAACGGATGTATGAGACTGTCCCAAAATTAACAATTTAGGTATGACTTTGGTACAAAAAAAACTTCATGTACCAAATATTGAAAGCCACAAAACTAGTAAACTGAGATTTACCCTTATATTTTTAACATATTGGGTTGATATCAATGAGTACCGTACAACATGTTGGGTTGGTGGTTTCTTAATCATTTATCTTCCAACTTCTATAAGAGAAAAATTGTTTCATTTATTATTCAAAAGTATCATAAAATAGACAATATCAAACTTAAAGTGCAATGCCCATGACATAGGTCAAAATCAAAGGGCATTTTGGGGGTAGCAGTATCTAGGAAAGTGGTTGGTGTTGCTTCAGTTACATTATTTTTCGTTTGTATAAAAAATAAATAAATATATGAATACGACAGAAGTCATAAATTATGTTGGTGTGCTGCACAGAAGTTCTAATAATAATTTATATCCCAGTCACTCTCAGAGATACCGCGGTATTGCTGTGTAAAAATATTTTTATTGTGCTGTAAAATTAAATAATTATAAAATAATTAGTAAAGTGTTTGTTAAATTTTAATAGTAAAAATACTTTTAGTAAAAAAATAATATTTAAGTGTTTGATAATTTTTTATATAAAATTTCTGTCAAAGTATAGGTATGATGTGATATTATTTATTTATTTTATTTTAAATTTCTTTTCATAATTTTGTTCTTTCTCTCCTATTGTTTCTTTGTTTTCCTCGTTGCCTCCCCCTGTTTCTCTCCTATTTTCCTTTTGTCTTCCTTGCCTTCAACCTGCCTCTCTGCCATTTTTCTTCGTTGTCTCCGCCCGGCTTCTATCCCAGCATCCACGTTGAGTTAATAGGGGGGAGAGAAATAAGCAGTCTCATGAGCTACCTTTCGTCTCTAGTCTATATATATCTAACCAATGCTGTTGTTGAGTTAATTAACCATGCTTAACCATTGTTGATGCTGACTGCACGCTGTTTTATGTTCAGCCTGTCAGTCGAGAGATTTTTGAACACGAGACGAAACACTACCTGTTAGTATACAGTATAATTTTTTTTTTCTTTCAAGTATCTCTTGTATTATATGATACATATGTGTTTCGTCATTGTTTTTAGAGAAATATTTTATTGTATTCGAAACACGGGTGATATCTAATATTTTATTATATGAGTGGTGGAATTTTTTTTAACACAAGTATCTCACAATTTGTATGCTGATTATCTGTGTTGTGGACACATTGAAAACTCCTCTCGGTGTTCCAGCACACTAAAAAAGGATAATGGTAAAAAGATCAAAATTTTAAACTAAATAATGTGTTACAAAATAAATACATTAATTAACAATTCAATTAGTAACAACTACATTATTTAATTTACAAAATATTCCCAACAAAAAAAAAATTTAATTTAAAAAATTTGATCTCTCAAACATTATTTCTAAAAAAATCTTCCCAGCAAATCATTACTTACAAATTACAACAAAATTAGAGAGAGAAAAGTAACAGAGAGCATCTAATACTTTGTAAAAGGACATCCCATTTGTTTTTTTGTCGAATGTGAAAGGAAATAGTTGTCTCAGTGAGATGTTTTTACCAAATTTTAGCAAAAGCATTGGCCTTTCATTTTCTCCGAATGCAATTCACATAGAGAGAGTAAAAAGGGAGCATCTTTGGTGTCTCAGTGCACCGTTATTCTTCATCAAAGCCAAAAGGTGAGCAGTTTCTCTCACTAACACACACTCATTCACTGTGAAATGTGGAATGATTATTTTAAAGCTTTATTTTTCATGGTTATTCTTCTGATCTTTCAAGTTGGAATCTACTTTTTTGGTACTTTTTTCCACTTGGTTTTGAGTGCTGGTGCTGGTGCTGCTTGCTGCTGCATCTTTCATTCACTTGCTTAGTTGACTCTCTCTCTCTCTCTCTCTAGATTATTTTTACTTTTTGTGATGGAAGATGGGTTGAATATGCATTTTGATTTCTCAAGCTGCTTTGATGGGTAAATAGATAGATAGACAGATCGACTCTCCTCAAGATTCTTGCATTTCTGGGTTGCTTTATGATTGCACTCTGGAGGTGATTATTTCTCAGTTTTGGATCTAATTTCTTCAGATTTAGGCTTCTGGGTTTTGTTCAAATAATTGTGTGAGTTTCAGATTTTAATTTTTGGCTCTTTATTACATTTAACTGCTCTAATTCTGTAAAATTTTGATTTCAGCTGAGAGAGGAAAGCTAATTAAACGAGCTTTCTAGTAAAATTTATTTGTTTGTAAAAGCATCTCTGTATTATAATCTGTGCAGCTGCAGTAGATTTCTTTTGTTAATCGTTTGATTTTCTGTTGATATTTCATGTTTTTTTATTTTGTGTTTCGTGTTTATGGGTTGTTAATTCTTTGTAGAAGTTGGCCCTGAGGAATCAGCACGGTCCTCTTTCACTTCCAAGCTGACCAGAAGTTCCCGATTCGTCCTCGCAATGGTTTCAAGGTCCTATTCTAGCTTACTTGACCTTACTTCTGGTGACTCCCCAACTTTTGGCCGCGAGAAGAAGAGGTTTCCCCGAGTGGCAACTGTCGCTGGAGTATTGTCTGAGTTTGATGATGACAACAGTAATAGTGTTGGCTCTGATGCTCCGTCATCCATTGCTCAAGAGCGGATGATCATAGTGGGAAATCAGCTTCCACTTCGGGCCCATCGGAGAGACGATGGCGAATGGTACTTCAGCTGGGATGAGGATTCACTTCTTTTGCAACTCAAAGATGGCCTGGGAGAAGATGTCGAAGTAGTCTATATTGGTTGCCTTAAAGAAGAAATTGACCCAAGTGAGCAAGATGATGTAGCCCAAACTTTGCTTGATACTTTCAAATGCGTCCCTGCATTTATCCCTCCTGATCTTTTTAGTAAATTTTATCATGGTTTTTGTAAACAACATTTGTGGCCTTTATTTCATTACATGCTTCCTCTCTCACCAGATCTTGGTGGTAGGTTTGATCGGTCTCTATGGCAAGCTTATGTTTCCGTGAACAAGATATTTGCAGATAAAGTAATGGAAGTGATTAGCCCAGATGATGATTTGGTGTGGGTTCATGACTACCATTTGATGGTGTTGCCAACATTTTTGAGGAAGAGGTTTAATAGATTGAGGCTTGGATTCTTTCTCCACAGCCCGTTCCCTTCGTCTGAGATATACAGGACACTTCCTGTAAGAGATGACCTTCTAAGAGCACTTCTGAATTCTGACCTTATTGGCTTCCATACTTTTGATTATGCTAGGCACTTCCTCTCTTGTTGTAGTAGAATGCTTGGCCTTTCATATCAATCTAAGCGAGGATACATCGGGCTCGAGTATTATGGTCGCACTGTAAGCATTAAGATTCTTCCTGTTGGGATACACATACACCAGCTCCAAAATGTGTTGAATCTTCCAGAGACTGAATCTAAAGTTGCTGAGTTGCAAGATCAGTTTAGGGGGAAAACTGTTTTGCTTGGGGTTGATGATATGGACATATTTAAAGGAATCAGCTTGAAACTTTTGGCCATGGAACAATTGCTTATTCAACATCCTGATAAGAGGGGTAAGGTTGTTTTGGTTCAAGTTGCTAACCCTGCCAGAGGCCGGGGAAAAGATGTCCGGGAGGTCCAGGTAGAAACTGATGCCACAGTGAAGAGGATCAATGAGACATTTGGAAGGGAAGGATACAAACCTGTTGTCTTGATTGATACCCCACTTCAGTTTTATGAGCGAATTGCTTATTATGTAATTGCGGAGTGTTGTCTTGTTACAGCGGTGAGGGATGGAATGAATCTTATACCCTATGAGTATATTATCTGCCGCCAAGGAAATGAGAAGCTAGATGAGACTTTAGGACTAAACCCAACAACCCCAAAGAAAAGCATGCTAGTGATATCCGAGTTTATAGGGTGCTCTCCATCACTAAGTGGGGCAATCCGAGTCAACCCGTGGAACATTGATGCTGTTGCCGAAGCTATGGATTCTGCTCTTATGGTGCCAGAGGCAGAAAAACAGTTGCGACACGAGAAGCATTATAGGTATGTCATTACACATGATGTTGCATATTGGGCGCGCAGCTTCTTGCAGGATCTTGAAAGGGCATGTAGGGATCATATGAGGAGAAGGTGCTGGGGAATTGGTTTTGGCTTAGGGTTCCGGGTGATTGTTTTGGATCCAAATTTCAGAAAGCTTTCTGTTGAACTTATTGTTTCAGCTTATAAAAGGACCAAGAATCGAGCGATTCTTTTGGATTATGATGGTGCTATGATGCTGCCGGGTTCAATTATTACCACTCCTAATACAGAGGCTGTTGGAATCTTGAACAATTTATGCAATGATCCCAAGAATGTTGTCTTTCTTGTTAGTGGGAAAGACAGAAAGACTTTAACCAAGTGGTTTTCTTCCTGTGAAAAGCTTGGGATTGCAGCAGAGCATGGCTATTATGTGAGGTACGTGCCTGTTTGTTGTTATAGCCCCCTACTTCTTGTTTCCCCATTAAGGCTCTATGTTTGTGTACAGGCCGTTCCTACAAGCTACATAGAACTTTTCTTTATATTAATATTTACTTTTCATGTCATTCAAATTCAATTCCTATATATTTCAGTTTCGTGCAGTAGAATATAACCTCAACCTCATGCTTGCTAATTTGCCTTTCTATAAGTCTTCTAGGCCATCCTCTCTTTCAAGGCCGGTGCAGCTCTACATTTCCCACTAACTGCAGTTTCCGGCCATAAACTTAAACTTGTTATTTTTGGTTTTGGATCTTTGTCCTAATGAAGTCCTTGTTATAGATATTACATACACACTTTAAAAAAACGAAGGCGAACAAAAAGAGGAAAATATGATGAGAAATAAAAAAGAACTTGTTAATGTAACTTATCTTAGTTGGTCTTCTATCAGTAGCTAAGTTCTGGTTGTAGATGTCACATGGACAAGTCAGAAAAAGACAGGAAAGAAGAGGAGCAGAAACTATAAACTATAAACTTCTACTTTTCTTCTTGTCATTTTGCTTAATTAAAACATCTTTGAATTTTCACAGTATGTAACCCTTTGTAGCTTTCTGTTTGCAAAATTGAATTAATTTTAGCTTTAAGCATAGTAATACTGAACTAGGATTAGATCTGGTCAAGGTTTGTGTCCGAGAAGGTTGGGCAGCTTCAGTTTCTAGTTGTACGAAGAACTGACGAACTTGCAGTCTCACTTGTCCAGTTTACTAACAGCTTGTGTATTCAATTAAAAAATGTATTTCAAAATATAAACAACTCTTTTGTACAAAATAGAAGGGCGGAAAGGAATAAGTGAAATTAGGATGGCTACTACATGTGTTGAATTATTTTCCCCACATATTAATTAGGGTAGCTCTTATCAAAAGATTATCACTCAATTGACATCATTTTTAGATGCCCTTCATATTGAAACATGAAAAGTTCTAATAATTATGTTACAGCAGATAAAACTATTCATGTTGTAGAACTGGAATTAGAGCTCAATTTATTAATTCTTACATGTTTCGGGTTGTCATATGCTTGATCAGTTGTGCCCATATGTATGCTGAAAATTTTGAATTCAAATGCTACAACTCTTAATAATAGAGTTGTGTTAGTTTGTATCCTTTTTTATTCTGGGGACGTGAGGTGTACTAAAGTGCAACCTTCATATCAGTCTCTAACCTAGTGATGCAGTTTCCATTCATGGAATTTTGGAAAGAGAAACATGTCTGAAGATTTCTTTGTTTGTTTGTGGTGTATTTAATTTTGATCGATACTCTTTTTCAGGTCAAATCATAATGCCGACTGGGAAACTTGTATCTCTATTCCAGATTTTGATTGGAAACAGATTGCTGAGCCAGTAATGCAGTTATATACCGAAACAACCGATGGTTCTACCATAGAGACCAAAGAAAGTGCTCTTGTTTGGAATTATCAATACGCAGATCCAGATTTTGGCTTTTGTCAGGCTAAGGAGCTTCTAGATCACCTGGAAAGTGTTCTTGCCAATGAGCCAGTGTCTGTCAAGAGTGGTCAGCACATTGTAGAAGTTAAACCTCAGGTTAGTAGCTCTTTAATCTCCTTACACTTTCAGTTTATAGCCATTCCTAAGTCTAATCTTGTCTTCTATAGTAACATGCTCTAAGTAATTGAGACGTGCTTAAATATTATAATTATCATTATAAGTAAGTTTGATATGTTCTCACTATAATGAGGACTAAGATTCCAAAGCAACAGATGACATTGGAGTATTAGGTACAAAAAGAAATCCTGAATTCCCTATGTGCAAAGGAATATATTCTTTAGGGACCGGCATTACCTGCAAGAATTGAACATTCCATTACTTAATGTCCAGATAATTGCGTTAAAACCCATGAGTAGAACTCATTCTCAAGAACTAGCTTACAAGGAAAGGGTGCCCTTTGTTTATTCTCATACCATGTTAAGCCGAGGGGTAGAATTTCATCCTTAAAGATTGGCTTTCAAGGAAAGCGTGCTTACGCGTTTGTACATTGCAAATCCCAAAAGGTACTCAAGTGATGTGGAACTATGCTAACTCTCTCTGCCAGTGTTATGACTGGAAAAACTGGGTTTAACATGGTTTCAGAATAGCTGTATCGTAACGATGGGTCGAGTTTATATTGATTAGCCAAGGTAGAGTGGGAGAACCTAGTGTCTGCAACCCTGCAATCCTGGTGCAGAAGAAAGTGTTAGCATTGTCCCACATCCCCTGCATACCTTTTGGGTTAATGTATAAGCAAACGGGCACCTTTTGGAAGAAACAGACGGGAACTTTTTCCTTGAAACGAATTTTAAAGATGAGTTAAAACCGGGGTTTTAACTAACAGGTCAGAAAATTGGAGAGCGGGTCAAGTAACCTTAGCAATTGAGTTGGGAGAAGTCGAGAGGATTCAAATCTATTAATAAGTGTAACCTATCATTCTCTAAAGATTTTTCATTTTTTTTTAGAGGAAGAAACATCTCATGGTGAATCTAATTTATTGGACTGTTTTGAATTTGATTAAACATATTATTAGACTCATAATAGCAGCTCTTGTATGGATCATAAATGGTTGTTAACTTTTAGTGATTCTCCTATATATTTCAGTTCAGATATTACAGTGTGATATTTGTTTTTAAGATTTTGAAGCATGAAAAGTGAAAAAAGTAGTGCAAACTCTCTTTGAGGTTTCGGTAGTATACAGCGGAAGCTTAGCCCCAAACCTTACAAGTTCCTCTTCTTCTATGACCATCTCATAGGGTGTCAACAAGGGCCTTGTAGCAGAACGTCTCCTCGTAGCAATGAAACAGAAAGCAATGCTTCCAGATTTTGTTCTGTGTATTGGGGATGACAGGTCCGATGAAGACATGTTTGAGGCGATAATGAGTTCAAGGGACTCTCTCTCTCCGGTGGCTGAAGTGTTTGCTTGCACTGTCGGTCAGAAGCCCAGCAAGGCCAAGTACTACCTGGAAGACACAACTGAGATTCTGAGAATGTTACAGGGGCTGGCCAATGCTTCGGAGCAGGCGGCCAAAAGCGCTGCAGCGCAACTTTCTCAGCGAGTACTTACTTTAGAAAAGTAAATAGATTATTCATTGAAACCCCGTTCTGTTATTATGCAGTGACTAGTGTGTGAGTAGCGAAATTGTAAAATTTGCTCGTATCTTAATGTTGGCCTTCATTACTTGGTGTGTTTCTGAATCTTTCAACCGAGATGTTTTCGCGGGGCGCAGAGCTTACAGATTGTACTAGCTCATTTCCGCATACCAAACGCAGCCTCGGATGTATGAATCCAATATTATAAATCGTGTAACGATATTATCCAGTTTGCGAAGGCATACCAAAGTTTTCAAATGTATATAATTTTCTCTTAGGGGACCAAAATCTAGATTTAGCTTAGAGTTGCCAGTAAGCATAAATGTCCATCTGCACTTAATTATGTTTGCAACGTGTTTGGCTAGTTTTGGTTGGTTGGTTGAACCAAACCAATCCCATTATTTAGCATATGTTTGAAGTTTGAACACAAAAAAGTGTCATTTAGACTGAATTGAGCAGTAATTAGTCTGATTTGGCTAGGTGCTTTTTTTTTATTTTGTGGAAAATTAAAATTATTCAAAGAACGAAATCTCCAACACAATTGTTTTCGGTACAATCGAAAAGAAAAGCATTTCTAGCAACAATGAGTAAAGACTTACCCCAAATATACGTATTTTGAATGAAGCGGCCGAAGCTAGTAATGATATCAGTCAGAAAATTCGCTTTCTAAAAAACATGAGATCTAGACATAAAAGAAAAATATTGTACGAGTAATGTGATGTGCTCAATGATAGTCTTCAACAGCCAAAGCGTCATGCACTTGATCAAAATAAAATCAATATTATTTTATCACATTACTATTACTTTCAACTTTAAAAAAAAATTAAATGTTAGTTTGTTAATTTCATGAAACGTCAAACATCGTTTGGATGGTAGAGATTTATAAATTAGAATGATAGGATTGTTGTAGACATAATTTACTGAACAATTATGGAGGTCATAGAGAGAGAGAAATGTGCGGCAATGGAGAAGAAGAAGAGAGATGTGTAATTGTGGGTGGGTTCTATTCCACCACATTGTGCCTTTATTTATAGTAGTAGAAATGTTAATTCCTTTCCCTTTAGGATTACAACATTTAATTGGTAATCAACTCCTAATAGGAATAGAAGAGATATTCCAAGATATACTAGAATTTACACAATCACATTCTTATTCTAATAGGACTGCAACACTCCCCCTTGAGTGTGTAAATACTCAAGTAAATGGCGCATCAGGTCTTCAATGATGAAGTAAGTATAGTTGTTGAAGTCATCAGCACAATGAGCGAATGCAAGTCTCATATCAACGGAAGAATGCATAAAAAGTAAAACTCACAAAACCTCGCTATGGTAAAACCCAAGGTGGGAGAAAAACCCATAGTCTAAGGAGAAAAGTGAGAAGTTGCATTAAGTCAAAACTATAAGTCTTTTGGACGCAAGTAGAAGAGTTCACAAGGTATGATCAGCCCAGGATGGGTGCCTCGTTAAAACCTAGTTAGATAGCAAAAACCCAGTGGGAAAAATGCTCATAATCGTAGGGAAAAATGGTACATTAAGATCAAGTGAGTATACTTCTGGATACTCCCCCTGAGTTTGACATAACCTCCAAATGAGAACTACAAGCATTGCATATGAATAGTTAGGCATACCAATTCCTTGGACAAGCTTGTGGAAGGTTGACTTCGGCAGTGACGTCGTGTAGAGGTCGGCAAGGTTGTCTGGGATCGACTTGCATGACTTCAATCTCCTGATGCTTTGCTGATGTAGATGTAAACACAATATATCTTGGCGTTGACTTTGTTGATGTATCATGGCTTGGTCGAGTTGATACATGCGGCATAATCTTCATAGATCGTCATTGGGACTCAACGATGGATGAAAACACAAGTACTTCGAATATGCTGAACAAGAACTCCTAACCATGTCGCACTTGTGGCGTAGTGAAGTAAGGTGAGTCTTGGAACAATTCGAAGATTTCGCAATTAAGGTCATATCATGGACCTCCAAGATATTGCGCTATCCCTAACGGTAAAGATATAACCATTTTGGGATTTTGCCTTGTGCGTGTTTGATAAGTAACCCGCGTCAGCATAACAAATAAGGCAATCATCATTTCGAGGATCATGGGGGTTGGATCCGCTGAGATGCATTGGGATTTGCCCTCTCAGTACCTTCAGGGTAACGTCTTTAATACCAATTCAGTGGTTGTGCGTAGGCGCGGTGCTGCATCTTTACCAAGATCAACAGCGAATGAGATGTCCTGTTTAAATACAATGAGCTAAGTACAACGAAGCGAAAAGTTGAACTTTAGATATGGAATTTCGGATTCCATAACCTCTTCAAGGGTCTCATTTGCATATAATGTATGGACGATCAAAGGTATACTCAAAGGTAACACATTCGGGGTGTAGTTCGACTGGTAGACCAAAATACTGTCAGAACAATGCTTCAACTTCAGGTCAGACATAAATGAGTTTTCCAAGGATCCTTCATCTCAAATTCCATCTTCAGGTGTGAGATAGTTTTCTCAAGCTCTTCCGGAGTCTTAGTGAGATTTGTGTTAATGACATAAACTATAACTTTAGCAATTTGGAATAAGACTTCATAGTTTAACATGCAAGGGCATAATTCATATCCCTGACTGATCAAATAATCACTTAGACGGGCATACCACATCCGTTGGATTGTAAGTGAACGCCTCAAACAAGTTAAGAGGGTGTTATGTGGTTTTGGGAACTATTTGAACTAGTCCATGTAATTCTTCGGGAACTTACATGTAAATCTCCATATCTATATCCCCATGGAGAAACACTAACCACATTTCATAATGTTGTTATCAATCACATGACGTTTTGAGAGAAACCTTGCGCCGTAAGACGTGCATCATATCGCACTATTTCATTCATCTCAATACGTTTCCTTTCCCACTTGTAACACAATATGGTTACCTTGGGCAGTGTAGGAACGATAGGTCCAAAACACACTTTGGTAAGGAATTTGACCTGGATTGTAACTTTAGTTGTCCAATCAGTTCTACGTTATCACTTAATCAACGAAACATAATTCAATATCGTCGTTTTTCATATATGTATGTAGCTACCATATAAGTGAAAACATCATCGATGATAATCTCATTTCAATTCCATTTAGCTCATCCAAACTAGTATACTGGACTAAGAACTTTAAGTCTCGGGAGAAATCCGAATTAATCTCATGAGATGGAAATGATTTGAGACAGCGATCGAGTTTAGATTCATTGTTGTGCCATGTCTTCCTCTTCCAGGGAAGTGAATCATACGAACCGAGTGATCTGTCGTGCTCCAGGACAAGACAGATTGATTGGCTATCTGCGGGTGTACCGGACCGTCCAACAGGGGCGGCATACCCTCCAGGGATGTTGGCTCAACGTCCGTTAAGTACGTCTATCCTTGCAGGCATGTTTGCAGCTGTTATATGATCTCATCACTTTAGTTAGATCAGAGGAATGCGTCTAGAGCAACATTCTGAAATCTAGAAGTCATCGCACTTGCTTATCACACTTGTGCAGTATGGGGATCGAGATGAGACATAGTGGGCAACGCCCACGCAAATTCGCGCCATTCTCCAGGAATGTTGACGTTCTTATCTCCCCCTAACGGCGGGAATACCGTCTCATTAAAGTGACAACCCGTAAATGAGCGATAAAGAGATCGCGTGCAAGGGCTCTAAGAGAGCGAAGGGGAAGGAGAATCATGATCGACAAAAGATACACATCCTTCTTTGAGGACCTATGGTGATACGTTGTGGCGGCGCAACTTGGCACATGGAATGCACATCCAAATGCGTAAATACAAAAATCGTCAGGTTCGTACCCAGTAACCAACTATAATGTCATATAGGTTGGGTGACAATGTGCCTCAAGGCGGACCAACATAACTGCGTACAAGGATTGCATAGCCTTAGGAAGAAACCGAAAACTTGGTACGTTTACCGAAATTCGGGCGATGATTTAAATTGCGCTTTATGATCACTAGGCGAGGTTATTTAGGGTGAATCATGGGAATTTAATGTTCAATTATAAACCCAAAACGACATGCAATACTTTATCGAAATTTGTCGATATAAACTCTCCGGCATTATCCAGTCTCCCGAACCTTAAGGGATAAGTATGGTGGTTAACCCTTAATCGGCCATGAGGTTTAGCAGTAATGTTTGTGGACAAACATGTGACCAGTTTGTCAATTCATGAACCAAAACCAGAAGTATTTATATAGTCCGCATTTTGGTTGGATTAGTCCTTAAAAACTCAACGTCAGGGAGAATTTAAGGTCCCTTAAATGGTGATTCAGTACCATTCATACAACAAGGAGTGTGCCAATACTCTTAATCAAGTTGGATAGACCTGAAGTCGTTGTTAGAGATGTGATTTAGGTGTAAAGTAAGTGTGCGTAGTACGCATTCATCCAGACAACTAACTTTCCCACTTTCCTACCTAATCACGTGTTTAATTGAATTAGGTCACATGTATTAAGAAACATGATTCAATTAACTCATATTCAAGGACAATATCAATAAGATTATTCATAAGTAAAACATACACCAAACTTGAATCCAAGAACATAGAAAAATGTTCACAAAGTAAATGGTTTACTAAGGGGATTCGGCCAACAAGGCTATCTATGTCAAAATTCTGCTCTTCCAACGGTGTTCGGTGGAGCAAAATTAGTCTCACATATTAACTACTAGAATGGTACTCCTTAACAACATTGGTAGGGGCACGAACAAGTGCATAACCAATGGTCTAGTCCATCGAGACAGAAATAGATTCTGCAGGGGTAAGGTTCGGGAATATTTTCCTTTATTCTTGAAGTTTTAGGTCTTAGGTACCAAGGATCATGCTTCGGGCATGATGCCACACCTTGGCAGGCCCTAATTCTACCATATGTTGTAAAAACAAACTCGAAATTGGATTGTGAGAGAATATGCCATTCGGTGTGTCCCTGCCGAAGCAGTGTATCACCATTCGGTAAGCTTCGACCAAACTGGGTTGAGCTATTCAGTAGACTCCAACCGAACTAGGTCCATACCTGTCTCTCACATTTATGGTAGTAATCAGATCCGAGAATTTGGTAACTTCCGTTTTCTACATTGATGCTTTAGGGGCGAGTTAGAAACAAGGAAGGACTAGGAAAGTATTCTCCAGTCAAAATTTGATTAGATTTATACACTTTAGAATTGTACTCATTCATGGACGTAATCATGTGTGCTTCAGGCAATGTCTTTCATGATTAGACGGTCCGTAGAAGCGAGCCAAAGAGCCATGGAATCCTCGATCGGGAGGTATTTCCATTTGTAATGCTTTGAGCATAAGTCTTCGAATGAAGATCATGGCGGAGGCTTATTTAGCTCTTCCATGCCATTGTTGGCTTCAATGGTTTCTCAGCTTCTTGATAGTCAAGTGGAGATTCACGTCTTGTACCCCATATAAAGTGGTTTATATTAGAAACGTCCAAATCAGGAAAATCAAACTTTTGACGGTTCGACAATCCACTGAATTGGAGGGAACAAGATTGTGATTGGTGCTATGGGAATGAATCATCCATAAGCATCAAAGTTAGAACATTCGAGTTCTAAGACATGGTTTTCATGAAAAACGTCGGGTTTTCATGGGTGTAATGTTTTATGAAAACTTCGGGTTTCAAAGACACTAAATTTGAAACTACAGGTTCAATTTAGTTTATGAATGCGTAGTTCATAAAAGAGAGGTTCCTGCAAGAACACAGAATGCAATATACAACTAAGTGTAGTGGATTTGAGTTGCTTCAGGAACTCAAGTGTGAGTGCTTCGGGACTAAGAAAGTGAGTCAACGGTTCAAAGTATAAAAATAAATTATTGAATCGTTAATGTCCAAAAGTGATATTCAGGTCAATAATTTTGGATTCATTATCAGATTAATGAACTGCATGTCACTTTTAATTAATTCAATAAATCGGGACCATTCGGGGTCGATTGTAGAAGCAAAATAATGACATTCGAGTCATATTCACTTTAGATGGCTTCGGTCCAAATAATTAAGAAAATATAGCCTAGTGTGGCTTTAACAAAAAACATCCAAAAATATTTGGGTATGGTTAAGAAGCGGGGGATGCCAAAATATAGCATTGGGTCGAAAAAGGTACGCAGCCCAGCATGTAATTGCTGGCTGCAATGGGTCACGACCCTGCAATAAGCTGTAGGCCTTTGGGCTCCCTTATACGGTTGCACAACAACCCAACGTTGACTGCAAGTCAATGGGCTAGGAGAGCAATGCCCATCATCGATGGGCTTGCTGGTTTTTGGGCAGTCAGGCGAGAGAAGGCCCAACTTTCGTTGGCTTCTGGGTTAACGCAATGCAAGCCCAGCGTAGCTTGCTGGTAGGCGAGCTGTAGGCACGGGCTGAAATGAGGAAAGGGCCCAGCATGGCTTGTATGCTGCAGGCCCAGATAGTTTAAACCCAAGCCAGAGGCCTGGTCCATGCATGTAGTGCCCAAGCCCAAGCTGTAGGCTCTTCTTGGCGTTAGGTCGGCGCGGCTACGGGCCCCGACGTTAGGTCGGCGCGGTTAGGGTTTGACAAACCCTAAATTGCTTCTAATTTATTTCTATTCTTTGACTCACATATTCCGCATAGCATAATTGCGTATTGCATGAACAAATATATATATTGACAAATATATGAAACATATACAATATATATATCGGAAAGAAAATATAAACATAGGGGGTTCATGCATCATGGGGAATGTTTTCATGCTTCACGGTCGTTTCAAATATCTTACTTTATTTTAAGCGTACATGATTGGCAGAAAATAACAAAAGCCTTTGAATTTGTAGAAGATCCTTCTTGGAAAGCCGGAATTGCATCTTCAATGCATGGTATCACGTTCAACAAAGAAAAATTAAATTGAATCAATAGCATGTAGATCAATTCAAAACAATAAATTAATCACAAAAAGAATGATTAAAATGTAATACTTCCCTAATTGAAGAATAAACTTTCTTTAGCGTAGCGTTAATAGCGTGCTGATAAAGTGTTGTAGACATAATTTACTGAAAAATTATAGAGGCCATAAAGAGAGAGAGAAATGTGCGGCAATGGAGAAGAAGAAGAGAGATGTGTAATTGTGGGTGTGTTCTATTCCACCCCATTGTGCTTTTATTTATAGTAGTAAGACGGTTAATTCCTTTCCCTTTAGGATTACAACATTTAATTGGTAATCAACTCCTAATAGGAATATAAGAGATATTCCAAGATATACTAGGGTTTACACAATCACATTCCTATTCTAATAGGACTGCAACAAGGATGCAATTTTTGCTTTTATATGTGCCTTAAATTTAGTTTTTTATTTTTTTATTTTTATTTTTATTTTTTGTGAAAAAAATGTTTATGTTGTTAGGGTTATGGTTGTTGCTTCATAAGATTATAAAAAGTTAAAAATAATAAATAGGATGGATGTGCTTAGACCCGGCAATTTCTAACACGACACGTAAATGATACGAAAATAACGGGTTTCGGGTCAACACGATAACTTATCGGGTGACCCGTTAAGAACCCGTTCTTAACGGGTATACACGCGGGTAACACGTGGGTAACCCGTTTCGACCCGTCAAGGAAAAAGTTATTTTGATAATTTTAAAGTTTAATTACTAAAAGATTTATTATAAAATAAAATAGCCATATTAATATATACAATATATTCTATATTAAATATATAGTTTTGTATTATTATTCTATATAAGTTTTAAAAAAAAGTTTTAGTCATTATTTATTTTTATTATGAGAGTTACTTATTATCATTACTAGGATAAATTTTACTTAATATGTTGTTGTCCAAAATTAAAATAAACTAATATAGTATTTGTATAAGCAAGAATTAAGAAAACATACATACAAGTATGGAAAATGTGAAAGAATATATAAACACTTGTGATTCATCATTATTCCTCCACGAGTAGATAATGGTTACACTTACATTATCGTTTAGATTTTTAAAATCCTCCAAACCTTCATGAATAATGTTTTTTATTTGAGGGAAAAATTAATAATAATTATTGTAGAAGTGTAAAAAAATGTAAAAAAAATATACAATCACTCATAGTGACAAACTTTACAACTTTAATGAAGGGGTCAGCTTCGAAATCCAACACTATAATTCATAAACCTTAAATTTATATTTAACCTTCGATTGCCATTTACGCTTTATTCTTCTTACTGAGTTTCATTTTTAAAATTTTCTTTTTTGAAAACATGATCATATGGCGGATGTAAGAAGATGAACGGTTCAGAAATATGAGTCGATGTCATATAGTTTGTAGAAACTTTATAAACATCAAACAATATTTTCACTAACCGTAAAACTCTGAATATAATATCAACGATCCAAACCGTTCATCTTCCTGCATCCTCTAATAGATCAAGTTTTCAAAAAAGAAATCTGAAAAAACAAAATTTGATGAGAACAATGAAGCGTAAATGTAAACAACAATCAACGGTTAAATTTTGATCTATGATTTATATGATTATAGTGGCGAATTTCGAAGTTAAGTTCTTCATGAAAGTTGTAAAGCTTGTCATTACGAGGGTTTATATATATTTTCTATATTTTTTAACACTTATACATTAATTTAAAAACTATTAAAGACTTTAGGTAAGTGAAAATATACTTAAAAGAAAAATGTGTTTTATGTTTTGGATGTGACAATATGATATGTATATACTTATTTAGTATTATGTTTTTCATTTGATTATTTATTGGTTTAAAATATATTTTCCTTAACGGGTAACGGGTCGGGTCGGGTCATATTTCGGGTCGGGTCATTTTACCCATTTATTTTAACGAGTGTTACACGACACGACCCGTTAAGATATCGGGTATGACACGAAAACGACACGAACACGGAAAACACGACATCAATGCTAGGTCTAGATGTGCTCACTTGTCAGGCACCTACTTTCTTTCGCTCGTATATTATATATTTTATTTTTGGATAGAATTTAATGAAGGGAGACAATGTATGATATAAAGCATGACAAGTCAATAGAACTAGAAGGTCATTTGATGGTTTTGATCAAGTCTCTCAGATACATTATTGTTAACGAAGGGTGAGCATTAGACGTTTCGTTTCAATAATTCGTTCTCCAATAAAAAAAAGAAAAATTGTTAGGTCTTTTCACTTAAAAGCAAGAGGTTTTAGATTCGATTTTCGTCAAAAGCGAATTTGAACCACATTATTGCTAGCCTATTGTGAGGCTTAGCCTGTTCCCCACTCCCGTAATGTAGAAAATATCGCTTGTCTTTGTGAACATATACGGTCGGTGACGGGTCTAGAATTCGAATTTGGGTGGTTGTAGTATTAAATGTTCAAAATTTTTAGATAGAAACAGAGCGTGAAGTGTGCAAAAGAAAAAAAAAAGTTTATTCACTAAGGCATTTTGTCGAACACTTGATGACTGATATCGAGAAATTTTGAGTGTTGTGCATGGAACCTATCGAGATATGCCTAACATGTATTACATCAAATACTTAATATGTACAAGGAGATCAGTACAAAATATTCGAAGAGTCCTCGAAAGACTTTCACATGTATATTTTAAGAACTTCGAGTGGTCCTGAGACCACCTAAGTTCTAGTGTGAATTCGCCTCTGTATACGGTTGCAAATGCATGTCATGATCGTGTCACTATTTATAAACTATATGAGCATCAGGACGATAGTTATTTGTAACAGGGAGAGATCCTCTCCGGATCTCTCCTACCAAATCCTAGGATCTAGAGATTTGGGCCCTTGAAATTTGATCCAACGGCTACCAAACAGGGGGCCCCTTTAAAAGTTATAATAATTGTAGCCGTTTGATCAAATTTCAAGGGTCCGAATCTCTGGATCCCTAGGACTTGGTAGGAGAGATCTAGAGGGGATGTCTTCCCATTTGTAACCATCTCCAAACCTTATTTAATTGTGGAGATAAAAGGCCTTCAACCCCTCGGTAAGGTTCCAATTGTCCTCCCGTATTACCATTAGACAAAAATAAATATGGTAGGGAGCCCGGTCAAATGCTAATTAACGTACAACAAAACATCTTAAAAGCAATTTGACTTATTATTAATTTATAAATATGAAAAATCAACTATCCAACTTCATTAATGTCGTTTTACTGTGTATAACAAACCCAATATGAGTATATCTTTTTTCTCATACAAAGATACTTTGTACGAGACTATGTATGTTCACCACCCTCAGGTATTGGTGGTGATGTCAAAATATTATGTATGGATGGTATGAACCGCCTAAACAAGAATTCTTGAACCACAAAAATCCTTAGTTAGAATGGGATTCCAACTCAGCACCTTTCCTTTTGAGATTTTGAGAAGAGTTGCTCTTTGGGAAACAAAATAAAAGAAGTGTTTCGTAAGAGCATCTTCAATGGGAGTCCCTATTTAAGGACTCCAACCACCACATATGAGAACTTATATAGGGACTTAAAAGAATCTTCGAATCCCTAAAGGAACTTTAGCTCCAATGGATGATCCTCATAGTATAAGCCTTAAATTTAGGGACTACAAAATTAAAAAATCCTAGAAGAAAGTTGAACCGTTGGATCCCATAGGTAAAAGATGAAGAAAAGAAAAAAAAAATATAAGTGTGGGACCTACCCTGATGCTTTGTCAAGCTAGTAAGCTTTATTTGCGCTTGTTTGGCGCGTTTGTCATAGCTACACAACATCTTCATTTGAATTGCACGTGGCATCTCACTCATAAGTCATATGGGCCTCACTCCATTTTGAGTCCCTAAAACTAGTCCTTAAATGTAGTGTTTTTTTATACAAACTTCGGCCAATCCCTCTACTATAGGGGTTGGAGCTTCGTCCCATTGGAAGCCATAAAGTCCCTAAATTTAGAGACATACGGTGGTTGAGGGTGGTAAGGACTCCATTTAGGGACTCCACTGGAGATGCTCTAAGACATTGTTTCTTTCGTTCAGGTATTGCAAGAATGTATATTCTTCCTCGAATTTTTCATTGAGAGGTAAAGGATTAAATTCTTTTAAGAAATAAAATTTTTGGTCGGAATGAAATATTAATCAAACCAAAAAACCCCTTAACTATATAAAGGATTATAGATTGAATCACACTTTTACCACTAAACTATACCTGCTACAATCCGATTATTGTATATAAATAAACCTTTGACACAAATCTGAAAATTTAAACTCATTCAATGATAGTAATTAAGGTGGTGAGCATTACCACTACTTGAAGATGGTTAGAAAAAATGCACCCTGATTTGAGGTATGCTGCAAGTTTGCTTGCAAGGTTCATGCACTATCCTACAAACAAGCATTTTGGCACTGCGAAAAGAGTGCTAAGAAATGTGCAAGGAACTTTGAAATATGGATTGGAGTATGAAAAGGGGAAGGGAGATGTCCTATTTGGATATTGTGAGTGACTAGTGACTCAGATGATGATATGAAGAGTACTTTAGGATATGCCTTTACCTTTGGCAATGAGATGTTCGTTTGGACATATGTGAAACAAAGCTGTGTTGCTTTATTCACAGCTGAGGCTAAATACATAAGTGCCTTTGAAGCAACTACTCAAACAATTTGGCTTCAATTTTTGTTAAAGGATTTTGGGGAAATGCAAACAAAAGTTACTTTAAAGGGGGGGGGGAGTGTTGGATTATAATCATGTTTAATGATTTTACAGGTGTAATTTTCTTATTGAACAATGTATTTGTGTTAGCTTACAAGCTGGAATTGGACAAATGCATTTAGCTCATAGGCTAGATAAGATGGAAGGTTGAGATTGCATTTGTATTGCTTACTCTCTCTCTTCTAACGGTCACATTTTGGACTATATTGAGCTCATAAGCTCATCATGACTTTTGTTTGAATCCATGGGAGTTACACCCTCTGTATGAATGAAATTGGAGTGTGGACATTCTCTCCTTCTCACTTGCTCTCATCACTCTAAAATAAGCCTTCATTCCTTGTTCATCTTTTTGGATTTACACTCCTTTTTATCCATTAGATTTTATAACATCTAAGACCATCTCCAAAGTAGATGTCAACTATGCCAAATAGAATTAAAAGACAGTTAGGTGTTCTCCAATGGATATGTCATATATGATGTGGCATGTGAGTCATGTGACTCCTTACTTTCTAGCTGCCTTTTTTGATAGCAAACAAAGAAGGAGTTAAATATATTTAATTGAATTTTTAATACATGGGTCCCATTAACAACCAATAGAATAAAAACTACAATTAATTTTGATTATTTTTTAATAGTTAATGTAACTCTAGGCCCAATAAAATAATTAAATAAATATTTGACACATCCATTGGAAAAGAAGAGAATTTAGCACTTGTATTCAATTTGCCACATCAGCCATCAAATAGAATTTTGACATATTATATTTGACATCTCATTCGGAGATGCTCTAAGATCATCTCTAAAGGAGATGTCACATATAGATATAACAAGAACAAATGATGTACCATTTACTCCAACCGAGATGTCTTACCTTAAATGCTAGCATATTTAAGTATTATTTTATTATTTTTAAACCAACAACAACCCAACTTTTATTATTCTATTTTTTAAAACATAAATGAAGCAACAATTTTGGCATATCAGGTAGAAAGAAAAAATTTTTTTTTTTTGTCGAAAGATAGGAAATATATTGTGACATCCCACATCGACTAACGGAGAGGGGGTGATGTGTCTTATATGTACATGCCCACCTCCATATAGCACGAGGCCTTTTGGGAACTCACTGGCTTCGGGTTCCATCGGAACTCCGAAGTTAAGCGGGTTCGGGCGAGAGCAATCCTAGGATGGGTGATCCACTGGGAAGTTCTCGTATGAGTTCCCAGAAATAAAATCGTGAGGGTGTGGCCAGTGCCCAAAGCGGACAATATTGTGCTATAACGGAGTCGAGTGTGACATCCCACATCAACCAACGGAGAGGAGGTGATGTGCCTTATATGTACATGCCCAGCTCCATATAACACGAGACTTTTTGAGAACTCACTGGCTTCGGGTTTCATCGAAACTCCGAAGTTAAGCGAGTTCGGGCGAGAGCAATCCTAGGATGGGTGACCCACTAGGAAGTTCTCGTTTGAGTTCCTAGAAACAAAACCGTGAGGGAGTGGTCGGGGCCCAAAGCGAACAAAATCGTGCTACGGTGGAGCCGGTCTGGGATGTGACATATATTAACTTAAATACGAACAGATACAAGTGCATCTTCTTCCAAAACATTAAACAAAAACTCTGGTTCTAAGTCATTCCAACCAAATCTCCTGTCATGCTTAACGACGTACGCCGCTATCGAATAGGCTGCACAATTGCAACGATGAGGGGTAAAGTAGAACCTCACCAATTGGAATAAACTTGCCAATCTCCAATTATATTGGAGATAAATCTCTATAGTCACATTAGCCACTGTCTCTTTATTTAACATCTGGATCAAACCCTTGGAATCTGATTCAACTACCACCCGAGTAGTAGCCCCATAATATCACTAATCACAATCCCCTCTAAGCCTTAGCGAACTACATCCACCTTTGCCATCAAAACATCCCTAAACCGTAACCCTCCCACCCCTCTTGCAAGCTTAGGAAGCCTATCGAAATCCTGAAGTACCCACCCCACTCCTTCCTCCTTCGTGTCTCTCCTCCAAGCCGTATCACAATTAAGTTTCAGCACCCTAAAAGGAGGTTTCAGCCAATGCCCCGTTCCCTTTCCCATTCCCACCCGTACATGTTGCCTCTCCTCTGATCCAGTACCTTCCCCAGGCATTTCCCCTAAATCCTTCCCCACACCAGCCATACCAACCATCCTAAGCTCCCTTCCCTCGCCTTCTATATCCCCTATAGCATCCCTAAACTCCTCCACCTATCGCTGCCAACGATCAACAGCCACATGTGGAGGAGTTCACACCCCATTAAACACCGCCTCATTCCTACATTTCCATATACGCCAGAACCCGAAGACTAGTTGTTGTAATATCTCGTCAGCATCCCCCTCCCCTTCCATGCGCTAGCCGTTGCCATCGTTTTTAAGAAATCCCGAACCCCCATTGCCACCATATTAATTTGTAACGACATCCCAAACCAAAAAACATGACTAAACTCACAATCAAAGAAGATATGGCCCTCTGTTTCATCCCCTGCACCACATAATTCGCATCGATTCACCATTTTGATCCGCCGGCGCTCCAAGTTGTGCCAAACCGCCAAAGCTTTCCTACAAGCCTTCCAAATAAATAATCGGAGTTTATTCGGCACTGCTAGAGACCATTCTCCTCCACATCCATCCCGCTGCATCCAAGGAACTCGACATCCCCCTCCATTTCCTATCAAACTCGCCATTCTTCATCATTTCTGACACGCTTCGATCCCGATGTCCTCAGGACATCGGGATGGTCACGTGCTGGCCGACACTCGAAGGGTGACGAAAGCCAATTAATTTAAGCAAAAGCTGAGAAATATGCTAAAACATGCAATAGGGACTAATAACACAATATTAAAGTTCAACTGCTAACTAACAAAGTTAGGATAATGCATAACATGTTCAGAGCATAAGTCTAATACAGAATACAAGCGGAAATTTAAGATAGAGAAGTGCTATTACAATAGGTGTCGAAGCAGAGAAGATATAGCACGAAATCACTGGTAGGGAAATTCCTCGTAGCTCAGATCGTATACCTTGTTATAAGGTCTTGAAGGGGGCGCAAAACAAACATGAGTGAACCAAGTTGATATATATATATATATATATATATATATATATATATATATTAAAACAGCTATCAACGTACTAACCCTCAGGTTTCATGAAAACATATATATAATGATAAACATAGGTTTTCCGAAACCTAGTATGTCGTGCAATGTCTTAAATCATAACTTGTATATATAATAATCACTAGTGAATGTCCGATAACCCCCAGGCCCCATGCCGGCTCCCCGTCCCTGTGCTAAATAGCCAGAGTAAACACACTCCAGGCCCTATGCCAAAACCAAACCGTCGCCCGGGAAGGACCGGAATCTATCCCTACATCCCGTAGCAGAATAAAGACCACTAGGTAAGTACAAAACCATTGAACATACATATATTAAAAAGCAACTTCATAGTATACAGTTATTCATCATCTATATTATAAAGAGGTGTTCTAAACATGTTCTAAATATCATATCGTCATCCATCAGATATTCTATAAGAACACGGGTTATAGGAAAAATAGTAGAAATTCAATCTAGCCTCAGTAAGCATGTTATCTCAAAGCGTTTCATAGAACATAATCATTAAATCATGCTTTTCATGTATGCATTTCTACTATCAAAACATGCATTTTTTTGAAGGGGTCCACTCACCGTATACCGTTGGTGCAAAGCTGTACCAAAAAAGAATAACAGAATTGCTGCTAATAATTATACCTATTCACATAAAGGGGTCAAACTCTACTCAAACGATTGAATTTGGGAAAATGGACTTCAAAAATGGATCCAGAACGTCAAAATTAGCCTAGGAAGGGTCTCGGATGAAAACTGGAAAAGTCAACCCGAAAGTCAAAGTCAACGGTCAACGGTTAACGGTCAACTGTCAACGGTCAACGGTCAGACTGGGTCAACCGGGTTTGGGCTTAGGGTTTTGGGTTTAAGGAAATGGGTTAGGAGCTTTTTGGGCTCGGCCCAGACCTACACGGCCCGAGGGCCTAAATTTGAAAGGGTTTAGGGCTGACAGATAAGGCCCAAAGGGCCTTGGTTTAAAAAAAAATATATAAAAACAAATGAAATAAACTAAAGGGTTCGGTTAACGGGCCAAAGGCCCTAAAGGAAACGGCCCGAAGGCCTTTCTGGGTTTTAAAACAATTAAAACAAAATAAAATAAAATAAAAGAACGGGCTAGGGTATTGGGCTGAATCAAAACGGGCTTAAGACCTGTGGTTTGAGAAACGGCCTGAAAGGCCTTGGTTGAATCAGAGAAGAACGCCGGAGCTTTCCTAGCTCTGACCGACTGTAAACGTGGACTTTAGGGTATGATCTAGCTACCAACATGAATAGGAAAAAGAGATGAGTAAGTCTACACTTTTGGTTTGCCGTAGAACGGCCGATGGTGTTCGGAAAATTCCTCAACAACCATGGGCTCGCCGGAGATGGGTGAGCTTTCCCCCGAGCCGATCTTGTTCTAAAACCTTGATAAAAACGAGATAAAACTCAATAAATCTCTTCCAAGCTTCACACTAGAACAAAAAGAGAGGAAAATCCGAACTTACCTAACACGAAAAAACAACTAAAACTACCGGAAAGTTCCTGGGTTTTCGATGTTCTCGCTGCGACGGGAGAGAGAGAGAGAGAGAGAGAGAGAGAGAGAAAGACGAGGTTTTGATGGCGATGATGGTGGTGTCTTCCTCGAGCAGGTGGTGCAGCTGTGTGTGTGTGTGTGGTCACGGTGAATGAGAGGAAGAAGGATGAGGGTTTTGAAAGAGAGAGAGAAGAGAGTGCAAAGAAAGAGAGAGAGATAGAGAGGGATCTAGGGGTGAGGGACAGAAAGAGAAAAGTGAGGAGAGCTGGGGTGCTGCCGCGTGGCAGCTTGGGGATAGAAAGAATCCCATTTTCAGATCCTGATTGAGTAATGGAATAAGGACTAAATTGATAGCTCCATAAATATTTTGGGGAAAAGCGAAATTACACATATAATTGGGGGTGGGGTGTAACAATCTACCCCTCTTATAAAAATTTTGTCCCCGAAATTTACAACCTTAAGCAAATAAAAACGGATACTGAGTCCTCATCAGATCCTCCGTTTCCCACGTCGCTTCCTCAACAACGTGGTTCCTCCAGAGCACTTTCACCAACGGAATGACTTTGTACCTTAAGATTTTATCTTGTCGGTCAAGGATAGCCACTGGTTCTTCGACATAGCTAGCATCCTGATCTACTTCCAATGGCTCTAACTGAATTATATGAGAGGGATCTGGTACATATTTCCGAAACATAGAAACATGGAAAACGTTGTGAATCAGTGACAACTCCAGTGGTAGCTCCAATCTGTAAACAACTGCACCAATTCTCTCAGTAATCTGATAGGGACCAACGTATCGAGGACTCAACTTTCCTCGCTTACCAAAATGAACAACACCCTTCTAGGGAGACAACTTCAAGAACACGAAGTCACAAACCTTATACTCATGGTCATTGGAATGTTTGTCCGTAATGTTTTTCTGTCGGTCTTGTGCTGCCTTTAGATTTCTCTTAATCAGCTGGATGTTAACACTTGTGGTGTCTACAATCTCAGGTCCCACTAACACTCGTTCGCCAACCTCTGTCTAACATAACGGAGTCCGATACATTTTCCCATACAAAGCCTCGTAAGGTGCCATGCTGATACTCGAATGATAGCTGTTATTGTATGCAAACCCATCTAACGACAGATAGCTATCCCAATTACCTTTCCACTGAAGAACAGACACTTTCAACATGTCCTCCAATGTCTGAATTGTCCGCTCAGACTAAGCATCGATATGTGGATGGTATGCAGTGCTGAACAGCAACTGAGTACCCATGGCAGTATTAAAAACTTTCCAAAACCTGGAAGTGAACCTGGGATCTCTGTCTGAAACAATAGAGATAGGTACACCATGAAGTCTGACAATATTATCAATGAACAACTTCGACAATTTCTCCAGTGAATAGGTCTGTCGAACAGGCAAGAAGTGGGAGGTTTTCGTGAGTCGATCTACAATTACTCAAATGCCGTCAAATCTCGACTGTGTCCTCGACAAACCATGTACAAAATCCATAGTGATGTCTTCCTATTTCCACGCTGGTATCGGAAGATTTTGCATTAGTCCCCCAGGTCTTTGTCTTTCGGCCTTTACTTGTTGACAAATGATGCATCTACTCACATAATCTGCCACATCCCTCTTCATTCCAACCCAATAATAGAACAGACAGATAGTGCGATATAATTTGGTGCTTCCTGGATGCATGGCATATGCTAAAATGTGTGCTTCATCCAGGATTTCCTTTTTCACTGCTTCGTTATCCTGAGGCACGTACAACCTATTTTCCAACATCAAGGCTCTATCATTTCGGATATTAAAATCTTTCCTTTTTCCCTCTGAAACCAAACTCTTTATGATAGCACACTCCGGATCGAGTTCCTGAGCTTCTATGACTGTATCCACCAAAACAGGTCTAACTTGGAAGTGTGCCAAACAAGCTCCCTGATCACCCGCGTTCACCGTAACGCCCGTTTCTCGAAGAGAAAATAGTAGCGGAACATGGATAACTCTAAGGGATGCAAGTTGTCCGTGATACTTCCGACTAAGTGCATCCACCACTGCATTGGCATGTCCAGGATGATATTCGATCGTGCAGTTATAGTAACTGATAAGTTCCATCCATCTTCTCTGCCTCAAGTTTAAGTTTCTCTACGTAAAGATATATTTGAGGCTCTTATGATCAGGGAAGATGCCACATTTCTCGCCGTACAAGTAATGTCTCCAAATCTTCAGAGCGAACACTACTGCACCGAGTTTTAAATCATGAGTAGGATAGTTTCTCTCGTGGGTCTTGAGCTGTCTGGAAGCATAAGCAATGACTCTCTCATACTGCATCAGTACACAACCCAAACCTGATAAAGATGCATCTGTGTAGATCTCAAACTCACTGCCCTTTTCCGCAAGGGTAAGGACATGAGCTTGAGTAATGTCATGCCCCGGACCCGAGGTCGGTGGAAAAATAAGACCCCACGCCCGAAACGCGAGTAAAAGAAAATAAATAAATAAAAAGAAATTGACAAGGGTTGAAAAATGAACTCCTCTTATTAAAATAACTCCAAAACCTTATAGGGTGTACAAAAGTAATAAATTAAAATCCTTAAACTTCTCCTCAATCACAACCTCAGCTCGTCTAACACCTGTCTTGCCAAATAACTCATCTGTAAAATAATAGGTGAGGGGTGAGCAACAACCACCGTCTCTCAGTGAGTAAAATATATAATATGCCAGTCAAGCTTGCCATTTTAATCACACTATAAAATAGAATAATGATATCAAAGCTTTATCCACATAATTCATATCACATCATCCCTTTACGTGTTCATTACATCATTCATAAATTGTAACTCACCACGTGACCCCTAATGGCCATCTGCCCTAATGTCCCCGTGTGCAGTTTACATTTATTCCTCGGATTAATGCAATACCAAAGTTCTCATGCTCCATGAACATCTCAAACATTCACTGATCATATATATAATAACTCTGAAAGTACATCACAAAATCCAACATGCTTGACTTGAAATAGAGAGATATTTAAAAATAGCTCAAAACCCATGATATCTCATGGTTTTCATTTATCAGAAAATAAGAATATTTTAAACACATTACATAAACCACTCACCTCGATAATCCAAGTTTTGGCAAGACAACCCAACTAACATCTCCACAAACCTCAAACCCTAATCTCTTTTTAACTCTCTCTCTCTCATATATATATATATATATATTACGTCAGCTCCGAAGCATACACTGAAATGCTAGCTTCTTTCCAAAAACATTGGAGCAAAGATCCCTATTTATACCTATTTATACTAGTAGGAGACGGTTAGCACAAAACTCTAATTGGTTGGTTTGGCGGCTAGATAATGGTGGCATGCAAGGTGTCAACCACATAAGAAAGGAAATGATACGGTGTAGCCACCTAAGGCTATTTGAAGCCACGTCCAAGTTATAGCTTGGAACACTCAGCAATTAGATTGCTTATTCACTTCTAATACATCGCATTACCTCATATTGCATGGCCTTGTTAAGCCACCTCAACCTATCACCCCACTCAAGTACCACGTGTCAACCTAGCTGGCAAAGTAAACAAAGGAACCAAGTAAACTTGGCAAACATAAATAATATATATATATATATATATAGGTCACGGTTATTAAGTAATAATGAATAAAATATAATATAACAAGTAAATGTATATATAAATATAATATAAATAGCATTGTTGAAATAATATTGTAAACATATTTTTAAAATACGGGACCTTACAAGTAAGACGCTGTTTTAGCTTCTGAAAACTCCGTTCACAGTCTTTATCCCACTTAAACTCAACTTCCTTCCGAGTCAACTTAGTCAAAGGCAAAGCAATCGCTGAGAAACCCTGAATAAATCGTCGGTAATAGCCTGCCAGACCTAGAAAAATCATCACTTCTGTAACATTCCTCGGTTGCTCCCATGTAGTTATTGCCGACACCTTTTGAGGATCCACACTAATTCCCTTAGCAGATATTACATGTCCGAGAAAGCTAATCTGGTTTAACCAGAATTGACACTTGCTGAACTTAGCATATAGCTGTTGACTTCTCAACCTTTCCAACACCAACCTTAAATGTTTCCTGTGTTTATCAACACTTTTAGAATAGATCAGAATATCATCGATGAACACAATTACAAACCGATCAAGATACGGTTCGAAAACTCTATTCATCAAATCCATGAACATTGTAGGTGCATTCGTCAATCCAAAAGGCATGACACGGAATTCAAAGTGTCCACACCTAGTGCAGAAAGCAGTCTTCGGTACATCTTCCTCCCGAATTAGCAGCTGATGATAACCTGAGCGAAGATCGATCTTAGAAAACACCTGAGTACCCTTTAGCTGGTCAAACAGGTTATCGATCGGAGGCAGAGGATAATGATTTACTGTCACCCGGTTCAGCTGCCGGTATTCGATGCAAAGTCTCATCGATCTATCCTTCTTTTAACAAACAAAACATGAGCGCCCCAAGGAGACATGCTGGGCTGGATGTAACCTTTATCCACTAGCTCCTGAAGTTGAATCTTCAATTCCCTCAACTCCGCTGGTGCCATTCGATAAGGTGGTAAAGAGATAGGGTCTATACCTGGAAGTAAATCGATGGTAAATTCAATTTCCCTCACATGCGGTAACCCTGGTAAATCATCCTGAAAGACATCGGTGAATTTCTTCACCACCGGTACATCTTTAAGACTCAACGAAGGTTTACCCCTCGTCACTACGTGGGCTAGAAATCCCACACATCCTTTATACAATAACTTAGATGCCTGGATAGCAGAAATAATACTATTAGGAAAGATTCGTCGCTCACCCTGAAATGTGATCGACGGTTGTCCAGGCCAATTGAATGTCACAGATTTCTCCCAACATGTGACATAAGCACGGTGCCTGGATAGCCAATCCATCCCCAAAATAACATCGAACTCCACCAAATTGAAATGAACTAGATTAGCCTCCATCATTTCCCTTTCCACTATTACCGAGCAACCTTTATACTCCCACTGTGCACAAAGCAGATCTCCATGCGGCATTTGTACAAGCATATCATAGCCAAGCGGTGTAGGTTGTGAATTTCAATTTGGTGTAAATGATGAAGACACAAATGAAAAAGTAGCACCCGGATCAATTAGAACTCTCATCCAATTACCACAGATAAGTAACATACCAGTAATAACTTGGGGATCCTGATCAGCCTCATGCTGAGTCATGACGTTGATACGTCCATGGAACTGACATCCTGCACCACCGTTATGGCCACCTCGAGCCCTAAAACCCTGGTTGTTACGTCCTACTCGATTCCCCTGAGTGCGGCTACCCGAAGCTGCACTAAATTGTTGCGGCTGTCTCTGAGTGGAAAATTGAGTATTCTGGATCCCACTTCCGCTATAGTTCTGAGTATAATTGCCTCCATAACTAGAACTCGGGTTACCCTGTCCACCATAACTCAGAATAGATGCATAACTCTCGGCAGGTTGCCCTGAAGGGCAATATCTAGCAATATGCCCCGTGCCTTCCCACATGTGACACGTTATTGGTGATCTGAAGTGACTGAATGATCGCCTTCCATATTCATTGCCTGAGGCCTCGCTAGAAGAACCTGAACCCTGGCCTTGACATTTGAAGGAATGAGAGTGTCTAGGGCCAACAAAGTTAGAGGAGCTGGCAGATTCCCTTATGCTCAGAGATCGAAAACCACGACCCTTCTGGTTCTGGTACCGAGGTCGGTCTTGATTTCTGGGTGGTTTATGAAATTGTGACTGCTCCTGATTATGAGTCTCCCACCTAGACTGCTCGATTCTTAAACAAGTCTCGATCATCTTCTCGTAACTTTTGTGCCTTATGGCTGCCACTGGTTCACGACTTTCTGGATTTAAGCAAATCGGTAACTGAACCATCATTTCACTCGGGTTCCTTTAAGTCCCTGAATGATGTCTTGACAGGCATCGAAAAGTATTATCAACCTCAGTGATACTCAAATCACCCTGACGAAATTCCAAGAATTGTTGTCTCATCCTTAACTGATAACTGGGGCTCAGAAAATGTGCACTGAAAAGTCTCCGAAATCTAGCCCAAGTCATCGAAGTACCAGGTGGACGAGAATTCTTCACTAACTTCCACCAAATCTTAGCATTCCCCTTAAGAAACTAAGTTGCAGTCTCTGCCCATTCACCTAGTAGGCATCTCATACTCTTTAGAGTGTCCTCCACCTGCTCCAACCATTCCTCAGCCTCCGGACATGCTCCAACTACTCGAAGATCCGGAATACCATGACTACAAGCAATCTCAATGTAGGTGCGATTCGATCTACTACCACTAGTAAGGACATTCCGTAAAACGTTGGTGAATTGTTGGATTCCTCTCCCTATACCAGAACGAGCTCGACGAGGTACATTCCCACCTGCTGGGTCCATAATTCTTATAAGAAACAAGTAAGATTTAGAACAACTGGAGATTAAGGATACGATAAAAATGATGATTACCAAATGATGGAATGAAATCCTAAGTATGCTTTGAATGAACCATGCTCTGATACCAATCTGACACACCCCGATCCCGATGTCCTCAGGACATCGGGATGGTCACGTGCTGGCCGACACCCGAAGGGTGATGAAAGCCATTTAATTTAAGCAAAAGCTGAGAAATATGCTAAAACATGCAACAGGGACTAATAACACAATATTAAAGTTCAACTGCTAACAGATAAATTAGGATAACGCATAACATGTTTAGAGCATACGTCTAATACAGAATACAAGTGGAAATTTAAGATAGAGAAGTGCTATTACAATAGGTGCCGAATCAGAGAAGATATAACACGAAATCACTGGTAGGGAAATTCATCGTAGCTCAGATTGTATTCCTCGTTATAAGGTCTTGAAGGGGGCGCAAAACAAACATGAGTGGACCAAGTTGATATATATATATATATATATTAAAACAGTTATCAATGTACTAACCCCCAGGTTTTATGAAAACACATATACAATGATAAACATAGGTTTTCTGAAACCTAGCATGACGTGCAATGTCTCAAATCGTAACTTGTATATATAATAATCACTAGTGAATGTCTGATAATCCCCAGGCCCCATGCCGGCTCCCCGTCTCTGAGCAGACAATCAGAGGACAAGACACTCTAGGCCCCATGCCGGCTCCCCGTCCTTGTTCTAAATAGCCAGAGGAAACACACTCCAGGCCCTATGCCAACACCAAACCGTCGCCTGGGACGGACCGAAATCTATCCCTATGTCCCGTAGCAGAATAAGGACCACTAGGTAAGTACAAAACCATTGAACATACATATATTGAAAAGAAACTTCATAGTATAAAGTCATCCATCATCTATACTATAAAGAGGTGTTCTAAACATGTTCTAAATATCATATCGTCATCCATCAAATATTCTATAAGAACACGGGTTGTAGGAAAAATAGTAGTAATTCAATCTAGCCTCAGTAAGCATGTTATCTCAAAGCGTTTCATAGAACATAATCATTAAATCATTCTTTTCATGTATGCATTTCTACTATCAAAACATGCATTTTTTTGAAGGGGTCCACTCACCGTACACTGTTGGTGCAAAGCCGTACAAAAAAGGAATAACAGAATCGCTGCTAATAATTGCACCTATTCACATAAAGGGGTACATTTAGTCAAACTCTACTCAAACGATTGAATTTGGGAAAACAGACTTCAAAAACGGATCCAGGACGTCGAAATTAGCCTAGGAAGGGTCTCGAACGAAAACTGGAAAAGTCAACCCGAAAGTCAAAGTCAACGGTCAATGGTCAACGTTGACCGGGTTAATGGTCAGACCAGGTCTGGGCTTAGGGTTTTGGGTTTAGGGAAAATAGGTTTAAGGAAATGGGCTAAGAGCTCTTTGGGCTTGGCCTAGACCTATACGGCCAGAGGGCCTAAATTTGAAAAGGTTTAGGGCTAACAGATAAGGCCCAAAGGGCCTTGGTTTTTTTAAAAAATAAATAAAAACAAATGAAATAAACTAAAGGGTTAGGTCAACGGGCCAAAGGCCCTAAAGGAAATGGCCCGAAGGCCTTTCTTGGTTAAATTGAAAAAGAACACCGGAGCTTTCCTAGCTCCGGCCGACTGCAAACGTGGACTTTAGGGTCCGATCTAGCTACCAACATGAAGAGGAAAGAAAGAGGAGTAAGTCTATACCTTTGGTTTGCCGTAGAACGGCGGATGGTGTTCTGAAAATTCCTCAACAACCACAGGCTCGCCGGAGATGGGTGAGCTTTCCCCCGAGCCGATCTTGTTCTAAAACCTTGATAAAAATGAGATAAAACTCAATTAATCTCTTCCAAGCTTCACACTAGAACGAAAAGAGAGGAAAATCCGAACTTACCTAACCGGAAAAACAACTAAAACTGCTGGGAAGTTCCTGGGTTTTCGATGTCCTCGCTACGACGAGAGAGAGATAGAGAATGACGAGGTTTTGATGGCGATGATGGTGGTGTCTTCCTCGAGAAGGTGGTGTATCTGTGTGTGTGTGGTCACGGTGCAAGAGAGGAAGAAGGATGAGAGGGTTTCGAAAGATAGAGAGAAGATAGTGCAGAGAAAGAGAGAGATAGAGAGGGATCTCGGGGTGAGGGACATAAAGAGAAAAGTGAGGGACAGAAAGAGAAAAGTGAGGACATAAAGAATCCTATTTTCAGATCCTGATTGGGTAATGGAATAAGGACTAAATTGATAGCTCCATAAATATTTTGGGGAAAAACGAAATTACACATATAATTGGGGGTGGGGTGCAACAATTTCCATCGCAACATGATACCCCGACCTTAGCGAATACAAACCATTCTTTGTATAATGCCAAATCTGTTTATCCGCACACCCATATCGACTAATAGGCATAGTTCGAATCAAGTCCAAATTTTCCGGTGTCTCCACAGCCACACATTCCTCCAACCTCCATCCTTGTCTATCCTCAGTCATCAACTCACACACCTGTAAGTTTGGAACCCCACTCCTCAAAACCAGTACAAAATAGTGAGGCTTGGGTAGCCAAGGATCGGGTAGAAAGAAAATATTGACAATATGTTAAATTACCAAGTCGACCATCACATTGAAATTTGATGTTTTGAATTTGAGGTATCCTTTAAAGATACTATAAGGATTTTGATTAAGAGTAATGTGGTGACTTTTAAACATTAAAATCCTAGGGTTGACTCCGCCGTAGCACGATATTGTCCATTTTGGGCCCCGACCACACCCTTATGGTTTTGTTTTCTGGGAACTCACACGAGAACTTCCCAGTGGGTCACCCATCCTAGGATTGCTCTCGCGTGAACTTGCTTAACTTCAGAGTTTCAATGGAACCCGAAGCCAGTGAGTTCCCAAAAGGTCTCGTGCTATAGGAGGTGGGCATGTAGGCACATCACCCCCTCTCCGTTGGTGGATGTGGATGTGGGATGTTACAATCCACCCCCTTAGGGGCCTGATGTCATCGTTGGCACACTCGCACCACACGGTAGAGTGGCTCTGATACCATTATGTCACATCCTAGACCGGGCTTCACCACATCCTGGGCTCGACTCCGCTGTAACACGATATTGTCCGCTTTGGGTCCCGACCACGCCCTCACGGTTTTGTTTTCTTGGAACTCACACGAGAACTTCCCAGTAGGTCACCCATCCTTGGATTACTCTCTCTTGAACTCGCTTAACTTCAGAGTTCCGATGAAACCCGAAGACAATGAGTTCCCAAAAAGCCTCGTGCTATAGGAGGTGGGCATGCACATATAAGGCACATCACCCCTTCTCCGTTGGTCGATGTGGATGTGGGATGTTACAATCCACCCCCTTAAGGGCTCGATGTTCTCGTCGGCACACTCACACCACACGGCAGAGTGGCTCTGATACCATTCTGTCACATCCCAGATCGGGCTCCACCACATCCTGGGCTCGACTTTGCCGTAGCACGATATTGTCCGCTTTGGGCCCCGACCACGCCCTCATGATTTTGTTTTCTAGGAACTTACACGAGAACTTCCCAGTGGGTCACCCATCCTGGGATTGCTCTCGCACGAACTCGCTTAACTTCAGAGTTTCGATGGAACCCGAAGTCAGTGAGTTCCCAAAAGGCATCGTGCTATAGGAGGTGGGCATGTATATATAAGGCACATCACCCCCTCTCCATTGGTCGATGTGGGATGTTACATTAAATAATGTGTATCATGACATAAATTATAACAAAAAAAATAAAAAACAATAATGTTAAATGAATAAGTAACAACTAATACAAAATTTTTGAAAAAGAAATGAAAAACCGAACTAATGTGAAATCCAAGAAAGTAGTGGCCAAGAACGTAGAAAGGAAGATATTTTTCAATGTGACCAGTACACGGGGTGGTACACCACGTGTCATTATATAAATGATGGAATATGTGTGCTAAAAAGTTAATAACTTAAAAAATAAAATTTCCCACCACTCATATTAAAACACATGATGTACCACTTGTGTTCCCGCCACAACTAAAAATTTCTCGTGGAAAAGAGGCAAAGAGAAACTTCCAACATTGTTTTGTTATCCCCAGGTTGCGTCGCCAGAGTTGGAACCTGTTAGCCAAATTTGGACGAGCTCACTTACTTTTCTTAATAGACAAGTTTGCTTTAGTATACCCAGCTCACCTAATTTGCTTTAGTTGTGACGGGAACATGGATGGTATACCACGTGTTTTTATGTAAGTGGTGGAAAATTATAATTTTTAAGTTATTAACCTTTTAACACACATATCCCACCATTTATAAAAGGCATGTGATGTACCATCTCATGTGACGATCACACTGAAAAATCTCTCTGGCCCAAGAGTAGTTAATCAAGATTCCCAAAACATGTGCATGAGTGGCGCCACCAAAAAGGAAATTAAGTTTGAAGTTTTAAAATCGTCAGCGTCAAATTAATATGGGATTGGATGCAATCGTAGATGTAACCATACATAATTGTCACTAACCATCAAGGTATTAAATATCGATGATATCGGAAATATCGGTAGTCCAAAAACACGAAAATTTCGATGGAAATATCGGGATATTATCGATATCGATAAAAATTGAATAAAACCCACAGAAATTGTAAGAAAAACTTGGAAATTTTTATTGAAACTTTGCAGAATGTTTATTTAGTCAATTATCTATTAGTTGATCACAAAAAATTGGAAGGAAATGCATTGCATGATGGATTTAACTGATTTAAGTTGATTATATAGCGAGATGGCAAACATTGTGAGTGTAGAAAATATGTAGTAATTAATGAAGGAAGTTTAAACACACCATAATCATTTATATATAATAAATTAGTACAATATTTTACACTTTATACATTGCATGGTAAGATACATGAGTGACTTAGTACCACATAGAGTTCCTATGAGGTTCAAAATTTTGACTATCTTCATCATCTCTATGTGTAGAGAAAGTGTATTGTGAAGAGTATTCATCAAATGATAAATCCCCAAAATAGTTTTGCATGTAATTGTTAACATGCCACCCATATGGATCCTAGATTGGTTGACGTTGTCCATAAGCAAAATCATTTGAAGATTGAGTCTCAGATTCTTTCCATGAGTCGCTCGATTCCATCCCAACAGGAATGGGATATGAAGGGTAGGGAAAGGGTTGGTTATGAGTATAACCATAGTTACTACTTCCCACTCCAACAGAGTCCGAAGTTATAGATAACGAGTCATCTTCTTGACTTGACAAAGTCCCCTTGCCTTTTTCTCTACGAGTATAGTCCTTCCCTATGGCACCAATTCTTGGTCCTACCCACCTACTGCCATGGTCCTCATCCCGTGTTGCATGAGTGAAGTTTGCCTCACCAGTGAAAGGGCTCATAAATCCGGGAGGTGGTCCAACATAGTTTCCATATCCACCACTACCTCCAGCTCCACTATATCCTTCATCATTCCCACATCCGGTGGTAGGTGAGTCTCTTGATCATGTACTAGAGCTATCATTAGTATCAGCAGGATCTTGTGGTTATGTAGGATTGGAAGAATGTGGAATTCCAGTGTTTCTTGGTCTTGGGCACAAAAGTTCTTCCAAAGAGTCAGCGCTGGTAGATCCCACATCCTCATCTAATACTCTTTCTACATTTATCCCTTCATTACGTGCTTCTTCAGCAACTCTTAGAGTTGGGTTGCCTTCATCATCATCTAAATGAAGAGGTCTAATCCATTGAAAAAGTTGGTTACCCTCTGTGTCATCATCTTCAACAACAATATCAAACACATCTAGTGGGTCACCACGGTCGACATGATCTATTTCTGCTTCCTTATCTCGAATTTGAAGTTTCATGTTATAGTAGCAATAAAATAATTTTTCCAACCTACTATGAGCCAACCTATTTCTTTGCTTTGTGTGTATGAGTGCAAATGTACTCCAATTTCTTTCACAAGTAGATGAGGAAACTGTTTGTGATAATACTTTGATTGCTAACTTTTTCACAGTTGGTGCATCAGTCCCATACATGATCCACCATTCAGCTATAATGAAAAACAATGTTGATAAGCCTAATAACTCCAACAAATTTTATTATAAACTGATAGTGAAATATGTTTACACTCACTAGGAGACATTTTTGTTCGAGCAACAACTGATGTTGGTTCTCCAAAAGTTCTTCTTGCATCTTTAAACCATGTTAGCTGAATTCAATAAATCGTGTTAGTTTAATCCAACAATGTAATTATTATAATTTAAGTAATTGTGTACCTCATTTCCAAATTGGCCAACTACTGGTGATGCAGGGTCTAATTTAGAGTATACATTATGTACATCACGTATAAGGGTACCATCATCTCCAACACCGGGTTTGTATTGGTATCGAGGATTCAAATAATATGCTGTTCAAAGAAACACATACTCTAATAAGAGAAATAATACTTATGCAACTAAAGAAATGAATTGCAAATTATGACATAATTTATACCTGCTGCATGCAAATCGTGGTATAATGTTTTATACCATCGGTCATCAATTATCTTTATGACCCACCTTGCACCATGTTTTCTTTCCAAGTCCTCCTTCACTACACGCATCAACTCATATATTGCCCCCATAGTAGGATACACTTCCGTAAAACTTTGTAAAGAGGTTCAAACACTTGGCACACATGTTCTGATTGAGTCCAAAAAGCATGATTAAGCACTATACTTTCCACCATACGACATGCATTTGAGCGGCTTAAATTGTGGTTGGCCCAATCGTCACTAGTGAATAGTTGCTTCAACCCTGCTTTCTTCTTAAGTAGGCTGTCTAATGCAATATAGTTGGTGGCGAATCGAGTGGTAGCTGGACGAATAATTTCTCCTTTGCAAAATTCATGCATCTTTGCCAACAACCAACCATGATTCTAAATATAATTTGTGATCGTTCTAGCTCTTTTTATGACAGTAGCAATATTCTCTCTCTTCCCCATTGCCTCAAACATGAGATCAATACAATGTGCTGCACATGATGTCCAAAACACATTATGATGCTTCATTAACTTTTTTTCCAGCTTTGACAAATGCAGAACCGTTGTCGGTCACGACTTGGACAACATTATGCTCTCCCACCTCCATGATTGCATCCCTCAATAATTTGTAAATATACTTGTAGTTCTTTATATGGTCTGAAACATCAACGGACTTAAAAAAAATTGTCTTTCCCTTGGAGTATACCATGAAGTTTATGATAGACAATCTGGTCGAGCCAGTCCATACGTCACACATGATTGTGCAACCATTAGTTTCCCACTTTGACCTCAACTTGTTAACATACTCGCCAATGTCATTATACTCCATTTCCAAATATTTGTTTCTTACCTCATAGGGAGTGGGAGGTTGTACTCCAACACCGGCCTGTTGACATCCCAATACCATATTTTTGAAATGATGTGATGATGCCTTCTCAGCAGGGACATTTTCATAGATAAAGAACTTGCTAATTAGACGCCCCATTCCCTCATTCACATTACCTCCAGTGAAATAACTCCAAACACTCTTTTGACGTGCTTTGGATGACTTATATAAACTTGGGGCTATTGGTGGTGTTGGTTGTGATTCTCTAACACTTGCTCCCCGTCTCATTTGTGCACCACAACTTGTCCCGGAACCTTGTGCTCTATTAGGAGCTTTATGAAGGTGTTCTCTTTCCCATGCTGACTGTTTGGAGGCACGTAATGCTTGTTTGAATTTGCGTCGTTCTTCATGTCCCATGTTATCATCACATTCGTCCTCATCGTCATCATCATCACTGTCAACCGCTTGGCCAATGACTTCTCCTCGTAGCCCAGCTCGAATATTTTCCATTCCATGTGTTTTCTTTTCCTTCTGGTGTTTTTTTTTTAATAATGGGGGGACATTATCGCATCGTTGGACATTATTTCCTGGACACTCCGCCACTCTTCATTACCCGACCACAATATTTGCAAATTGTGCCATGTTTGTTTCCGTCTATTGGGTCTCCATGTTCCCAAGCTGGATCACGTTTAGGAACTCCACTAGTCATCTTAAACGTACCTATATTTATTTTTCATGGAAATTAGGCAATTATTTTTTGGCCAAAAAATATAGTAGTGACGGTTATATAAGAGAACCTAAATAATAAAGTTATTCTACAGAAGAATTAAATAGGAAGTAAAGAAAATGATTGTAAGAATTTAAATAATTATAAAAATAATATGGAATAATAAAACCTAATATTAATGAATAATAATCAAGTTTGATAATAAAATAATAAATAACATTAAACGTATTAAAATTATCCTAGGGAATAATTATACAACATTACTTAATTACTTCAAAAAATTAACATGCAATTATTATTTGGTTCTTAGATCACATGCACGGGTCCACACAAAATTTTTTGTTGTTGTATAAATTACAATAATATAAATATAAGTTTGTAAACTTACCTTAAATATGGAACCCTTTGTGTAAAGGCCAAATAGAATCTGCGTAGACCAACAATAAAATAATAATATTCATCAGCATATATGAATAATAGATCTCAAAAGAATGAAAAAAAAAAACAAACAAAATATGGTCGACATTGCTTTATAATTTCGTATCAATATGGCACGAAAACTTGGTTGATTCATTTGTGAACTAAATTAAAAACAAACTTACACGTTAATTTAGTGAGGAAATATACCTATCACTCACACTAAAAATCCATATACAACACAACCCCAAAATTAATTGTCACCATTTTTTTTTTACAGAAAATAGATCCGCAAACTAAACATGACCCAATTTTTTTTTAATTTTTTTCAACAAAAGATTTAAGAGGAGGAACATTAATTATATACCTTAATCAGAAAGGGCCAAAAAAAAAAAAATTAAAACAGGACCAAAAAACAAAATAAAAAATATGTTGGAAAAAGATTTAAGAACAAAAACTTAAATTATATACCTCACCTAGAAAGGGCTAGCAAACTGGAAAACAGCCAAAACAATCCAAAATGCCTTTTGAGATGATGGAATCGAAATCGAAACGGACAGACAAACGAAGAGATAGAGAGAGCAAATCAAAAGGAAAAGAGACGGAACAAAATGGAAGACATTTCCAGTAGCTTCAAAAAGCAGGGTGAATATATTGAAGACCAAACCTCACGATCACTGACACGTGGGCTGGATATTTTGAAAGCAGGTTTGAATTTTTTTTTCTTCTCTCGGATAACACACACAGACTGACACATGGGCTGGATATTTTGAAAGCAGGTTTGGATTTTTTTTTCTTCTCTCGGATAACACACACACACACACACACACCCCACTTCCACACACACACACATGCACAGACACACACGCACATACCACTTCCTTCTCCCTCATTCCTCTCCTCATTCATCTCCAGTTCTCCCCCCATCTCTTCTCTGCAAGTCTTCTTCCCAGAGTAGACAGACACACACACACTCCACTTCCCCGTGTTTCCCCCTTCCCCAATCCCTCGAACCTTCTCCCTTATTCATGTCCTTGTTTCTTCTCCCCCGGAGCACAGACCACCACACCCACACCCGCCGAGCACCACAGTGGCCCACACCACCTGTGGACCGTTCCTCCTCCCTTTCTCACCTTCCGGCAACCACCATTAGGTAAGGGGATCCATCAAACAGTTTGATTCAAACCCAAGCGGGTTTTGGGATTCGGAGAAAATGGATTTTCATTTCCGACGATGGAGGCGCATATTTTGGGTCTGAGCCTGGATTGCAGAGAGAGATCTGGGCAGCTGCGACGACGCAGCCTCAACTGCCTTTTCGACGACGCAGCCTCGACTGCCTTTTCGACGACGAAGCCATGACGATTGTTTCGATAATATGAAAAATATCGCGATATTATCGATAATATCGCGATATTTTGACGACAATTAGGGGGATACATGGGAAAATATCGGTCTCTCTGAAAAATGATAATATTGGCGATATTTCGCCGATATTATCGATATTTCAGTCATTGCTAACCATACATAATTGTCACCCTTTTAATTCGAAGTGTACCTTCCAATTTAAATTGATTTTGATTTCTTCACACGTAATCTCACTTTAAATTCTTGCACTTTGGATTTCATATTCGTTTACAATTTTATCCTCATGACTAGTTCGATTGGGTTGATGTGATCATATTAATTTTTTCTTCTCAAACATAGAGTAATTTTTTGTTTCTCACACTTATCGTAGTTTATTTTCCCGCAATTTACTTCCTCGCACTTTATTTTATCACACTTTGAATTTCTAGCATTTTAGTTACGCACTTTTATTTTGTTACATTTTATTTTATCATATTCTAATTTTGGTTTCATCTACTTGATCTAATCAACTCCCAACATTAGTTTGTTTGAATTGATGCAATTCACCATCCAAAGTACACACCAACCCTACCGCCACATCAACCTTTAAATTCATTCTACCTCACTTTTATGAATAACGCTTCACCCAAAGTCCTCGCTTAGAAGCAAGGAAGAAAATATCGGTAATATCGGAAATATCGGTAGTCCGAAAACACGGAAATATCGATGGAAATATCGGGATAATATCGATATCGATAAAAATTACATGGAAACCACGGAAATTGTAAGAAAAACTTGGAAATTTTTATTGAAACTTTGCAGGATGTTTATTTAGTCAATTATCTATTAGTTTATCACAAAAAATTGGAAGGAAATGCATTGCATGATGGATTTAACATTATCAAGTTGATTATATAGCGAGCTGACAAACATTGTGAGTGTAGAAAATATGTAGTAATTAATGAAAGAAGTCTAAACACACCATAATCATTTATATATAATGAATTAGTACAATATTTTACACAAAAGCCTAAAAAATTAAAATCCTAAAATTTTACTTTCCCACCCCCAAACTTGTTGCACACCTTGTCCTCAAGGTGTGTAAAAATAAACAAAGATTGAAGAACAAAAATAAAAACTGTAAAAGATAAAACAAAAGCCTAAAATAAATAAACTAGAAGAAAAGGAAAATAGAAAAGAAAACAAAGAAATTAAAATAAACAAATAATAAAACAAAAAGAAAAGAAGAAAAAGGACAAAGATCACCTGGATTCGAACTGAAGACCTGGTGCTATTGAAGAGAAACACGTCCTAACACGTCCAAGTCCACACTTGTGTCAAAGTGCAGCGACAACTACAATATATGCTGATGCAGCAGCTTCCTGTTTGAATTGAAAAACCCTAGCAGCTGCTACATCTTTTGCCATTGCCTCGAGCCCAGAGCCTCAAAAGGCTCTCTATCTCTCCGTAGCAGACCATCCCTTTCAACAGACAAGGCTGGCCACATGCCATGCATCCATGTAGTGAATTTCTTAGGATTCTAAATCAAAGGCTAAAATAAACCCCAATTTGCCCATCTCTCTCTAGAAAATCTGAAAAGGCTTTTAATCTCTCCATTGTTTCTCAGTTTCGCACCCCTTTTCAACCAAGAGCCAAGCAACATACATACCCCGTGGCTCTACCTCAAATCGGTCATCCCCATCGGCGCCCTCTACTTCCTTTCCCTCTGCTCCTCCCTTGCCTTCCTCCTCGTCGAGCCCGTCACCATGTCCCGCGACCTCTACCTCTCCTCCGTCGTCCCCATCGGCGCTCTCTACTCCCTCTCCCTCTGGCTCTCCAACTCCGCCTACATCTTCCTCTCCGTCTCCTTCATCCAGATGCTCAAGGCCCTCATGCCCGTCGCTGTCTACTCCATCGACGTCACCTTCAAGCAATGTCGCGATAATATCGCTAATATCGCGATATTATCTCGATATTTTGACGAAAACCTATCGGATATGTGTAGAACTATCGGACTCCCCAAAAAATGATAATATCGGCGAAATATCGGATATGTGTAAGAAGTCGTATCAAAGCACAATCAAAATCACCAACTTCTCTTTACTCCCTTGGCCTTAAGCCGTGAGTTGGAACACCTGCGACCAATCATAATCACCAACAGATCTCAAAACCTCTGCTCGATTGCCACGTGGCCAAGACGAATTTGTGACTAACAAATGCCTTCACAACATGTTGCCTTAATTTTGATACAAAATTACGAAGCACACATAAAGCATATCAAGCTATTATTCCAACGCCTTCACTTCATACAATATGGGTGTCATATAACTCGTTTTGAAGTGTTTTTAAAATGACTAAAAACACTTCTAGATAAAATAGTTTTGGGTTCCACAGGATTCACTTGCGTTTTCACCAAGGATTGGTTCCAAAAACATTTTCACGAAAATTGCTTTTGATCATTTTAAAATCACTTATAAATGAGCCCATATACGCTAGTGCCACCACATCACAACCTACCACCCAGAACGTGAGTGTATAAAAATACATCAATTTTTAGATTGACACAATTTAAATTCCTTATCTATGGTCCTAAGGTCCTCATTTTGACAACCTGTGAGGACCTCTTTCAGCTAAATTATTAGATTAATGGGATGTGCTATCCACCCCATTTTACTTCTCACACGCCCTTGATAATTTATATCCATTGATCTTCTTCAATTCATTCGATCCGACGGCCGAAAATTAAAAAGGTGTGTGAGAAGTAAAACGGGGTGTGTGGATATCACACCCCTAGATTAATCTAAGGGTAGCTAGGCTTAATAGCTTATGCCTAAACAAAATATTATCTGCGAATTGATTGAAGAAGAATAAGTTCTTGCTTTGCGTGATTCCCATGATTGAAGAAGAATGTTAATTACAAAGCACCATAAAAAAAAGATTGGGATTGCTAGGTTTTAAAATTTGGTTTTTCTCTTCTTCATCGCGAAACCCTATTAAGCTGTGAAATGCGGCCCGTATCTTATCGGCTCGTCGTCATAGAGAACAAATGAACTGATTTCATTTTTCTATTGGGAGCCGAGGAACACGAGATGGGTTGTCACAAAATCAACTAATTTAGATATATCTTTGGAACTAATTCTCTTCCTTCCTCTTTTGTAAATTAATCGAACTAATCCCCATGATTTCCTAATTCAAAAGAAAAGTAGATATGAATCTCAATCTAGTAAACTGTGAAGGAAAAAAAAACATGGACCATAGATCTAATATTTAGGGAAGAGAGAGAGAGAGAGAATCTTGGAAATCAAGCAATCCCGGATAATATTATGTTTAGGTGTAACGGGAAGGATTTAAGCTAATAAGTCTAGCTACTCTTGGATTAATCCAAGGGTTCAGATGAAAGAGGTCCTCACAGGTCCTCAAAATGAGGACATTAGACATCTCCAACCGACCCGGCTAAAGGGCTATGAGGATAAAAATAGTCCGTTTTGACACAAAAACCGTCTCTAATCGAGAGTTAGGCCAAAGGGCTTGTGGACCCCACCCGGCCAAAAATCTCAAAACAGGCCAGCGGGCTGGCCAAGATCAGCCAGCCAGCCAGCCCTCCTCTTGTTTCTCAGCAACCAAACAGACTAAAATCGGCTCCACCACTCCAGAACAACATCAGGTATTTCCTTTTTCTTTCTTTAAAATTAACCTCCTTTATAATTCTTTTTCTTTTTCTTTCCAAGTCTCAAGTTTCTCCATGCTACTATGCGTTATCCTGTTGGTGATTCAATGGAGAAGCTTTTTTTCTTGTTGCAGCAAAACAAAGCAAGCTTTTTCCCTCTTTTGTGATTTGAGATCGATAAGGCAAAAAGGGAGAAGGGAGAAATAGAGGGAGAGGGACGGAAGAGCTAGTTCAGGAAGAAAAAGAGGGGAGGGACGAAGAAAAATAGGAAGAAAAGGTTTTTCCTTTTTCGTGATTTGAAATCGAGAAGGCAAAGAGGGAGAGGGATGGAAGCTAGTCCAGGAAGAAAATGAGGGAGGTGGACAAGAAAACTAGGAAGAAGTGGTGTTCTAGAATGAATAGAAAAACATATTAATAAAATATTAATAAATATGACTTTAATAATATAATATTTGAATTTGTTACTATTTTGTTTTTTTAGTCCAACATTGCACCAAATACTTCATTAAATCAGATTAGCTTAGTTCCGAGGCCAGTCCAGCCCGAAGTAATTTGATACAACAAATGCATCTTAAAAGTGTTTCTAATAATATTCGGAAGAAAAAGTTAAAAGTGGTCTTGTGCCAAAAGCACTTAAGTGCTTTTAGAAAGAAAAAAAACATCGCATTTTGATTAAAATATTGACGTGCTTCTAAAAAGGCCGCTTTTGAAAAACTAAATACCTCAAAACGATGGTTATACAAACGATATTTGATTATACCAACTCCAATGCTTGGACCCAAACTCAAATATTTAGGTTACTATAAAAGATATAAATTTAGCTTTACGAACAATGACTATCATCTAATGCTTGTAGTTTTTAAATTTAAGTTGTAGTTTTTAAATTAAAGTTGTTGTAATTTTTAAATTAAAATAATAAATTATGTTTGGCCCTATGGCCCCCTCGGTTGGAGATGGTTTTTTGTCACATGGTTATGTTTGGCCTATGGCCATCTAGCCCCTCGGTTGGAGATGATAATAAATATGTTATGTTATTGTTCATTAAAATATTAATTTTTAGAGGGCTATAGGGCTAAAACGGGTCATCTGGCCCTCCTTCAGCTAGTCGTTGGTTTCAAATAATTAGGCCATCTCCAACTGATCCGGCCAGATGACCGAAAATAGTCTGAAATGACATGAAAATCGTCTCCAACCGAGAGCTAGGCCAAAGGGCTCGTGGGCCCCACCGGGCCAAAAAAGAGGAATCAAGCCAACCGGTTGGCCCAAAGGAGCCAACTAGCTAGCCTCGGGCTGGACCAATTATTTGAAACCAACGGCTAGCTGACGTCAGTTAACTGTTGGATTTGAATTTTTTTTTTCCCTATAAATAGCTAAGCTATTATTACACCATTTCTCACATAATTTTCACCATTCCATATTATCTTACTTCATTCTATTTCAATTCTTCACATTTTATTTTCTTACCTCTTCCAATAATCTTTCCTTCATTTTTTTCAATAATTTTCAAATGGCCACATCTTTAATGAAAAGTATGGCTTGGACCCGAAAAGAAGATAAAGCTCTTTACAAGGCTTATAGATGGGTCTCGGAAGATACTGTGAGGGGGAGTTCTCAAACAAGTGAAGGTGTTTGGACTTGTACGTCCAATAAATACTATGAGTTCTATGAAGGCACTACTACAAAATGGTCTTATAGTGTCAGTGGGTGGTGTCGGTTTAATTTAATATAGTGGCGGATACGACAGTTGCGACACTAACTGAACATGACGTCGGATTTAATGTCGCTTATAAGCGTCATAAAATACTGGTGTCGCTTTTAAACCGACGTAAACATATATTTTAATATTTTAAAATACTCTTGTCGCTTTTAAACCGACGTAAACATACATTTTAATATTTTTAAATACTGATGTCGCTTTTAAACCAACATAAAAATACATTTTAATATTTTTATATACTGGTGTCGCTTTTAAACCGACGTAAACATACATTATAATATTTTTAAACACTGGTGTCTCTTTTAAGCGACATAAAGTATCAGTGTAGGGCATAATGTTGGTTTGAACCGACGCAAAATTGTCCTATTTCGAAGCCACTCATACGACTGTCAAGACTGTCAGGGACGTCGGTTTGAACCGACGCAAACTTGTCCTTATTTCGACGCCACACAAACTTCTCCTTATTGTTTTAAAATTTTTTAAAGTCTGCGTCGGTTATGAATGACATAGATTTTAGTTTTTTAAATATTTTGAAACCTGGTGTCGGTTGTAAGTGACAGATTGATGGTATTTATATACCCCTCTCCCCCCGTCGGTGTTTTCTTCTTCCTCTCTTGCATTTTACTTATTCGTTCTTCCAATTTACAAACCTTCCCGTGTTCTCTCTCTTGCGCTTTTCTTATTTGTTCCTTCTTCACAACAGTAAGTTTTTCTTGCTTTTAATATTTTTATTTTCTCCTCTTATGTTTAATTTTTATTTACAATTTATTTTTGTAGGGATTTATTTGAGCTTGTTGAGTACATAAAGAGTTGATCGACGTCGGAATTCTTCCATAATTCAGGTTTCTATCACTAAATTCTTTAATTTTTAAATTGTATAATACACAAGTTTATTTATTTAAAAATTCTAATTGAAGTACTTAGATAATTTTCTACTATTTTTGTTAAATTAATAAATATTTAGTTGAATTAATTAATTTTGTCACTTGAATTGTTATGAGAAAATGGAAATGAATACTATTTATAAGCATTTATGTTAAACTAGCATAAGAATATATTATGTTAAATTAATTTGTTTTGCACTTTAATTGTTATTTTAATTTGTTTTTGTTGTTATTTTGATAACTTTTGGTTGTTATTTATTAGAATGGATTAGATGAGCATAATTTTGATAACTTTTTGTTGTTATTTTAATTTGTTTTTACTATAATAGGTGTTGAAAATTAAAAGATTGCAATCGTGATAGAGTTCAAGGGTTGAAAGATAGAAATTGAAAATTCTAATAGTTATGCCTACATGATAGGGATTGAAAGATTGTAGGCATCTTAGTGTCCACGTAATATTTTGCGCTCGTAAAGTGGTAAAGCATGGACAAGAGTTGGTTGACGATACCCCGAAATTTTGAAGCTTATACAATTAATTTGTTTTTGGATCAAGCAGTTGCAAATGGTGTTGGTCCTGATAAGTTTAGATGTCCTTGCAAAAGATGTTGTAATCGATATACTTTTGTTAGGAATACTATTGTTGAACATCTCATATTGTATGATATGGATAAAGATTATAAAAACGCTTTGTGGCGACATCATGGCGAGCAAAACATTGGAGAACAAAATGTGGCAATTGGAGAAGAAGAAATAGGAGATGAGGTGATTGGCATGCATGATTTTCTTAATGATGTATTTGTCCAACCATTAACAGAAGAAGGTGTTGGGCCGTCTACTGAACCCCCTATTGGGGAAGGGCGTCCAGAAGAGGTGGAGACTTTTTTTAGGTTGCTTGAAGAGGCAGATCAAGATTTGTGGCCAGGTTGTAAGGAGTTTAAGAAATTGGAAGCAGTTGTAAGACTCTATCAGATCAAGTGTTTGCCAGACAAGATCTTCACCACTTTACTGGAGTTAATTAAAAGAATGTTGCCTGAAGGGGATTGTTTGCCTAAATCCTGTTACAAGGCAAAAAAACTTATAAATGACTTGGGTCTGACATATGTGAAAATTGATGCATGTCCCAATGATTGCATGATCTATTGGAAAGATACTTCGAATTTGACCGTGTGCTCGGTTTATGGTGAATCAAGATATAAAATTACCAACGCAGAGGATAGGTCGAGGAAAAAGATCGCAGCTAAGGTTATGTGGTATTTTCCTTTAAAACCACGATTGCAACGATTTTTTATGTCGAAGCATACAGCTGAACATATGAGGTGGCACGCAACTGAATGTCTTAAGGATGAGTTTATGAGGCATCATTCAGATTCTCCAGCATGGAAGCATTTGGATAATTTATATTCGGATTTTGCATCAGAAATTCGAAATGTCCAATTAGGGTTAGCCAGTGATGGATTTAATCCTTTTGGGAAAATGAGGAATGACCATAGCACATGGCCTGTGGTGCTTTCTGTTTACAATTTGCCGTCTTGGATGCGCATGAAGCAACCAAATTTGTTGTTGTCTCTATTAATACCAAGACCACGCAGTCCTGGTAAAGAGATTGATGTATACAAGCATCCACTGATTGATGAGTTGAATGAGTTGTGGGAGGTGGGCACTCCCACTTATGATGCGTATTCCAACCAAAGTTTTACGATGAAGGCTGTCGTCTTTTGGACTATAAGTGATTTTCCGGCTTATGGAATGTTGTCAGGATGGAGTACACATGACTATAAAGCCTGTCCACATTGTATGCATGATAAAGAATCTATTTACTTTCCGGCGAGTCGTAAGATTTGTTATATAGGGCATCGACGCTTTCTTGAAGATAATCATAGGTTTCGAAGGCAAACCACAACTTTTAATGGTCGTCGGGAGCATCGTAGTGCACCAAGGCAGTGGATTGGTTTACAATGCCTCGAAGAACTTTGTACATTGAGATTTACTTTTGGAAAACCAAAGAAAGATGCTTCAGTTGGGCAACGCAGAAAAAGAACTTCGAGCAGTACAAGTAGTAACAGTCAGTGGAAGAAGAAATCTATTTTTATGAACTACCTTATTGGAGGCATCTGTTGATTAGACATAAACTTGATGTTATGCATATCGAGAAGAATATATGTGACAGTGTGGTGGGGACATTGCTAGATATAGAAAAGTCTAAAGATGGATTGGCTGCACGTGCAGATCTTGAAGTCTTGAACATAAGACGTAGTCAACACCCACGTAGGGAAGGAAATAGAACATTTCTACCTCCAGCTTTGTTCACGTTGACAAGAGAAGAAAAAACTGCGTTTTGCAAAGTGTTGTCTACTATTCGGGTCCCCGATGGATATTCATCAAATTTATCGCGATGTGTGCACGTGAATGAACGAAAAATACATGGGTTGAAAAGTCATGATTGCCATGTTTTAATGCAGCAGTTACTCCCGCTTGCAATACGCCCGGTTTTGCCTAAAACTGTTATACTATGGTATTAGAGTTGAGTGCAATTTTCAGACAGTTGTGTAGTAAGGAGTCTGAGGAAGGATTCAAGCAACTGAATTCAAGAATTGCCTTGACATTATGTCAACTTGAAAAAATATTCACTCCTGCATTTTTTGATATAATGGTGCACCTTCCAGTTCACTTGGCAGATGAAGCAACTCTTGCAGAGACTGTTCAATATAGATGGATGTATCCAATTGAACGGTAATTAATGCATTTTTTTACAATTGTAGTCGTAACTTTAATTTATAATTATAATAATTTTTGTTTCGTTTATAATTATAGGTATTTGCAAACGTTGAAGCGTTATGTTCGTAATAAGGGTCGTCCTGAAGGTTCTATTGCTGAAGCATATTTGGTGGATGAGTGCTTGTCCTTCTGTTCCATGTATTTTAGAGATGTCGAGTCTCGTCGCACCCGTAGATGCCGAAATGAAGATGGTATTGGACGTGGAGTGTTTGGTGGGTTATCAAGTTTTGACAACAAAGGATGTTATATGGGTTTAGGAGAAAAGGTGGAGCTCGATCTAAATGTTATTGATCAGTGCCATAGATACATTCTAAATAATTGTGATGAAGTTAACCCATTTAGAAGGTAAGAACATTTAATCATATGTCTTAATGTTTTATTGGTTTGCTTAACTTTGAAAAATTAATTATCTAAATTTGGACATAAATGCCCAGGGAGCATGGGGAATTCTTGAAAACTAAATATCATCGAGAAAGGTTAACTATGCGACAAATCAAGGAGCTAAGCAAGAAAGAATTTCCAGAATGGTTCAAGCAACATGTGAGTTGATACAACAGTCACATTATTTATTTATATTTTTATAATTTAATTATTACATGTTTATATTTATCATGTCAACTTTTATCTTCATTTTTATTACAGATGAATTCAAGATGTCATCCTAATGACACGTTGATATCTCAAGACTTGCATTGGCTAGCTAATTATCATAGCAAGGTTGTGAGTAGATATAAAAGTCACATTGTTCATGGGTTCAGATTTCGTATAAAATCTTTGGATGATAAGCATAAGAATCAAAATTATGGTGTCTTTGTACTTGCAAATGTTCCTGGTGCAATTGGGCAAGTGAATTGTTATGGCAGAGTTGTAGATATGTTTGAGGTTAAATATTGTGGTCATGCTGAGGCGGGAGATAGGGGTCGAGCTGTGATGTTATTTAAGTGCGAATGGGTTAATAGTCACCGAGGAATGAAGACTGATCAATATGGATTTACAATGGTGAACTTCAATCGATTATGATTTAAAGAGGATCCTTTCATATTAGCATCACAAGCATTACAAGCATTTTACATCGAGGACACAATTGAAAAAGATTGGCACGTGGTTGTTCGAACGCAGCCAATGGATTTGTTTGACGTATTAGAGGATAATGATGCAATTGATGATTATGCCATACCAAATTTGGATGATCAGATACTCGACCATGAAAATTTCCATACAAGGGTTGACCTAGAAGAGACTCCTTTTCATGAATTATTACCATTGTCTACACAGTTCGCTAGTTATGCCAATGCCGAAGACGACACAGCAGATGAAGATATGGAATAAACATATTAATTGTTTTATGTGTTTTAAGTATTAATTAGACTATTCTTTTGCTTTTTATTACGAATTTTATTTAAGTTCATTTTTATTACGAATTTTAACAAAAAAAAAACTATTTTCCTGTCGGTTTTAGGCGACGACATTGGGCAAATAATTTGAAAAGCACTAGGCGGGAACTTTCCCGCTTGTTTTGCACGAGTCAGTGTCAGTTTTAATCGACACCAAGGCAACTAAACCGACGCCACGTGAGTTTGTGAAACTGTGTCTGGTGGTTGATTTAATGCGACGTGTGGTTTGATTTACGCGGCGTGTGTCAGTATAGTATGTCAGACCTAGTGTCGGTTGCAACCGACACCACGTGCAATTAAAGAGAGGCCAAGTGCAATTAAAGCGACGTGTGAGGTGATTTAATGAATTTTGTCAGAGGTTGTTGGCTGCGGCGTATGTCAGTAATGATGGCAGAATTAGTGTCAGTTTAAACCGACACCAAGTGCAATTAAAGCGACGCCTCTATTATTTTAATAAATTTTGTCAAAAGTTGGTGTCGGTTTAAATCGACACCAAGTGCAATTAAGGCCACGCCTCTTTCAGCTTATTTAATTTTGTCAGAAGTGGTTGGATTAGATGTGTGGAAGTAGTTGGTGTCGTTTAAAACCGACACCAAGTCCAAATTATTTTGACACCCCGTGTTTTTTAATTTGAAGTCAGTGAGTGAATGTCGGTTTAAACCGACGCCAACTCGGTATCCATATATAAACCCCTTGTTTCTCCATTTCATCCGTGCTCTCGTTTCTTCCCTAATTTCTTTATGCCCTTCTCCTTCGCAATTTCGTTTTTACTTCCATTTCTTCCCCCTTTTCAGTTTTTGTACTTCCCCTTCCAAAAGCTGTTGGTATGGATTATCATTTTGAAGATGAACATGCTGACGTGGTAGAAGTTGAAGGTGGTCCATTTTTTATTTATTATGGTTAATAATTTTTGTTGTTGGTTTTGTATTCTAGCTAGTTTGATACCTTCATTGATAAATGATTTTTGTTTGTTTGGTATTTATAAGGAACAACTCAAGAAGGTCGGGGACCTTCAATACCCAATTGGAAGGAACAACGTTGTTCGTTTGATGCTTCAGGGAAATGCATAAGTGAAAATTCTAGTGCCTTTTCTAAGCATGTAGCGGCATAAGTTAGAGATTGTAGAAATATGCCATTGGTGAGTGATTGGCGTACGATCAAGGAAAACGGCAGGGAAGTTTTTTGGAATAGAATAAAGGTATAAAAAAATTTTGTTACTTGAAGAGTGTAGTATAAGTCAATATTTATAGTAATTGTTATTTTGTTTGTATTTTATGATGAGTGTAGGAAACTATTAATTTTGAAGAAGAAAATATTCCGAAAATGCCAATGATCCGTCAAATGACACTTCATATTGCGGAGCATGCACATAAAGAATATAGAAATAAGTTAAAAAAATAAATTTATACTGATAAACCAGTTGAGGAGCAGCGGAAGACTCCTTCTAATGTGGATCCACAACAGTGGGCTGACTTGGTGAAACATTAGAATAAGGAAAAAAAAAGGTAAATGTTTAATTATTTTTTTTTTGGAGATTGCTTCGAAGAATTTGGTGGCATAAAAGTTTGTTTAAAAAATTTGTTTTTTTTTAGGAAATTGCCTCAAAAAATAAGGATAATCGACGAATGAAAACAATGAATCACACAACGGGTGCAAAATCTTATGCAAGAATACGGGCAGATCTTGTAAGGGTTGTACATTTTGAAGAATTGTAGATAATTTTAAATTTAGTATATAATTGGTAGAAAATTATTTTTAATTTGATGGTTGCTGAAAATTGGTTTTTTTTTATTGACTTATAATTATAGCGGAAAAAGCATGGGAAGGAGGCGGATCCTGTTTCGTTTTTTCGTTACTGTCATACTCGGAAGGATAACTCTTGGATTGATGAAACATCTGAGCTTACTGGGGTAATTGTTTTTTTTTTGTGGCAGTATATTATTGTTATTATCTGTAGTTGAATTTTTGTTTTTAAATTTTTTATTGCTAGGCAACTATGGAGGGGCATATTCAAACTATGATTGAGACTGGGCAATAGGATAGTGATGACCTTAGGACGCGAGTTTATGTAGAGACTATGGGTCCTGAGCGTCATAATAGAGTACGTGGGTATGGACATGGTGTGACTCCGGATATGGTGTCGTATACATCTTCTTCAGCTTCTAGTTCTAATTCTTCCAGAAGATCATCTAGGAGTTCAGTGGCAATGTTGTTGATTGAGAATAATGAATTGAGAAGGAATGGAGAAGTTCATGCTAAAAAGGTGGCAGGCCTAGAGGTTTTGCTTGAAGAAACACGCAACCAGCAACAAGTAAACAATCAGTTGTTTGCGGCGTTTTTGCAAAAATTTTAGCCGCCACCACCCTATAGCCCGGGAACCCAGCAGTCAGGCCAAAGTCAACCTCCTGCATATTCATGCCCATAAGGAACCCAAATGTCAGCCCAAAGTTAGCCTCCTGTTGTACCTGTGTATCCGTATACAGGCTATTATCAGCAACCTCCTTCACATCCGATGTATCCGACACAGCCCATGCCATACATGCAGCAGCCACCCATGCAATACATGCAGCAGCCGCATATGCCATACATGCAGCAGCCGCCATATGAAATGCCTGCATATCGACCTGAGATGCCTTCTTCTGATGATGTCCCAATTGGAGGGTTTTTTGGAATGCTCGCAGGTGCTCCTGTAGATGTTGGCATAGGGAGGGTTTTTGGATCACAAGGAGGATCTGAAGAAGGATCCAGGCAAGGAACTGGGTCACATTCGGGCTCTGCTTATGCTGAGTAGTTTATGTGGTTCGCTTTCTTGTCGGATATGTATGACACTTGTGGTAGCATTTATAGTCTTTTTTTTTCTATGTTGAATTTGTAATGTCGGATTTAATGTTTGTTACGACGGATACGTTTTTGTATGTTATGTGTAATATAAAATATTTGTTATGAGATTTTGTTAATCGTAGCCTTAGTTTATAAATGAAATGTAGTTGACATTATTTTCGTAAAATTTGGTGTATTTGTTAATAGCTGAACATTGAGGGAGAACATAATTTTTTTATTATTTTAATGTATGTGGTGTCGCTTTATGGGCGACAGTAACTAGAGAATTTTATTTATTTAACTTACATGATGTCGGTTTGGACTGACAGTAAGTGTGATTTTTAATTATTTATTTACTAGGTAATGTCGCTTAAAAGCGACGTTAAACGCCATGGTAATGTCGCTTAAAAGCGACGTTAAGCTCTATGTCGCTTTTAAGCGACGCTGCTGTTTATTTGTATTTTATATTACATGTCTTCTTGGTGGCGGATTAAGGGGGTCTAAGCGACGTCATTGCCCTTTTGTAACGGTAGTATTGGTGTCGGTTACTAAATCCGACATTGCACGATATAATGTCGGATTTTTGCCAAATATCCGACATTAACTGGTGTTTCTTGTCGGTTTTAAAGCGCCAGTGATGTCCCTTTTTGTAGTAGTGAGGCACCACTCCATCGAATACCCGAAACCATGAAAGTTGTTCTTCAAGATGGAAGAAACATCTTCATCCAAGTTTGAATAAATGGCATCAAGCACTGTTAATGGCCACAAGTAGATATGAAAACGGCGCCAATTACTACGACGAAGTAAGTGTTTTCACAATTTATTTTAAATATTTAATTATATTACATTTAATTTCATAAATTAATTTCCTTTAATTTTTGTAATTATATTTTCTAGGTACGCCAAGCGGAGGAATTGTATATGGAGGACAACTCGAAACCCTTTCAGCATCACGGTTGTTGGGAACTTTGTAAAGGGTGGGTGTTATTTGAAGATCCACCTCAACATAGAGTAGGTCCTACGCTGGTGTTCGGAAATGCATCCTCAACTGTAGATGGGGATGATGATGGATCTCCTACCATTCAAGAAACAAGGGTAGAATCCGTCTCTAGGCGAAGGTTCCATACCTAGGGCCATGGGACGAAAAAAGGCCTGAAAATTGAAGGAAAAGGGCAAGGCAAAGGATGATATCGCCTAATAGGAAATGGCAGCCTCTTTGAGATTAATGGCGGAACAAAATGCCATTGCCGCGGAAGAAAGGAACCGTAGGCATGAAGAACGGGCCAAACAATTACAAGAAGAGATGGATGATAGGAATATGCAAAGGAACACTTTGGATTACACTTCAATGAGTAAGGCCTATTTTGATATGAAAATGAGGGATATTATGGTCTGACGGGAGTTGTTTACCTCCGACTATAATCCTACAATAGCGGATGATGATTATAGAGTTTAAATTTAAGTTGTTGTAGTTTTTAAATTTAAGTTGTAGTTTTTAAATTAAAATAATAAATTATGTCTAGTCTTATGGCCCCTTGGCCCCCTCGGTTGGAGATTGTTTTTTGTCACAGGGCTATGTTTGGCCTATGGCCCTCTGCCCCCTCGGTTGGAGATGGTAAGATATATGGCATGGCACTGTTCATTAACATATTAATTTATTGGAGGGCTATAGGGCTAAAACGAGCCATCTGGCCCTCCAAGAAATTAATATTTTAATGAACAATGTAGGGCCATATTTCTTACCATCTTCAACCGAGGGCCAAAGGACCATAGGGCCAAACATAATTTATTATTTAAATTTAAAAACTACAACAACTTAAATTTAAAAACTACAACTTATATTTAAAAACTACAACTAAAATTAAAAAAAAAAAACAACTTAAATTTAAAAACTACAACAACTTAAATTTAAAAACTACAACAACTTAAATTTAAAAAGTACAACTTAAATTTAAAGTCCAATAATCAACATCATCTTCATCATGTACCATTGTAGGAGTATAGTCGGAGGTAAACAACTGTCGCCGGGCTATAATTTCTGTGACATCCCACATCGACCAACGGAGAGGGGGTGATGTGCCTTATATGTACATGCCCACCTCCTATAGCACGAGGCCTTTTGGGAACCCACTTGCTTCGTGTTCCATCGGAACTCCGAAGTTAAGCGAGTTCGGGCGAGAGCAATCCCTGGATGGGTAACCCACTGGGAAGTTCTCGTCTGAGTTCCTAGAAACAAAACCGTGAGGGCGTGGCAGGGCCCAAAGCGGACAATATCGTGTTATGGCGGAGTCGAGACTGGGATGTGACAGAATGGTATCAGAGCCACTTTGTCGTTCGGTACGAGTGTGCTGACGAGGACGTCGAGCCCCTAAGGGGGGTGGATTGTGAAATCCTACATCGATCAACGGAGAGGAGGTGATGTGCCTTATATGTACATGTCCACCTCCTATAGCACGAGGCCTTTTGGGGACTCACTGGCTTCAGATTCCATTGGAACTCCGAAGTTAAGCGAGTTCGGGCGAGAGCATTCCCAGAATGGGTGACCCACTGGGAAGTTCTCGTGTGAGTTCCCAGAAACAAAACCGTGAGGTCGTGATCGAGGCCCAAAGCGGATAATATCATGCTACGGCGGAGCCGGGACTGGGATGTGACAATTTCTCTCTTTTTATTTTATTTTTTATTTTATCAAAATAGGCCTTACTCATTGGACTGTAATCCGAAGTGTTCCTTTGCATATTCCTATCATCCATCTCGTCTTGTATTTGTTTGGCCCATTCTTCATGCCTACAGTTCATTTCTTCAGCGGCAAAGGCATTTTGCTCCGCCATTTATCACAATGAGGCCGCCACTTCTTGTTGAGCGGCGTAATCATCATTTGCCTTGCCCTTTTCCTTCAACCTTCGGGCCTTGTTTCGTCCCATAGCCCTATATGGAACCTTCACCCGAAGACGGATTTTCTACCCTTGTTTCTTGAATGGTAGGAGATCCATCTTCATCCCCATCTACAGCTGAGGATTGAGTTCCGAACACCAACGTAGGACCTACTCTATGTTGAGGTGGATCTTCAAATAACACCCACCCTTTAAAAATTTCCCAACAACCGTGAAACTGAAAGAGTTTCGAGCTACCTTCCATATACAATTCCTCTGCTTGGCGTACCTAGAAAATATAATTAGAAAAATTAAAGGAAATTAATTTATGAAATTAAATGTAATATAATTAAATATTTAAAATAAATTGGGAAAACACTTACTTCGTCGTAGTAATTGGCACTGCTTTCATGTCTACTTGCGGCTACTAATGCCATTTATTCAAACTTGGATGAAGATGTTTCTTCCATCTTGAAGAACAACTCTCGTGGTTTTGGGTATTCGATGGAGTAGTGTCTTCGTAGAACTCATAGTATTTTTTGGACACACGAGTCCAAACACCTTCACTTGTTTGAGAACTTCTCCTCATACTATCTTTTGAGACCCATCTATAAGCCCTGCAATGAGCTTCATCTTCTTTTCGGGTCCAAGCCCTACCTTTCATTGCAGATGAGGGCATTTGAAAATTATTGAAAAAACTGAAGGAAAGATTATTGGAAGAGGTAAGAAAATATGAGAATTGAAATGGTGTAGGAATGGCTTAGGTATTTATAGGAAAAAAATGAGAATTTTTTAATTTTTTTTAAAAAAAATTTGGCCAAAAAAAAAATCCAACGGTAATTGACGTCAGCTAGCTGTTGCTAGCTGGCGTCACGCTGACATCAGCTAGCCATTGTGTTTAAATTTTGTGGCCCGGCCCAGGTTGGTTCGCTGGTTCATTTGGGCCAGCCGGTTGGCCCTTTGACCCTTTTTTATTCAGTGGGGTCCACGAGCCTTTTGCCTTGGCCCTCGGTTTGAGATGGTTTTCGGGCTATTTTCGGCCCACTAACCCTCTGGACCATTCGGTTGGAGATGACCTTAGGAGAGGAGCTCTGACTTGGTGAATATGGGACGGGAGCTTTTAGTTGGACAAGGATTGTCTGCCCTCCTTGTTCCCGTGCCCTTCCGTGCCCTCCTGTTTTGTGTGGTCACGGTTAAGGCACGTCAACATTTTATATTGTTTTTTTATAGAGATAATAAGACAAAAATGAATAGTAATATAAAATGTTAACGTGCCTTAACCGTGACCACACAAACAGGAGGGCATGGGAGGGCACGGGAACAAGGAGGGCAGACAATCCTTGTCCCTTTTAGTTTAGGTACTAGTTGAAAAATCAAGTAATTTACTAGTTAAAATAATAATAATATCCAACCCTACCATTATAAGGCCGTAGTCATTAACTTACCCAATGAATTGTGACTAACATGCATACGTAAGACTTTTTTTTAGAAGAAATTTTTTTTTTTTAATGGAGTTAACTGCTTAAGTCGTAGGTCTAGTTCCCAGATTTTGGGCTCTGCCCAAAACCCGAAGACATGTTTGAGACGTTAATGAGTTCAAGGGACTCTCTCTCTCTCTCTCTCTCTCCGGTGGCTGAAGTGTTTGCTTGCACTATCGGTCAGTATCCCAGCAAGGCCAAGTACTACCTGGAAGACACAACTGAGATTCTGAGAATGTTACAGGGTGATAGGGATTTTACTACTCATGTGCACGGGATAAAAACTCCTATAATACTTGCAAGAATTACAAGGTTATTGTAGTATAAACGGATCTCGCAAGATCGTTCTCCACAGGAATTATTAAATAATTCGAAACAAACCAAATTTCAATTAATGATTATAAAGTAGAACTTGAGATGATTGCTTTTTATGGCCTAATTTAATAAAACGAATTTAACTAATAAAAAGAAGACAATCTGCAATATTAAAAACTAGAAGGAAAAGAAAACAGTTTTGGGAGAAATCAAATTAAGAAAACACTAGGGTTCCACCATCACCTAGCAATCATATGAACTTTTACCAATTACTTATGATCTACACATGCCACTTTGAAGGTTAGGTTTTCCTAATTTATATTCTCCTTGGAACCTTCAACATAGAACGTATATCTAACTTGCAACCCGTCCGGACGTTCGGATCAAATTTGAACATGAAAGATTCATTATGCTTTATGAAAACCCTTTGAAAAACCATGCAATCCTTAAGATGTGGTGTTCATCCTAAGTGAAATTACAATTATTAATCACAAGAAGCCAACGTCAATTTCAGGGAACCTTCCGACCAAAATTGCATCAAATTACTTTTCTAAAGATCCTAATGTGAAGGAAATTTTGTGAAAAACATGTTCATTTGAGCAACATCAATAGCATGCAATTAACAAATTAAAGGCGGAATCATGCTTGCATGCACTCAAAAACAAAAACATCAACCATGAAATTCAAAGCCTAGTAGATTGGTGAACCTTGACTCAACTTTTAAATCAACATTTGTTAGTTGAGAAATATTTACCTTTGTAGATTCCTCTTTGCATATGCAAAGGATAATCACCCAAGAGATAGGGCCTTCATTCCTTGCTTCTTAGCTCCATGGATTTGGTTGAAAGAATTGGATTCTCCAAGTTCCCAAAATAGAGAACCTCTAAAGATTCTACACCAAGGTTGGATTGGAGAAGAAATGAGTGACCTTGGAGTAGTGGGATTGCTAGATGCACCCCCCAAGGAGGCCGGCCTCTTTAGAGAGAAAATGAGAGACATGTTCTCTCTAATTCTCCCAAAAGAAACCCTAATGAAGAAATAGCTATAAAGTCATATTTATACCTACCTTCATTGGAGTGGCAAACTTGTAATAAGTCCAAAATCCACTCCTCTCTAACTATGGCCGGCCTTAAGGGTTTATTGGGCTAATTGGGCCTTTGTGAATCTTTATTCATTAAGTTGTCATACAACTTAAGTCAATGGGCTTGACGTTCGAAGCCCATTGGGCCTTAAGGTCCAAAACTATCCCGAGGTCTTTAACGAACTTATTCGTTTGATTAATTAACATATTAATTAATCCTTGCCATAAATAATTAAACCATTTAATTATTCTTACTCATTTCCATTGTTTCTTCAATCTCCACCTTACATGGTGTACGATCCATTAGGTTCCTTTTAGCGAGGCAGTGGGCGATTAAAACCATTTTACATCGATTGTGAATTGAAACTTACTTTCAATTCTCCCTTTAGTGATTTCACACGTTTAGGGCTTCCACAAACCATGAGTGACACCTAGCAGCATATCATGGTTACCCAAGCTAATCAGAAGAGGTAGAGAACCTATTCAGTTCAGGATTACAAATGCAATACGGTCTTTCTCTAATCTAATACTCTTGACCACATTATTTGGTTTGATAGTTTATTTATTCATGTCTACTATCCAATGTGATTCGTTTGCTTATATGATTACCTTGAATGTGATTTGGAACGCATTCCCAAATCTCATTCATACTCTGGCCAGAGATTTTAATCATATCATAGAGTATTCTCCCTCAAACCATTTGAAGGTTAGAGATCCCTTGTTGCACATTCACTTGTCTCCATAACTAAGTGGCTTAACCCCAATGATGTCGTGGACACCCCGATAGGGTGACTTTGACATAATCAAAGATCAAGGACTTAACCACAAGACAACTGTGATGCCTCAGGTCAAAAGACTAATTTGCATTATCCCAACCATGAGTTCTCATGTGACATAAGTATGAGAACTCCTCGTTGATCGTGTTCAGTGAACTCATTCTCTATTGAGCACCTACGTACTTGTCTTGATGTCACACACACCAATGACTCGAGACTAGTCACTCTCCCTGAGAGAAGGCACAGTACGTACTGATCTTATCGGACTGTCAATGCCCAATTGGCAATCCTATGATCAGGAACATTTAGGATGTGTCTACGAAAGAATGGTCTCATGAATCTAACTTCATTAGATTGCATTCTCCCAATCACATATTCCTTGGACTTTATCGTTTAAGCATATAACATTTATATGAGACGGCTCAAACAATAATGTTTGCCCTTTATATGTAAACTAGATTAGTTTAACATATGAAATGTCCGTAAAGTATCATCATATGATTGGCTTTAGGGCACATTTCCAACATAATGGTGATCAGGCATTAAGACAATTAGATAGTTTTTATCCTGGTGATTAACAATTCAAAGTATGCATGCAATCAATCATAAGCAATTAAATAAAAATCACATATTCATGCTAAGGCTCAAGGTTTCGCCCTAGCAAAAGGAATTAGTTACGCATATTCATAATTAAAATCATAGAAAATATTATTAAGAAAATAATTGAAAGCACCTTCAAGTAGAAAATCTCCAAAAACCCTAGCAATTCTCTCTGTCTCCAAAATTGCATAAAATAAGGTGTAGAGAAAAATTGTAGATTGCCAAGCAATAAATCTGCTAAGCCCCCACACAAACCCTAAAAACAGGTCGTTTAGGTATCGTTTGGTATGCAGACGGGACGGAACGGAACGGAATGGGACAGGACGGGACGGGATAGGACGGGACGGAATGGAGAGGGAGCAAAGATGCCCTCGGATGGAAATAAGGAGGAAGAAGAAGGAGACGGAGAGGTTATAATTTTGTGTTCCACGGATGTGGAACGAGTCGTTCCAGGGGGTGAGGTGGAACGAAAAATCACCCAAAACTCGTCCCGTGGAACAGCGCGTTCCACCCGTTTTAGGCGCATCAAACGTGGGACGGAACGCCCCGTCCCACTCTATTTCGTCCCGTCCCACGTACCAAACGGTACCTTATTCCCACTAGGAAACTAAAAATAATAATTAAATAAAATAGGAAACATAACCCTAAATTAAATGGTAAAATTCGCCTAAAATCTGAACAGCCACGTTTTGGACTCATAACCTGCTCCAAAACTGGCCCAATATAGCTGGATTTAATGTTTGGAATATTCTGAACACTTCTCCAGAAGGCCACGAAACCATCTGAGGTCAACTTGGGCTCCAAAAACGCAATTTAAGCCCAGAAATGTTATTTTCCAGCACCGCGCATCGCTCCTTTATTTTATCGCCAGAAAATAACCGCTTAGTGGAAAAATCCCAAATTTTGATACAATCAATCTAAGTGACTCACGAACGTCCTCCAACTAGAATTACTCTAAACTTCGTCCATTTGGTTCTGTTTTGCTCCAGAGGAAGTCGAAAGTCCTATATTGAAAATACAATTCAAAGTATCAAAATTATTCCAAAATATTAACCAAAATATATTAAGAATATGGTAAAATATATAACATAAAATCTATTCATCACAGGGGCTAGCCAATGCTTCGGAGTAGGCGGCCAAAAGCGTTGCACCGCAACTTTCTCAGCGAGTACTTCAGAAAAGTAAATAGATTATTCATTGAAACCCCGTTCTGTTATTATGCAGTGACTAGTGTGTGAGTAGCTAAATTGTAAAATTTGCTCATATCTTAATGTTGGCCTTCATTACTTTGTGTGTTTCTGAATCTTTCAACCGAGATGTTTTCGCGGGGCGCAGAGCTTACGGATTGTACTAGCTCATTTCCGCATACCAAACGCAACCTCAAGATGTATGAATCCAATATTATAAATCGTGTAACGATATTATCCAGTTTGTGAAGGCATACCAAAGTTTTCAAATTTATATAATTTTCTCTTAGGGGACCAAAATCTAGATTTAGCTTAGATTTGCCAGTAAGCATAAATGTCCATCTGCACTTAATTATGTTTGCAACGTGTTTAGCTAGTTTTGGTTCGTTGGTTGAACCAAACCAATCCCATTATTTTGCACAGGTTTGAAGTTTGAACACAAAGTGTCATTTAGACTGAATTGAGCAGTAATTAGTCTGATTTGGTTAGGTACTTTTTTTATTTTGTGGAAAATTAAAATTATTCAAAGAACGAAATCTCCATCACAACTGTTTTCGGTACAATCGAAAAGAAAAGCATTTTTTGCAACAATGAGTAAAGAATTATCCCAAATATACGTATTTTGAATGAAGCGGCCAAAGCTAGTAATGGTATCAGTGAAAAAAATCGCCTTATTAAAAACATGATCTAGACAAAAGAAAAATGGAAAAATTAGTATCCGATCCATAGTTAATAATGTTCATTGACTGAAACTTTATTAGTTTTTAGATTTTGATCCAAATCCCTAGCATTAATATAATAATGAATTTACATGTCAGTTACATAATTTTTTACAATAAAAATTAATAATTGATTTAGAATTTTAATACACACACCTTTATTAAACTCCTAACTAATTTTCAATTCAAAATATTTCCAAAATAAATAAAAAAATTAGAATAACTTTGTACCCATTAGCTTTTTTAAAAAATGTTTTCAATTTTTTAATCTTATATGTACCCATTCATGTAATTATTTTCAAATTTTTAATCTTAAAATATATCATTATTAAATATACCAATTTGTTATATGTAAAATGTACCTTTTTTTTTTATGTATAAAATCTATTCAATTTTTTATCACGTTACTATTACTAACAACTTTTAAAAAATTAAATGTTAGTTTGTTAATTTCATGAAACGTCAAGTCCACCTACTTTCTTTCGCTCATATATTATATATTTATTTTTTGGATAGAATTTAATGAAGGGAGACAATGTATGATATAAAGCAGGACAAGCCAATAGAAAAAGGTCATTTGATCAAGTCTCTCAGATACATTATTGTCAACGAAGGGTGAGCATTTCGTTTCAATAATTCGTTTTCCAACAAAAAATGGAAAATTATTAAAAATTTTCACTTATAAGTGAGAGGTTTTAAATTCAATTTTTGTCAAAGACATATTTGAACCACATTATTATTAGCCCATTGTGAGACTTAGCCTGTTCTTCTACCCCCTTAATATAAATAATATCGTTTGTTAAAAACAAAAGGTTTTGCGAACATATACGGTCAATGACGTGTCCAAGATTCGAATTTGGGTGGTCGTAGTGTTAAATGTTCAAATTTTTTAGATGGAAAAAGAGCGTGAAGTGTGCAAAAGAAAAAAATTAATTTATTCACTAATGCATTTTGTCGAACACTTGATGAGTGATATCGAGAGAATTTGAGTGTTGTGCATGGAATCTGTTGAGATATGCCTAGTAGGTATTACATCAAATACTTAATAGGTACAAAGAGACCAATACAAAATATTCGAAGAGTCCTCAAAAGACTTTCACATGTATATTTTAAGAACTTCGAGTGGTCTGAGACTGTTGCAAATGCATGTCATGATCGTGTCACTATTTATAAACTATATGAGCATCAGGACGATAGTTATTTGTAACCATCTCCAAACCTTATTTAATTGTGGAGATAAAAGGCCTTCAACCCCTCGGTGGGGTTCCAATTGTCCTCCCGTATTACCAGTAGACAAAGATAAATATGGTAGGGAGCCAGGTCTAATGCTAATTAATGTACAACAAAATATCTTGAAAACAATTTGACTTATTATTAATTTATAAATATGAAAAATCAACTATCCAACTTCATTAATGTTGTTTTATTGTGTATAACAAACCCAATATCAGTATATCTTTTTTCTCATACAAAGATATTTTGTACGAGAATATGTATGTTCACCACCCTCAGGTGATGGTGGTGATGTTAAAATATTATGTATGGATGGTATGAACTACCTAAACAATAATTCTTGAACCACAAAAATCCTTAATTAGAATCCGTTTGAGATTTTGAGAAGATTTTCTCTTTGGGAGACGAAATAAAAGAAGTGTTTTGTAAGAGCATCTTTAATGGGAGTCCCTATTTAAGGACTCCAACCACCATATATGAGAACTTATATAAGGACTTAAAAGAATCTTCGAGTCCCTAAAGGAATTTTAGCTCCAATGGATGATCCTCCAATGGATGATCCTCATAGTATAATCCTTAAATTTAGGGACTACAAGATTAAAAAATCCAAGAAGAAAGTTGAACCGTTGGACCCCACAGGTAAAAGAAGAAGAAACGAAAAAAAAAATATGAGTGTGGGACTTACCCTGATGCTGTGTCAGGCGAGTAAGCTTTATTTGCGCTTGTTTGGCGCGTTTGTCATAGCTACACAACATCTTCATTTGAATTGCACGCGGTGGGTTACATCTCACTCATAATTCTTATGGGCCTCACTCCATTTTGAGTTCCTAAAACTGGAGTAGGATTATTTCCCCTCCTATTCTCATCTCTTTCCCTTCCCTCCTCTCACACATTGCTTTTTATCTTATTGTCTCTATAAAAAAAAATCAATATAAGATGTTGACGTGGCTTAACCGTGACCATTCAAATAGGAGGGGAGGGAAGGAGAGAGAGATTAGGAGGGGAGATAATCTTCCTCCCCTAAAACCAGTCCTCAAATGTAGAGTTTTTTATACAAACTCTGGGCAATCCCTCTACTATAGGGATTGGAACTTCATCCATCGGAAGCCACAAAGTCCCTAAATTTAGAGACATACGGTGGTAGAGGGTGGTAAGGACTCTATTTTGGGACTCCACTGGAGATGCTATAAGACATTGTTTCTTTCGTTCACGTATTGCAAGAATGTATATTCTTCCTCGAATTTTTCATTGAGAGGTAAAGGATTAAATTCTTTTAAGAAATGAAATTTTTGATTGGAATGAAATATTAATCAAATCAAAAGACCCCTTAACTATATAAAGGATTATAGACCGAATCACACTTTTACCACTAAAATATACCTGCTACAATCCGATTATTGTATATAAATGAACCTTTGACACAAATATCAAATTTAAACTCATTCAATGATAATAATTAGAGTGGTGAGCATTACCACCATTTGAGGATGGTGAGCAAAAATGCACCCTGATTTGAGGTATGCTGCAAGTTTGCTTGCAAGGTTCATGCATTGTCCTACAAACAAGCATTTTGGTATTGCAAAAAGAGTGCTAAGATATGTGCAAGGAACTCTAAACTATGGATTGGAGTATGAAAAGGGGAAGGGAAATGTCCTATTTGGATATTGTGAGTGACTAGTGACTCAGATGATGATATAAAGAGTACTTGAGGATATGCCTTTACCTTTGGCAATGAGATGTTCTCTTGGACATTTGTGAAACAAAGCTGTGTTGCTTTGTTCACAGCTGAGGCTGAATACATAAGTGCCTCTAAAACAACTGCTCAAGCAATTTGGCTTCAATTTTTGTTAAAGGATTTTGGTGAAATGCAAACAAAAGTTACTCCTCTCAAGTGTGACAACACCTCAGTCATTGCAATCACCACGAATCTAGCCTTCCATTAAGAGACCAAGCACATTAACAGGAAATACCATTTCATCAAGGAAGCTTTGCAACAAGGAGTCATTGTCCTACTCTATTGTCTAGGTTTCAGACATATTCACTAAAGCTCTAGCAAAGGAAAGATTCAACTATTTGAGAAATTTGCTCGGAGTAAAATCAATGGACAGTTTAATGGGGAGTGTTGGACTATAATCATGTTTACTGATTTTACAGGTGTAATTTTCTTATTGAACAATGTATTTGTGTTAGCTTACAAGCTGGAATTGGACAAATGTATTTAGCTCATAGGCAAGATAAGATGGAGGGTTGAGATTGCATTTGTATTGCTTACTCTCTCTCTTCTAATGTTCACATTTTGGACTGTATTGAGCTCATAAGCTCAACATGACTTTTGTTTGAATCCATGGGAGTTACATCCTCTGTATGAATGAAATTGCAGTGTGGACATTCTCTCCTTGTCACTTGCTCTCATCACTCTAAAATAAGCCTTCATTCCTTGTTCATCTTTTTGGATTTACACTCCTTTTTATCCATTAGATTTTATAACATCTAAGACCATCTCTAAAGGAGATGTCAAAAATGCCATATAGATATAACAAGAACAAATGACGTACCATTTACTCCAATCGAGATGTCAAAGCTGACATGGAAAAGAAGGCTAAGCTGACATGGACAAAGAGATGACAAATTTGAAGCTGCCTTCAAATATGGTTTTTGTTGTTTTCAAAGGCATTTCACTTACCTTACTTTAGATGCTAGCATATTTAGGTATTATTTTATTTGAATTTGACGTCTCCTTTAAAGATACTTTAAGGATTTTGATTAAAAGTAATGTGGTGGCTTTTAAACATTAAATAACGTGGATGATGACCTAAATTATAACTAAAAAAACAATAATGTTAAACGAATAAGTAACAACTAATACAAAAATTTTGAAACAGAAACGAGAAACCGACCTAACGTGAAATCCAAGAAAGTACTGGCCATGAACGCAGAAAGGAGGCAAAGAGAAACTTCCAACGTTGTTTTGTTCTCCCCATGTTGCGTCGCCCGAGTTGGAACCTGTTAGCCAAAGTCGGACGAGCTCACTTACTTTTCTTAGTAGACAAGTTTGAAGAGTAACTTCCAACGTTGTTTTGTTCTCCCCAAGTTGCGTCGCCCGAGTTGGAACCCGTTAGCCAAAGTCGGACGAGCTCACTTACTTTTCTTAGTAGACAAGTTTGCTTGAGTAGACCCAACTCACCTAATTACGGCTCCAGATTTATTAGTGGCCCAAGAGTAGTTAATCAAGATTCCCAAAACATGTGCATGGGTGGCGCTACCAAAAAGGAAATTAAGTTTGAAGTTTTAAAATCGTCAGCGTCAAATTAATATGGGATTGGATACATTCATAGATGAGCTCCTTGTCAAAGGGTCATGCAACAACACAACAATTTCTCCTCATTTTTCTTGGTGTGCATTTGTCTTTATTTTCTCGTTCAAGATGTAACCATACATAATTGTCACTAATCATACATAATTGTCACACTTTCAATTCGAAGTGTAACTTTCCAATTTAAAATGATTTTGATTTCTTCACATGCACTCTCACTTTAAATTCTTGCATTTTGGATTTCATATTCGTTTTCAGTTCCATCCTCACGACTAGTTCGATTGGGTTGATGTGATTATGTTAATTTTATCTTCTCGAACATAGAGTAATTTTTTATTTCTCACACTTATCGTAGTTTATTTTCCCGCAATTTACTTCCTCGCACTTTATTTTATCACACCTTGAATTTCCAGCATTTTAGTTACACATTTTTATTTTGTTACATTTTATTTTATCATATTGTAATTTTGGTTTCGGCTCCTTGGTCTAATCAACTCCCAATACTAGTTCGTTTGAATAGATGCAATCCACCATCCAAGTACACACCAACCCTACCGCCACATTAACCTTTAAATTCATTCCACCTCACTTTTATGAATAACGCTTCACCCAAAGTAGAATCTACGAACGAGATAGGTGGCTTCCTTGGAACACCTACAACCAATCAGAATCACCAAGAGATCTCAAAACCTCCGCTCGATTGCCACGTGGCCGAGACGAATTTGTGACTAACAAACGCCTTCACAACATGTTGCCTTAATTTTGATATAAAATTACGAAGCACACTCAAAGCATATCAAGCTATTATTCCAACGCCTTCACTTCATACAGTATAGGCATCATATGACTCGTTTTGAAGTGCTTTTAAAATGACTAAAAACGCTTCTAGATAAAAAAAAATTGGGTTCCACAAGATTCACTTGCGTTTTCACCAAAGATTGGTTCTAAAAATATTTTCACGAAAAGTGATTTTGGTCATTTTAAAATTACTTATAAACGAGCCCATATACGCTAGTGCCACCACATCACAACCTACTACTAGATAAATGCCAAAAACAATGGAAAGGTAAGGAAAGAAATCAACAAACGAACAGAACGTGAGTGTATAAAAATACATCAATTTTTATATTGAATCAATTTAAATTCCTTATCCATGGTCCTAAGGACCTCACTTTGAAAACCTATGCGTACCTCTTTCAGCTGAATTATTAGATTAATCTAAGGGTAGCTAGGCTTAATAGCTTACACCTAAACAAAATATTATCTGCGAATTGATTGAAGAAGAATAAGTTCTTGCTTTGCGTGATTCCCATGATTGAAGAAGAATGTTAATTACAAAGCAACATAAAAAAAGATTGGGATTGCTAGGTTTTAAAATTTGGTTTTTCTCTTCTTCATCGCGAAACCCTATTGAGCTGTGAAACGCCCGTATCTTGTCTGCGCATCGTCATCAAGAACAAATGAACCGATTTCAATTTTCTATTGGGAATCGAGGAACATGAGATGGGTTGCCACAAAATCAAATAATTCAGATATATCTTTGGAACTAATTCTCTTCTTTCCTCTTTTGTAAATTAATAGAACTAATTCCCATGATTTCCTAATTCAAAAGCAAAGTAGATGTGAATCTGAATCCAATAAACTGCGAAGGAAAAAAACAAAAAACACGGACCATAGATCTAATATTTGGGGAAGATAGAGAGATAGAATATCTTGGGAATCAAGCAAATAAGCTTGAGGACGATATGGTAATTTCCCATGTCTTTTATTTAGTCATAGGCTCACTTGTAATAAAATTTGTGGCCTATCCTAAAATATTTAATTAGACTTCTATTTTTCCTTGAATATGGTAATTTTTTCTTAACCTATGTCCAACTTGGTATTTAATATGAGTTTACTAGTGAATATTGTAGGTAAATAATGGACAATGGAATTTATGATATTTTAGATGCAGGAAAGTTAAAAGAAGAAAGAGTCTTTTAATTAAGAAAATGATTGGAGAATTGGTAATTCATGGGTTAAAAGGTTATTGATTGCTTCATATCCCTAAAGTGGATGTTTTGGACTTTTTAAATTGTTCGGATTAGCGCTACTTTCGTTTGGTGTGTCAGTTTTAGGCCTGTAATATATGGATTCGAAGAAAACGACAAGATTTGTAAAAATGATTGTTTGACAATAAGCTCAGTCGAAATTTGAGCGAATTGTGTCGTTTAATGTGTTTAATTCGGATTTTAATATTTTAGGATATTTTTATGTTTTGTTATTTGTTTAATATATTTCCTATTTGGACTTAGGGTTTGTTAAGAATATTTAAACACATTTAGGGTTGTATTTTATCATCTTATCATATTATTAATCAAAACTCGAGAACTTTTCTCAATTTTTTGGTGTTTTAGGATTCTATCCAAGGGTGGCCATTCATTATCCCTTTTATCTATATATAACTTCCGCTATATCAGCTTCATCACTCAAAAATAAATTGTGAGTAACAACTAGCTTCATTGGGCTAAGCAGTATTTCCTTTCCTAATATTAAAATAAATTCCAAGTTTAAATCTCTCACCTCTCCCTAATTAAAAAACATGATAGTTGATCTTGGATTGTAGGTTTACATTAAGTGTCTGGGAAATAATTGACAAGAGAAGATATGTTACCTATCATTTTATGCTATAGGTGTTTTAACCGTTATATTTGATTTTTGTTTATATTTTTTATTTTCAATCTCATTCACTCATTCTCGTATAATTCAATGCTATATGTAGTATTAAAAAAAGGAAAAAAAAGAATGATATACGTAGTATTGAAGAAATTTCTAATACAATTTATATATAAACCATATAAAAAGAACTCATATTATATACAAACTTTATAATTAGGATTTGATCAACATGAGTGGTACCTATCAACCAATAACTACAACTTTAGGGGTTGAGAAGAAGAGAAGCATTATGTACCTTGGCGCCACCCCTTAATTTAATACGTGCAGTTCAATTTGGGTCAAAAGAAAAGATGGATGTTATTATATGTGACAATGCCAAAGTATGGGAGAGAAGAGAATTTACCAATATACTCCACAGTTCACGGCGTATATCATATATGATACACACTTGCTCACCTCGCTAGCTAGCTTCTCCATTCGAAAAACTTCGTGTTTTTGGTAATTACCAACAGTTGGTGCTATCTTGGGAATGGGTCACTCAAGAAGGACTTACATGGGAACAGGTCACTGTTCATGACGTTTCTGTCCAATAATACATTGTCATGTCATGTGTAAGTTTTTCTTTCTATGATAATCCATTATTAGATGAGGACATTACGATAGCAGTAAACTCGTGTCATATAAGTTGTTATTTTCAAGCGGTCCCCCGACTTCCCCGAAGCCTTTACATAGAACATGAACCATTGGACCATCTAACATGTTATATATGCACTTCCAGCCACCTCATCGACATTAAATTTTCAGTGAGAGAGAAGTTAATGCACGGCACAATCTCAGAAAGCAATCTCTAATATATCCCTTAAGAGGCATAGTAATCAAGATTTTTGACACAAAAAGAAAGATAAAACAGAAGGAAAGAGAGAGTGGTTGAGTCTCTCTAGTCTCATGCCATGTCTATCTCTGCCAAGGGAGATGATCAATCGTCACACACGAGCGGTTGCGTTTGAGTTGATCTGACTGTTCATGCATGTGAACTCCTCAAAACAGAAACAACAAGAACCCGCTTGCATGCACGACTGATTCTAGCATTGCTCACATGGCCAGTCATAAGTAATTATAAGTAGCCTCTCAAGAGCGCAGTTATTAAGGTTAGAGAAGAAAGGTGCGTAACCCCAACAGTCTGTCACTGAGACATCACTCACACGATACTTCCATAACCTAAGTCAACCACCCATGCTGCTGCTTATGAATAGCTCTCTTAATTAATGACACCATCAAACTTTTTCTTCCTTTTTTGTTTCTTTCTTCTTTTTTTTTAAAAAAAAATAGAAATTAAGTTTATTTTTTGTTTGTTGTATAGTTGAGCAGTAGTGAGTGACCCCATTAATTAAACACCTCCGGTCCAGCCATCCATATAACTGTAAATTTGAGACACACATTGTTCACAACAACCAAACCCCCCACTTGCTAGCCATCTTCTTTCTTTTTTGTGTTTGTTTATCATCCTCCCTTGACACTTTGACACCGATCGATCAAGTTGAAGGCAGCTGCAACAATGACACAGCCGGACACGTTTACTGGCGGCGGTAGCGGCAACGGCAGCGGTTCCAATTATAGCGATTCGAAGAAGACAAAGAAAGAAGAAGAAGAAGAAGGTAAAGGAAAGCAGCAGCGGAAGGTTTCGTTGTTGAAGCTCTTCTCGTTCGCCGATTCATATGACTACTTGCTAATGGCAGTCGGATCCGTCGGGGCGTGCGTTCATGGAGCTTCAGTTCCTATCTTCTTTATCTTCTTTGGCAAGTTGATCAATATTATTGGCATGGCTTATCTTTTTCCCAAAGAAGCTTCTTCCAAAGTTGCTAAGGTAATTAGCACTATTACTTTATATTTTATAAGTTATAAGTTGCAGGTAATTAACACTATTACTTATTTTATTTTATTTTGTATTATGTATATGCAAATTTTAGTATTGATTTAATTAATTATAAGAAACTAGGTACGAACAGTGTTTAAAATCTACGAACGTGTCAATATTTGTGTCAAAAAATTTTAGAAATCAAGGATCCATATAGAAAGGGGGTGAAATAAAAACTTCACCCTATATCTGCGAGATATAGGAAAATCAATGAATAATGAAAAAATATTTACCAATTTACTACAATAATTTGCTGGAAGCCATTGTAGATTTCGAATTTCGACCAAATTTGAATGAATTGATAGCCCACTCCATTGCAAATTTCCAAAATTATAGTTGAAGGCAACCGATATTGATATTTTCATATGTTTATATATCAATATTTTGAACTCTGGTATGAATGGCTAAAACTACAACACTGGCTATTCAAGCACTACTTTTTTTTTTCTTAAGTCAGAAAGCCTAGCTATATTTGGGACAGGGATCCTCTATGGATCCTCTTTGTGGGAATTTGGGGATCTATCAATCGTATCCGTTTATCGTACATCGTGCGGTCTGTTTTCGTTAAGTACTTTTTATATTCAATTTTAAATTCAAAATTCAAAATGATTTCTAACTGCATGATGTACGATAAACGAATTCGATTGATTGATCATCCAGGTCACCACGAAAAGAATCCGGAGAGGATCCTATTCCCTATATTTGGGTTTCTATTGTACTTAACTTAGATCCACATGGACTCTGCACCCTATTCTTATGAGAAACCAAACATATGAATGATTATTTTTCTTAAAAACTGGAAACCTAAAAAATTGAAAGTTAATTTTATGAGTTTTTAAAATTTGACTTTTTATTTTTATTTTATCAAAAATAAATTGGAAACTAAAAGTAGTTTTTAAGTTTCAGTTTTCAGTTTTCACTAAAAATAAAAAAAATAAATAAATAAATGATTGTTAAATGGCCTTTTAATTTTCAGATTGATCTGACCTTAATTAGTTTATGTATTTTGGAACTTATTAATCTTATATTGTTGTTGCAGTACTCGTTGGATTTTGTATATCTGAGTGTGGCTATATTGTTTTCTTCATGGACGGGTACGTACCTAAATATATATATATATGGTTATATTAATTTTGATCTTTCTTTTTTAATTTTGATTTTTTTAGTATTCGGATTCTAATCCAATGAATTAATTAAATAAATACAGAGGTGGCTTGCTGGATGCACACTGGGGAAAGACAAGCGGCAAAAATGAGGATGGCATATTTGAGGGCGATGCTGAATCAAGACATAAGTCTCTTTGACACTGAAGCTTCCACAGGAGAGGTCATCTCTGCCATCACAAGTGACATAATTGTTGTTCAAGATGCACTTTCTGAGAAGGTACGTGCAGTAATTCTAGTAATTAATTGGATTATTACCAAACTAATCACTTAATTGGTTATCATAATTATAACTATTACCCCAGATAAAAGAAAAAGAAAAGGTTAATTAATTAATGAAACAAGTGAAATTTGATGAGGGTCAAAATAGTTGTTGTCTGGGAATTTGATGGGAGTCGGAGACGGTGCAGGAGTAAATGCAAAAGGCTATCGGCATTTAAAAGTCGGTTGAGGTGGTTGAATGGGTTTATTAATGGAAATGGTTGAGAAGAAAGGTATTTAGGCCATCGAAAACATATTAATTAATTAAAAGAAAAGTTATTAGCACTTCAAAAATCTTATTTTGCACTCTAAACTTTCTATAATTAGAAAGAAAAATACATTTGTAAGGAGTGTAGAATGAGATTTTGGAGGTATTAATAATAGTTGCTTTAATTAATTATTGGATTGGTTATTAATTAAATGAACTGTTATTAGCACTCGAAAAATCTAATTTCATACTCTTCACAAATATATTTTTCTTTCTAATTATAGAAAGTTTGGAATGCCAAATGAGATTTTTAGAGTGTTAATAACAATTCTTTTTTTTTTAATGGAAGATGTAAAATGTTTTTTGAATGGACATTTTATATACTTAGGTGGTTGGCATCTCTTTTTATGGTAGTGCTATCTACAAACAAATTTTATATTTTACACACCACTCTCAATTTTCGACCGTTGGATCAAAAGAATTGACAAGATCAATGACAAAAAATTAACAAGGTTGTGTGAAAGGTAAAACTGAGTGTGTGATAGCACTTCCCCTCTTTTTAAAGTAAATGTGATTTTTTTTTTTTAACAAACGATATTATCTATATTAGCGGAGATAGGGTAGGTAGAACTCAGATTTACATTTCGAGAAATGTAAATGTGATTTTAATATAGTTTTTACATATCAAATTTGTTCTTAGTATCATATTTTTTTAGCTACTAAATATAAAATACGAGTAGAGTAAGATGCACGTTGTGAATGAATGATGAATGGGTGATGGATTATGGATGATGATGCAGGTAGGGAACTTCTTGCATTACGTAAGCCGGTTTCTAGCAGGTTTCATAATTGGGTTTGTTAGGGTATGGCAAATCAGTCTGGTCACACTCTCCATTGTTCCATTAATTGCCCTTGCTGGTGGTGTCTATGCCTACGTCACAATTGGCCTCATTGCTAGGGTTCGCAAATCCTACGTCAAAGCCGGTGAAATTGCCGAGGAGGTGATCGGAAATGTGAGGACGGTGCAAGCATTTGCCGCAGAAGACAAGGCGGTAAGAGAGTATAAGGCAGCACTCTTGAAAACGTATCAGTATGGGAAGAAAGCAGGACTGGCCAAGGGTCTTGGCCTTGGCTCCATGCACTGCTCCCTTTTCCTTTCGTGGTCTTTGCTTGTTTGGTTCACTAGCATTGTTGTTCACAAGGGTATTGCCAATGGCGGCGAATCCTTCACCACCATGCTTAACGTTGTTATTGCTGGCCTGTAAGTGGTTCAATAATCTTAAATGGTGTTGCATTGTCTTTGTTTTATACTTAATTCAATCTGTATGCATTCGTTCGTATTTATAGTATTTGTTCTTTTACTTTGAAGGTCACTAGGGCAGGCAGCACCAGACATCACTGCATTCATTCGAGCCAAGGCAGCCGCGTATCCCATATTTGAAATGATAGAGAGGAACACGATGAGCCAATCTAGCAGCAATAATGGCCACAAACTGAACAAAATTGAGGGTCACATACAATTTAAGGACGTATGTTTTAGTTACCCGTCTCGTTCTGATGTTAGCATCTTCAACAAGCTCAATCTTGATATCCCTGCCGGAAAGATTGTAGCCCTTGTGGGAGGCAGTGGATCGGGAAAGAGTACAGTTATATCTTTGATCGAACGCTTCTACGAGCCACTTGCTGGCCAGATATTATTAGATGGACATAATATCAAGGAGCTTGACATCAAATGGCTTAGGCAGCAAATTGGGCTGGTCAACCAGGAGCCTGCCCTTTTTGCAACAAGCATTAAGGAAAATATTCTCTATGGAAAATATGATGCTACATTCGATGAGATCACACGTGCAGCTAAACTTTCAGAAGCTCTCTCTTTCGTAAATAATCTCCCAGAGAGATTTGAAACTCAGGTATGGATATGCTAGCTTTTCATTGTGACCTTGAATTATCAGAATGTCTCATATAGTGCATCTATCATTTTTCGAGGAAACAAATAGCTTGTGGAAATAAATATAAGGTGATATATAATGGCCTTTTACACACAACTCCTAGTTTCGAAGAGAATGCTCCATCCTTACCTTAGAGAAATGTTCTCTTTTTTCCTTTTTCATGCATTGATGTTCAGATGTTCTTTTCCTGCAGGTTGGTGAGAGAGGAATACAACTTTCAGGAGGACAAAAGCAAAGGATTGCAATAGCACGTGCAATAGTGAAGAATCCGTCAGTTCTCCTATTGGATGAAGCAACAAGCGCACTGGACGCAGAGTCTGAGAAGAGTGTGCAGGAGGCACTTGATCGTGCCATGGTGGGACGAACAACAGTAGTGGTGGCCCATCGTCTTTCTACGGTTAGGAATGCAGATGTAATTGCTGTTGTTCAAGAGGGTAAGATAGTGGAAACCGGGAGCCATGAGGAGCTCATTTCTAATCCAAACGGTGTCTATGCAGCACTAGTTCAACTACAAGAGACAGCTTCTTTGCAACGCCACCCCTCAATTGGTAACTTGGGAAGGCCACTAAGGTACTTGTTTGAAACTGTTACATCTTGGAAACTTTATATGAATCATTCTGATGCCTAGATCAACTTCAACAATTAGAATTGAGGTAGACCAATTTCTGCAAAGTATTACAATGAGTTTGGTAGAGGATAATAATCAAAGAGATCTTTTTTCTTTGAAATATTATTCTCTCCTTGCAAACATGGGTTGGGATAATCGGAAACCTTGCAATATGTGTTTAGCTTGTGAATTTGGCTCTAGTCATTAAGAAACATACAGAAGATGGATGCAATTAGTTACTATTTGCATATTAATTCCGTAGTGACATACTCTCTGCCAGACTTTAAACATACAACTATGATCCATTTGATTTGTTAACTGGGAATCACATTCATGTCTTAATAATATCTGTTTAACTTTTCCAGTGTGAGGAATTCACGAGAATTATCCCGCACTACAACAAGTTTCGGAGCCAGCTTCCGTTCTGATAAAGAATCTGTTGGCCGTACTGGTGCTGATGTAATGGAGACTGTAAAGTCAAAACATGTTTCAGCAGGGAGACTGTATTCCATGGTTGGTCCAGACTGGTATTATGGCGTGATAGGCACCTTTGGTGGCCTTATTGCTGGAGCTCAGATGCCTCTTTTTGCTCTCGGGGTCTCTCAGGCTCTTGTTTCATTTTACATGGACTGGGAGACAACAAAACATGAGGTTAAAAAAATCTCTTTACTCTTCTGCGGGGCTGCATTTTTAACTGTCATTGTTCATGCCATAGAGCATCTTTGTTTTGGGATTATGGGAGAGCGACTCACTCTTCGTGTTAGAGAAAAGATGTTTTCCGGTATGTCACACCACATACTGTCTTTATCAAGTTTATGCTGATTATATCTTCATTTTACGATACTGATCGCTCATCTTCAATTTTTTATATTTGATTGCAGCCATATTGAGGAATGAGATCGGATGGTTTGATGATACAAACAACACTAGTTCTATGCTTTCATCACGTCTAGAAAGTGATGCAACTTTGTTAAGAACTATTGTTGTTGATCGGACAACAATTCTTATACAGAATTTGGGTTTGGTTGTTGCCTCATTCGTCATCGCCTTCATCTTGAACTGGAGAATTACACTCGTGGTCATAGCCACATATCCCTTGATCATTAGTGGTCACATCAGCGAGGTTCAGTTTCAGTACTATACTTAAAAGAGAAGGAATATTTTTGTTATTTACAGAATGCCAACAGTTTTTACCTTTTGTTTCAGAAACTTTTCTTTCAAGGCTACGGTGGAAACTTGAGCAAAGCATATCTAAAAGCTAACATGCTAGCCGGGGAGGCTGTGAGTAACATCCGCACTGTTGCTGCATTTTGTTCTGAGGAGAAGATCATCGACCTTTATGCTCGTGAGCTTGTGGATCCTTCTAGACGTTCATTTACTCGCGGTCAGATTGCTGGCATATTCTACGGTGTATCCCAATTCTTCATATTCTCGTCCTATGGCCTGGCCTTGTGGTATGTAGGTTTAATTACCTCTTTCCTTACTATAGACGATGTAGGTTGGAGAAACGACAATTTTATTCTATCCGGTGACTGACATGATGACCTCTTAAGTTATATGTGTCAACATGAAAAGTAATGCTTAACAAAACTAATCATGGTTGTAATTTTCCGGTGACCTTAATTAGCTTCTAGATTTGATTGATAATATATGCATTCCTCTCAGGTATGGTTCTGTTTTAATGGGAAAGGAGCTCGCAAGCTTTAAATCTGTCATGAAATCTTTCATGGTTTTGATTGTGACGGCATTAGCTATGGGTGAGACTTTAGCACTTGCCCCAGACCTCTTGAAAGGGAACCAAATGGTGTCATCAGTCTTTGAAGTATTGGATCGTAGAACCGAAGTCCTGGGAGACGTAGGAGAGGAGCTTATGAAAGTTGAAGGTACAATAGAGCTAAGGAGTGTTCACTTCGGCTACCCTTCAAGACCAGACGTATCCATTTTCAAGGACTTCAATTTGAAAGTGCGCTCGGGCAAAAGTATGGCACTAGTGGGGCAAAGTGGATCTGGAAAAAGCTCTGTGCTTTCCCTAATACTCCGATTTTACGATCCAACCTCTGGGAAAGTCATGATTGATGGTAAGTAAGCTTATGCGTATAACTTTGTTCTTTTGCGCTAAAACATGGAACGAGGGAAACTATTGCTTGATCTATGTGAAGTTCGAAAAGCAAGACCTCCAATATAGTGTCATTGGATTCACATATTTTAGCCTCGTCAAAACAAATTTCTGAAACAATTTCATGATCAGTAAAAGTTTGAACAACTTAATCAATCGCTCTTGGACCACTGCAGGGAAAGACATCAAGAAACTCAATATCAAGTCTCTTCGTAAACACATTGGCTTGGTTCAACAAGAACCAGCTCTCTTTGCCACATCAATTTATGAAAACATCCTCTATGGAAAAGATGGAGCTTCTGAAGCAGAAGTTATTGAAGCGGCTAAGCTTGCTAATGCGCACAGTTTCATCAGTGCCCTTCCTGAGGGATACTTAACCAAAGTCGGAGAGCGAGGGGTGCAACTATCTGGTGGTCAAAGGCAAAGGGTGGCCATTGCCCGTGCCGTTCTAAAGAACCCAGAAATCTTGTTATTAGATGAAGCTACCAGTGCTCTAGATGTGGAGTCGGAGCGCGTGGTGCAACAAGCTCTTGACAGATTGATGAAGAACCGTACAACGGTATTGGTGGCACATAGGCTTTCGACAATAAAAAATGCAGATGAAATCTCAGTTATACAAGACGGGAAGATTGTTGAGCAAGGAGGTCATTCGACACTTATAGAGAACAGAAATGGACCATATTTCAAGTTAATAAACATTCAGCAACAGCAGCAACAACAACAGTAACAAAATTCGGAACAGAATACTCATCCTCACTGTGCCTTTGTAATTCTTTCACTTTTCTTGTTATTTCTTTTTCTTTTTAACCATATATGAATATCATATAGACTTGTCAAATGGAGATATTGCATTTGTCTGAGAATAATGATAATATACATATTGGGGGGTTGCTGTACAAAATGAGTTGGTTTTTCTTATTGCTTCCAGACAAATGAAGTTGACAGATAACTCCCCACAAACAACTTTCTCTCTGACAGTGTAATAATCAACTTCTAAATGCTTCCTTCTTGAATGAAAAACTGAGATCCTCAATCGGGATTCTCCTCCAACAAGAAGTATGGAGTCCAAACTTGTGTTTTATTTTCTCAAATAAAACTGATGAGTTTAATACATGATAAAGTTGTTGGATTTTTGGATCACCGGGCCTGTTCCACTCTATTGTCCCCAACTTAACCACCTACTCAATCAGTTAGGTGTGAGGTTTTATCACAAAAGACCTTGTTATTAGTTAGAGTAGGGAAATACTATTTAAACCCCTTGGTTTCTTTTCACTCCACCGATGTGGGACTTTAACACTCCCCCTCACGTGTAACCCCATTTAGTGGTTTACACATGGAGATCCACATCGGTAATTGAAACTCAGAGGTCGGCTCACGTTGGGCCCACTTGTTTTCAATGGAACTCAGCGGTCCTCTCTATATTAAGAGTTCAAACTTGTCGACACTGATATTGTCCCCAACTTAACCACCTGTCAAATCCGTCAGGTATGGGGTTTTACTACAAAAAACCTCGGTATTAGTTAGAATAGGGAAATACTATTTAAACCCCTTGGTTTCTTTTCACTCCACCGATGTGGGACTTTAACACTCCCCTCACGTGTAACCCCATTTAGTGCGTGGAGATCCACATCGGTAATTGAAACTCAGAGGTCGGCTCACGTTGGACCCACTTGTTTTCAATGGAACTCAGCGGTCGTCTCTATATTAAGAGTTCAAACTTGTTTCCTTATGGGTGCCCACTTGTTTTCAATGGATCTCAGCGGTCGTCTCTATATTAAGAGTTCAAACTTGTTTCCTTATGGGTAACAAGCTCGTTGGCTTGCACACAAGCTCATTGGCTTGCACGGGCCCAAACCGTGGGCTCTGATACCATGTTGAATTTTTGGATCGCCGAGCTCGTCCCACTCTAACGACACTATATTGTCCCCAACTTAACCACCTACCCAATCCGTCAGGTGTGGGGTTTTACCACAAAAGACCTCGGTATTAGTTAAAGTAGGGTAATACTATTTAAACCCCTTGGTTTCTTTTCACCCCACCGATGTGGGACTTTAACAAAAGTTGGGATTCTAATGCTATTTTCAGAAGTTACAACTCCTCAGCCTTTATTTGGCTAATCAATGGTGGACTCTCCAAATGACTTTGGAACAAATCGGCAGGGAGGGAAGAGAAAAAGCCCAGAAGATTGGCGTTCGCTCCCTTCTATATTTTAAGTGGCTACTGCATTTTTTTTTTTTTTGGAGATGGGAGAACTAGTGGCTAATCCAATGCACTTCATTTTAGGCTACTCTAAATTTTACATCATACGGTACAAGATCTGTCTACTATGTTACATTTTTGGGGACTCTAGGACATAAGGTTCTTTCCAAAATAAACACAAAATCATCTAGTTGAATGCGTCATGCTGGATCTCCTATATAGTATGCATCTAAAATGCAGTAAGCTACATTAAACCAGGTTTATTTACAAGAACATGATAATAAGTAGCCTTTAGTTTTCTTAATATTCGTTCCACAATCGTCCAATGTGTATTCTTTGGAGAGTGCTATATGAATTGACAGACCTAGTTAACAACACACAACAAGTCAGGCCTCGTGGTCATCAAGTATTGAAGTCCCAGCAAGTTTAGAATCCCAACTTTTAAGTATCTTATGCATCTTACAACAAGCTTAAATGGGGAAATTAGTTAACATGAACTAAAAAAAAATCGATCTTTTACCTATGAAATTCAAAGCCTGGTTTCGGTGAACCAAGAATCAACCCAAATCTACAAGAAAAGGGACAAAATTTCATATATACCTTTGTAGATTCCTCTTTGCATGTGCAAAGGCTAATCACCCCAGAGAGGGTCTTCATTCCATGATATACTTTGCTCCCAGGCTCATTGGATTTGAATGGTAGAATAGAAACTCCAAAGTTCCCAAAAGAGGGAACCTCTAATTTCTCTACACTAAGGTAAGTTGTGAAAAGGAGATGAGTGACCTAAGAGGGAGATATTTCTCCAAACAAAGGCCTAAATGAGGCTAAGGCAATAACATACTTTATATAGTTCTTGGTTAGTCACTTAAATAAAAGCCTAGCACTCCTCTCTCTATGGCCGGCCTATATAGAGTCATTGGGATTTTGGCCCTGTCGATTTTAAGTTGTCATACAACCTAAGTTAATGGGTTTGACGGTTTGAAGCCCATTATTCCTTGAAGCCCAAAACTAACTCAAGGTCTAATACGAACTTATTCGTTTAATTCGTTAATGTCTTAATTAATTCTAGCTATAGTCAATTAAACCATTTAATTGTGTTTACTCAACTCTGTTTGTATTCTTCAATCTCTACCTTAAATGGTGTATGATCCATTAGGTTTTGTTGGATCAAGTTCAAGGCACGTGGTTTAGTAGTCGGAGTGAGTCTGGAATAACATAAATAAAGAAGGGATCATAAAACCAGGCTTTAGGGGTGGTTTTGGCATAGGTGCTTTGACGATCAAGTCAGTATTTAGGAAATAAGGTAAGTAGAGTGCTCTGAGTAGGGAATAAGTGTTTCACCCGTTATGAGAAGTCGATGCACCTATTTATAAGCATCCATAACCTATCTTTGGAGCCTCTGACAACGGTCTGAAATGTCAGAGCAGTTGGGGTCAGAGGCATGATGTGTTGAGGGATTAGCAGTTGTAATCGGCAGTTGAGATCTGATTGGGATCCGATGGGATTTGAGTGGAAAATGATTGAACATGACATGGGAAACCCACGAGTGTGCATTCCGGCCAGGCCTATGGGGTGCCGACCACATACTCCCATTAGGACTCCAGCCATTAGGTCCACTTAGGACCCATTTCGATAACCACCCTGAGCTGGCGGATCAAATTGTCATTGTATGGTTAAGATTGCCTTATTCATTCCAAAATGGACATTAGAATGGTACAATCGGGATTGAGGTTAGGACCCAACGACCATATGGAAGTGTCATAATTCTTGTGAAATTACAATAATGCCCTTGAACTTTAAAGTTCCGTAGAATCTTCGTTTAAACTTCAAATTTTGTTCTACTTGTGCTCACGTGGTCATATCATCGAGTACTAAAAGAATACACTAATAATAGGCCATACGTGTCACGAACTCAAAGGCAAACCGAGTCAACTCTTTTTCTGCTGGGGCATTTTGGTCATTTTCACTTTTGGAGGATAAAATTCTCTAAAATCAGGGAAGAGTCGTTTATTAACAGCCTAGCGCCTAGGCGGGGTCTAGGCGGGCGCCTAGGCGGACTAGGCGGATTTAAGTAAATCCATTATATTTCGTGTAAATAAGTGTCTGTTTATACTTAAAATATATATAATTTCATCATAAACTACAAAATAGAATGACATATGTATTATAAAGTATTGGAACATAATGAAAACATGGGGAACAAGCATATAGTGTGTGCCCATTTAAGTATTCAACAAGTGTCTTACAATTTATTGAAAAAAATTAAATGCAAATTGAAAGTTATCTATTTTCTATCAAAGTGAGTCGTAACCTAAGCAGGTGCCTAGGCGGGTCTGGGCGGGCTAGGCGGCCTAGGTGGGCGCCTCAACTGGTCTAGGCGCCCTTTATTAATTTTCAAACGCCTAGGCATTAATCAGGGCGGTGACCAGCCGCCTAGCGCCTAGGCGGGGCCTAGGCGGCGCTAGGCGGGGATTTTTAGAACAGTGTTGGTACCAATACCATTTTTTTATTCAATATACCCTGGACTAACCCAAAAAGTGCTATATTTATTATTTAGAATAATGAATTTACAATATATTGAAAGTCCATATCTTGAACAAACGATATTATCTATACTAGGGAAGATGAGGATTAGCCTCACAATGGGCTAGCATTAGTATGGTTCAAATTCGCCTTTGGCGAGAATCGAACCTAAGACCTCTAACTTACAAGTGAAGAGGAATGCCACTAGACTATAGTACTAAGTGACATCAACAGGGGAAAGTTAGAAGCATGTTTGTTAAAAAAATGGTGGTCAAATGTTCAAACGGACAAAAAAAAAATGTTCAACCGGATTCAAGGACATAAGTGAAAGTTCAAATGATGAAAAAAATTATAAAAAAAATAATTAAAAAATAGAAGCGGGGTGAAGGAAGTTAAAATGAGTGTGTACAAATTAGCACTCCTTCTGATAACATACTTGTGGATGCAAATTTCCGCCTTCTTCTTCTTGGACGAAAATGCACCTGCAAAACAATTAACACCTAGTATCAAGGCCAAGAGCCTCACGCGCTCATGATGAATTGGGAGGGGGGGCTTTGGCCGAAGAATCTTCGATGCCAAAGTTAGAATTTGAGAGAAAGTGTTTAGAGAATTTTTAGAAGAGAATTGGACCTAGGTTTTGGGAGAAAATGAGTGGCTATACATAGGGGTGTGGCTGGCCCGATTAGGAAAATTGGGACCGGCCACATTTGGTTGATTTGTGAGATTGATTGCAAGATATTATGTAAAATAATATATTGCAATTAGTTTGGCAATTAATCAATTAATTAGGAAATTAATCAATTGATTTTGGCAATTAATCCTAATTTGAAAATGATGATTGAGAGTTAACTTGTGGGTGAGGATTTGATGAGGAGTGATGAGAGGGTTTAAAAGAATACCATTTTGATCACATTTGACCTTAATTGTGCCGTTATTGTCTGTTGCATGCACGTGGGAATCTCGGTGTGCCTCAAGGGTAATTTTGTCTTCTTTACCCAAAAGTCCACGTGTCGCCTCTGTGATTTTCTTGATTATTTTTTGCTCAACAAATGCCCCCACACCTGTTGGGCTGTTGGCAAGAAAGGGTAACAGGTGTAGAGATCTCCAACTTTGATGCAGATTCCCACTTAAACTTGGAATTAGATTTTTCTAGGAAAAGGAAATAAATCGCCTCCAAAGCCTATTTAAGCCTACCTCAAGTAGGGGATTAAATCAACTTTGGAGGGCAATTATTTATCCTTACAAGAAAGAGAAAAAGATAGAGGATATTTGTTCCCCCTCCCCTAGCACTCTTCTTTGCTTGCCCGTGCAAAGAACCATCTTTCGTTGATTTCTTTGTCTTTTCCGCACTGCATCGATGTAAGAAAAACTTAATTTTCCTTGTCTTCTTCTTGGGAGGTGTTGCCATAGGGCAGCTGTCGGAGTGGTGCGGCACGTCGGCTGGTAAGGACCAAGGAGGTGGTGTGGTTGAAGTCACTGCTTGTGCTGCTCGGCTTGACTGAAGTCAAGGACTGGCTCAGCATAGGCCGGGGAAGTGGCGTGGCATGGGCCACGGTTTGATTTCTCAGCTGTCGTAGATGGAGCAATCAAGGATGAAGCTACCAAGATCGGAGTTGCTAAAGATGAAGTGTCGAATGAGCGAATTGTTGAGTGCAAAGTGGCTGATGTCCCCTGACCATTTGTTGCTTAGCTGGTATTCAAGTATTCGATCTTTTGAGTTATGTGGCCTTCTCGCACTAGAGAGCTTACCCAGATGGGTGTTGAGGAATTGGTTTATCCTCTCATGCTGGAGACATTACCCAGATGGGTGTCGGGGAATTAGTTTACCCTCTCGCACTGAAAAACAATTAGTTTAACGTCTCTCACTGGAGAGTAGACCCATATGGGTGTCGGGGAATTGGTTTACCCTCTCGCATTGGTGAGCAATTAGTTTAACCTCTCTCAGAGTAGACCCATATGGGTTTCGGGGAATTACTTTACCCTCTTGCACTGGAGAGCAATTATTTTAACCTCTCGCACTGGAGAGCAATTAGTTTATCCTCTCGCACTAAAGAGCATGGAAGTCGTTGTCGTAAGGGTAGTTAACGAAAGTTGGACTGCTAGACAACTGAAATAATCCTCAAACTATGAGGTCTTGTTCGGCGATCTATTTGAGACTTCGAACTGCTTGTGGAACCCGTGTAAGGGTGTAAATGGGAAACGCAGCGAGTTACTCTCATACTTTTTTCCAATACTGCGACATCGTTAGATGTTTCGTCGTGTGCCATTATGAGGCTTGGTTGGTGATCAACTGAGAATCTGAATGGATTTGCAAGCTTCTTCACCGTTAAGTCTTTCGCTAGCAGAGGCTACTAATAAAGCCTTGTCTTTTGCTCCGTCGTTGGATGCTTTGAAGTTTGAAGTGCCATGGGCTTGGTCGGCACGATTAAGAGCCAAAGAGCAAGATCGGCAATGCTGGGAGCAGTGATGTAAGATCAAAGGCTGCCAGGAGCAATGGAGCAAGTAGGCATGATTGTGAGCACAATGTTGTGCGCAACAGGTGGAATTGGAACACTAGGTTTGTGATGCTCGGCTACTGGTGATGTGCTACTTCAGTATTGAATCATTTGGAGTGTTGAGAACAAGACCTGCCCTTGGTTCTTAGTAGTTGGGCTGGTGTGTCCTTCTAGTACTCGTTTGCCCTCGGCACGCCATTAGGCTAAGCTGTTGAGTTTGTCGAAACAGAAGTAATCTTTGTATTCAACAATCTATGTGGGATAGTCTCGTCTGATTGATCTTGTCAATGAAAGGTGACCCGCTTGTGTTGGTCATGTCTTGTCGGAGTGCCTCGTCGGTAGCTTCGTTGTACTGGAAATCACGCAATTGTTTGATCAAGAGCCTCTCAACTTCTTCCTGAATTTTCCTCTAGTGGGGCAACAGAGCTTCCGGCTACCCCCAGTAGTGACCTGTTGGTCTAGGTTTCTCTTCCATGTGTTTGGCTCGTCTATGTCGCTGTTGCGATGCATGTGGTACGTTCCTAGCAGGCGAGCGAATTACTCGCAAGCTGCCGGTTGAACTTGAGCTGGATTGAGCGAGTACTTCTCTCCATACGTGGTGTTGCCTATTCTGATGTGAGGTGGAGGATGCTCCTTACGGGCTTAGTCGCTGTTGAACACTTCGCCTGGTAGTGTGGCCTCAACCGTGTGAGGTGGAGGTTGTTCCTTACGGGCCTAGCCGCGAATGAACATTCTGATGTGAGGTGGAGGTTACTCATGTTGATTATCAGAATGTGGCCCCAACCGTGAATGTATGCTTGTCCATGGGCCTAATCGAAAGTGCACACTAAGACGAGAGTATACGCTATCTCAGAGGCCCAATCGGTAATGTACACTGTCAAAACACTTGGTTCATGACTAGTCAAGTGGTTACTTACTGAAACGCTGCTGGAGAGGTTTGTTATCTACCTTTGTCCTACTTCGGGACACCTCGTCTGGGGCACGCTGCAAGCGCTGATTCACCAAGGTAGTTTGTTGCGCAAAGGCACTTGTCAACTCTATAACTTGTCAAGACAAGTGTTGTTCGCCATTCGGGGTGGAAAAGCTTGGACGGTATACGTCTCCTTAAGTAGTGGAAGTGTAATGGACTCCAGGTGTGAGGTTTAAGTTGGGATTTGTCAAATCTATGGAGAAATGAGGTGAAAATGCCCCCGGTTCAATCGTCGGCCCAGAAATTTGGAGCCGGGATGGTTGAACCAATCTTGGACCGATTTGGGTTGCTTGGGACATCACATGAGTGGGCTGGACCACAAAAGTGGGTTGGATCTCGAATTGGGCCGCTGTCATGGGCTACCCCGTGTGGGTGCTGTGCTTGCTTCCTCCTCGGCATGGCTTGGGCCGGCTGTTGTGCGGTGCGGACCTGGGCTTGGTGCTGCTCCATGGCGTGGGCCTGGGGGTGCCAGGCTTTGACTGCTGGCATCTAGGAGGCTTACTCTTGGGCTTGGGCTGCTGAAGTGGCAGCAAGCTGGGCTGCTTTCAAGGCTTGCGCCTTTTGGGCCATGGCTTGCTCAATTTGGGTTGGCTGCCTTGTGGCACGGGCTTGGGCCTATTGCTGCAAGGTGGCCTGCTCACCGTGAACAGTGGGCTCGCTGAGGGTTGATGTCGTAGCTACTACCACGGTGGTTGTTGCGGTGGTGCCCCGTAGGGGTGGTGCTGCTCCACTCGTCATCGTGTTGAGCCTCGTGGATCGCCGTGGTCCAAATTTTTGAACGTTGGAGTTTCCGTTCGTCGTGGTTTTCGAATCTATTGTTATTGTACTTTTCTTTTATGTTTATTTAAAGAATTTTTATATAAAAAAATTCTAGAAATAAGAACGTACAAAAAATCTACGAATGAACAAAAAATTAGAAACCTTGAATTCGAGAGTTTTCTACGAGCTTGTAAATCAAGACTCTCAATGAAAGCACCAATTTGTGGATGCAAATTTCCGTCTTCTTCTTCTTGGACGAAAATGCACCTGCAAAACAATTAACACCTAAGATCAAGGTCAAGAGCCTCACGTGCCCATGATGAATGGGGGGGCCTTGGCTGAAGAATCTCTGATGCCAAAGTTAGAATTTGAGAGAAAGTGTTTAGAGAATTTTTAGAAGAGAATTGGACCTAGGTTTTGGGAGAAAATGAGTGGCTAACGGAGGAGGCAGTAACAAGGCTAGGGTGGGCTTTAGCATAGGGAGAGTTTTTGTTGTTTAAGGTTAAAAATACTGATAATTTAGACTGTTATATTATTTTTAATTGTTATAGCCCACCCAATAAGTAAAAGTTTTGAAAAATATGACTAATTTTAGAAAAAAGTAAGAGTTAATAAATATTAAATAAATTATTTACTTTAATCGATATCAAAATTTATTATTATTATATTTCAAATTGTACACACACTGACACACACGTCTCAATAAGTCTTTTTATTTGATTAGTTTATAGGGAGTAGTCTATAGTGATTAGTTTAGGTTTCCTAGGAGTAGTCATCCGGTTTTAAAAAGTAGATTTATTATTTTATTATTTTAGGTTTCCTAGGAGTAGTTTATTATTTTTTTTTCAACTTTTGGGGTACAACAGTGATCCTATTTCACTTTTCAGTTCAGAAAGCCTTTGTTTTATCTCGTCTGCAGTTCCAGTTCACACAAACCAAGCATACAAGTGAAAAGTTTATTGATTTTTCTCATCAATAGGTAAGTTTTTGACCACTTTATTCTTATGTCTTGATGATTTTATTTGTTTATTGCTTTAATTTTAAGAGTTCGTACAATCGTACTTTAAAAATTCAATTTCAAGTTTAATATATTTTTTCTAATAGTCTAATAGATTTCTTAGAAATATAATTTATTATATAAACTTGTATTATCGTTGTTCAATGTGTTAGGTTAACGTTCAATGAAGAGGTTAAGAACTATTGATTCATTCTTTAAAAAAATAGATGATGGTGATACATCAGAGAATGGTATACCTTCTGCATTTAATGATAACGCACCAATATCAACTGAGCAGCCTCATGATTCTCACCAGACATCTAATACAATTGAACCTCAAGAAAAAGTTTTTGATGATGCTTCTTTGGAATTGGAACGAGACTCGGGGAAACGAATTCAAATACATGAGTATCCTATTAATCAACAAGATGAAGTTCGACGTGCTTATGTCAAAGCTGGGCCTTACCGACCGAAACTTCTTGAGTATCCTAGGTCTCGGTTTGGATCACAATATCGTTGATTTCAGTATTCTTGGTTTTCACAATTTCCATGGTTAGAATATTCTCCGACAACAGATAGAGTATATTGTTTCCCATGCTTTCTTTTTGGGACTAGTCCAGCAAGTCGTTCGGCACTAACTGTTGATGGGTTTAACAATTGGAAAAGAGTTAACGACGGAAAGAATTGTATATTTCTTTCTCATATTGGAGGTCCATCTTCATTACATAATACTTGTGTTTCGCGTGTAGAGGAATTGGTGAATGATGAATCCATCTCAGCATGTTGACAAGGTTATTAATCGACAATCAAAAGAAGAAATTTTGAAGAATCGGTTGCGACTCAAGGCTACAATTGAGTGTGTTCGATGGCTTACATTTCAAGCATGTCCTTTTAGAGGACATGATGAATTAGTGGGTTCAAAAAATCGTGGGAATTTTATTGAATTGGTAAGGCATACAACCAAGTTTAATGATAAGGTGGCTGCAATTGTTTTAGAAAATGCACCAAAAAATGCCAAATATTCCTCACCCATGATCCAAAAGAAGGTTTTGAACATTCTCGCCAACATAGTACGAAGAAAAATTCGTGAAGAAGTCGGGGATGGTGTTTTTTTGTATTCTTGTTGATGAAGCACATGATACTTCTCAGAGAGAGCAAATGGCCATTATTTTAAGATTTGTTGATAATGATGGTTTTCTACATGAACGGTTTTTAGATATTGTGTGGGTTGAAGACACTACCGCACCAACACTTCACAAGGAGATAAAAAAAATCCTTGCTTTCCATGAGTTGCCTATAAACAAGTTACGAGGTCAAGGCTATGATGGTGCGAGTAATATGCGAGGTCAGTGGAATGGGATACAATCTTTATTTATTAAAGAGTGTTCATCTGCTTATTATGTGCATTATTTTGCTCATCAACTGCAATTAGCATTAGTTGCAGCATCAAAAGAAGTAGTTGTTATCTGGTTATTCTTTTCAGCATTAGGTTCAATTGTAAATGTTATTACTACTTCTTCAAAGCATCATACTCAGCTGCAGGTTGCACACACAGTGAACATTGAAGAGTTAGTGGATGCTGGTGAACTTGAGACGGGAAGAAGAGCTAATCAAATCGGTACTATACATCGACCTGGAGCTACTCGTTAGGGTTCTCATTATGATTCAATGTGTGACTTGATACATATGTACAACGTGTCTTGTACAATACTTGAGAACATAAAGAATGATAAATCTGCTACACACTCTTTGCGTGGGGAAGCTATTGGTGCTTATAATGCAATTAGATCTTTTGAATTTACTTTCATCTTGCATCTATTGCAGGAGATCATAGGAATCACTTATATCATTTGTCGCGAACTGCAAAATAAGTCACAAGACATTCTGAATGCTATGAACCTAGTCACTACTACAAAAGATGTCATTCAGAAGTTGCGATTGGATGGTTGGGCTACCTTTATTGATAAAGTGAGTTTATTCTGCAAGAAACATGACGTTGATATGCCTGATATGAATGCTCAATACAAAGTAGAAACTGTTCGTTCTTGTCAACAAACAGATCATATTACATTTCAGCATCATTATCACATTGATACCTTCAATAATGCAATAGATTTTCAGCTGGTAGAGCTAAATAGCAGGTTTAATGAGGAGGCAATGAAACTTCTTATTCTCAGTTCAGCTTTAGAACCAAGAGAAGCTTTTAAGGCGTTCAACATTGATCACATTTGCAAGCTTGCACAGAAATTTTATCCTCTGGATTTCACTGAAAAAGAGCTACATACGTTGAGATGTGAGTTGAAAATCTATGAATCAGACGTACCGCATCATCCTGTGTTTCAAAAATTGTCTACTACTTCTGAATTATGTCGGGGATTAGTTGAAACAAAGAGATCTAAAAGGTACTATTTGATTGATAGGTTAATTCGACTTGTATTGACTCTTCCCGTTTCTACAGCAACTACTGAATAAGCTTTTTTAGCAATGAATCTTATTACAACAAGACTTCGCAACAAGATGGACAGTGAATTTCTAGCAGATTCAATAGTTGTGTACATTGAAAAAAAGCTTGCCGAAAAGATTGATTCAGAAGAAATAACAAAGGATTTCAATTCCATTAAGGATCGAAGGGCACAACTTGAATAGGTACCTTTCTTTTATTTGTTAAGTTGTTATGACAAGATTGATGATGTATGTTTCTTTCTACTATAAGTTGCAACTTCAAATGTTATCTTTGTTAAATCTAGTTGAAACTTGCTTTATTCATAGTTAAATTTTTTTACTTTAAATTATTACTTTCAGGCTTTTTATTGTGTAACTTTATGTAAGTAACAAAAAAAATTTAACCATTTGATCTCCTAGTAATAATTTTAGTTTAGCCCACCCACAAAATAATTCCTGGCTCCGCTATTGTATATATAGGGGTGTGGCCGGCCCTATTAGGAGAATTGGGACCGGCCACATTTGGTTGATTTGTGGGATTGATTGCAAGATATTATGTAAAATAATATCTTGCAATTAGTTTGGCAATTAATCCTAATTTGAAAATGATGATTGGGAGTTACCTGGTGGGTGAGGATTTGATGAGGAGTGATGAGAGGGTTTAAAAGAATACCATTTTGATCACATTTGACCTCAATTGTGCCGTTATTGTCCGTTGCATGCGTGTGGGAATCCTGGTGTGTCTCGAGGGTAATTTTATCTTTTTTACCCAAAAGTCCACGTGTCGCCTCCATGATTTTCTTGATTATTTTTTGCTCCACAATACTCATTTTAGAAAATTAATCTTTACTCGTTTTATGTAAGAGTAATACTAAAGAGATCATATATTTATACCACATTAGTGTACTTAAAATTCATTGAATCTGTCAAACGATAATTGATTAGATGTTGTCTTAAAAAATTCTTATCCAGTACTATTCAACTTATTAAAACTTTGCCGTATAAATACAAATGATCCCACCTTTGAGACATAAAAAACTTTTGTGTAGTTTAGCAACAAAAGAGAAAGTAGGAAATTTTGTGTTGTTCCATGGAAAAACGACATGAGTGATCTGTTTTTCTTGTTTAATTAGTCTTTTTTTCCAAACTTTTTTTTATTTGCCAAAACGAAATACGTGGGTTAATCTCAGTCGTATCAAATAAAAGTCAAAGATTTTAATCTTAGGAAACCAAGTTTATAAAGTAAATTATCCCACTTGGAAGATTTGTACATGATGATCTAGCTTATCGTGTAAAGGTCAACATATAGCATGCATGTTGAATCCTGGGTTTCAAAATTCAACTCATCTGTCAATCTGTTTCTACAGTTTTCATGCTTAGGGTTTCATCCCATCAATCGACAGCCTTGTGAAGGAAGCGAATGAGGTAAGAAAAGTTGAACTCGAGGTCTAGCATATCTTACTGTCCTTTTCTATACGTATTAATCCTTAATTTGACCAGTGAGATCGATGAGGCATCTTTGAATATACAAAATACCTTGAGCCATAGCTACCATGCCGTTGCATGCAGAAGTCAAAACCAACTTCTTAGATATATATCTTGTTTGTAACTTTGTACCAAATGACAAATGTCAAACATTAATTTTGTGAATGTCAAACGTATTACATACCTTTTTACAATGCAGTCCGACCTATTTTATTTTATTTGGAATTTGAGCAAAGGCTATGTGCACTGATTGCGTGTGTACTCGATGATACATATTCTGGTTTTTAGTATCACCAGAATTTAACTAACTTCTTTTTAATTTATTCTTCTAAAGAAAGGTAGACAACTAAGGTCGTTTAGTTGTTCAGGGGGAGCAAATAGAGAATGATAGCAATTTGATACCAGTTAACTTGTATATATGGTGTAAATGATAAGCTAAACTGAACAATTTTTAAGCAAAATCTGCTGGAGTAAAAGAAAATATTGATATACCAGTTAACTTGCATGTAAAATGTAAATGATAATTACGGGTTATGCGGGCAATAACTGAGAAGAATGACAATTTGATGTTGAAAATATGAAATCTCATCGTAAACCTTTATACCCCAAGAGCATAACTAAATATAATTTTTTCGAAAGAATATTGCAGTCATTCCTTGGTAGGTACGTACATTATTGTAAATTTGATGTCAGATTTCTTAGCAGTATGAATGCCTAACATCTTTAATCTATTCACTAATCAACATCTTGATACAAGATTGATCTTCTAATCGCGTACGTATGCCATACATACATGTTGAGTTTGAATGAATGAAAATTCAAAACGTAATGTGGTAAACTGAATGAGATCAATAATGTATGTTTTCGGTCCATGGAAGATTGAGGAGAATATTTGGTAAATGGGTGATCTACTAAGCAATGGCAAGATTTTGGGAGAGCAGTTGGAGACTGCTGCATATTTTTGAACAAGATTTTAATTAATTCAATAATTTTAAGTTAAATTAGTAGGACAATTACAAAAATGATGACCATTAGGATGAGGCATATATGAAGATTAAGATAATAAATTGAAGAATAATAATATAAACTAAGCAGCTTAGTTTTATTACCTAGTAATGAGGTTATGCCTGACTCAACATCCATATGTATAATCTCCCACACTGAAGAGGATATATATGTCAGAGATTACATCCCTACACGCACACATATATATAACACGTGATGAAATAAGAAGATGACAAATAGATCAAACATCATAAGTTATGTAATCAAATATTTGAATTTAATTTTCAGCAATTCAAATAGTAATACATCTTCCAATCCTTTAATATGATAAGCAGCAATTCAGTCCAGTGTCACGAATTAAATCTCGGAAACAAGAATATATATGATCAATGTACTTAATACCAAGACTGAAAATGTTTCAGTCAGTGATCAAAATGGTATAAACTGAAATACTAATTAAACACTGACGCTGCATAACTTGATCGATCCAAGAAATATTAAATATTCCTTACTGGATTTATTTTCAGCTTTAATTATTTGATTACACTTTAACCATGAACAACTTGTTTGGTACAAAACAACAGGTGATAGTACTATTTAAAATTCCAGATGAAACCATAAAAGTCACTAATGGAGTTTAACATTCTGCAGATCGACTTTTCACTTGAATTTGACCTGAGAGCTAGTAGTTCATCTTAATTGTTTATGAATAGCATCAGAAGCATCCTTGACATTCTTCAGAGTGCAAGTTACAATTCCAAGCAAAATATGGAATGATGGAAAGGCTTATATATATATGGACATGCTGCAGTATTCTGTTTTCCTTGGGTAATTCCTAATGAAAGTTGTAATGTTATCACACTGACATCAGCATATATCGGAACCACAGTAAATATAGGGGTGTGCTATCCACACACCCCTTTTACTTCTCACACACCCCTTGATAGTTTATGTCCGTTGATCTTCTTCAATTCATTCAATCCGACGGCCGAAAATTAAAAAGGTGTGTGAGAAGTAAAATGGGGTGTGTGGATATCACACCCCTAAATATATTGGACACTACAATTCCACAAAAAAAAAAATGTCCAATTTTTGGTATCTTTGCCATCTCAATTCAAACACTTATTCACTATGTGGCCAACAACAGTCAATGACAGCACATCTTCTCAAGTAGCACACAATCTGTATATTTTTCATCTGCTTTTCTTCATGTCGCGTACCTTTTAGTTTCATTGTCACAAAACATAAACACAATCCGAACCTTGAATCGTAGGTACGCCACCTTATTCTTCTGGCATTCTATATCCAATGGAAATCTGACCCGTGGCTTCACGAAAATTTGTCAACCAAATTTACTGTCTCATTTGATGACACATGCACTACCTAATCCTGTTAAATATGGCGCCATCTAAATGGTTTATAACTTTCTAGATTGCTTCCTCGTCAATCGTCATTGCTTGTTTCAGGGAGCTAAGAAATATATCCTAACGAGGAAAAGAATGAAATGACATCACTCTTTGAATTACATCTTCCTTACACCTATAAAATCAGCATGTCTCAGAAATATATAGGTCCAAAACTAATCCTAGAATCAATCAATCTTCATACCTTTTTCCGACTTTAATTTCATCGTCTTGAATTTGGATATATTTGTGTGTTAATATTAGCACAATGGTTAGAGCCCCTTGTTGTGATGAAGAGAGCAGTTTGAAGAAAGGTCCCTGGACAACCGAAGAAGATGCAAAATTGATGGATTATATTAGCAGAAATGGCCATGGAAGCTGGAGAGCTCTCCCCAAGCTTGCTGGCCTCAACAGGTGTGGCAAGAGTTGCAGATTAAGGTGGACAAATTACCTGAGGCCTGATATTAAGAGAGGAAAGTTCTCCGAAGAGGAAGAAAGAGTTATCATCAATCTTCATTCAGTTCTTGGAAACAAGTATGATAATTAACTTTTTCCATCCATCACAATTCACACATAAAATTAAGTTTCCGCCTCTAGAAAAATTTGTGAAACTAATTAATTAAAGGTGTACTTCGCTTGCTTCTTTCAGGTGGTCAAAGATTGCAACTCATCTTCCAGGGAGAACCGATAACGAAATCAAGAACTATTGGAACACCCAACTGAGAAAGAAGCTCCTGCACATGGGGATTGATCCAAACACCCACAGGCCAAGGACTGACCTCAATCAGCTCCTCGACCTTTCAAGGTTGCTCAGTGTGGCAAGTGTTGGCAACTCGAACATGATGACTAGTCCTTGGGACAATGCCCTGAAGCTGAAAGCAGCAGCAGGTGCTGCCCAACTTACCAAAATGCAGTTACTTCAACATTTATACATGATGCCGGTCGTGAGGACAAGTAATAGTAGTGTTCCTCCTAATAATTATAATGTAGACTTGATGAACCCTTCTAGTTGTCTTTTTGGTTCTCACATTCTTAATCCGTTTGGAGGAGGACATCTGAGTGGAGCAAGTACCATGCTAAGTGGTCAAGAATGGAACCAGCAGGCTGATATAGTCGATGGCTTCCACGCGATTTCTAACTCGTTAGAAGGATTTGAAGGTGGGTTTGGTGCACAAGGAGTTATTAGTAGCAACAGTCCTGATCAGGAGAAATTGAGCAGTAGTTGCTGCTATGATGATATATATGTGCAGACCAAGAACCACCCACTTCCTGCATTAGTTTCATCATCATCTGTATATCCTGGGACTTCTTCTTCAGCAGCGAACCAAATGGAAATAAGCATGAGTGGTCCTGCTGCACCTGCGCCCACGGCCATCTTTGATGCTTGGAAGAAACTCATGGATGATGAAACAAGTGAATCCTACTGGAAAGATATTCTAGAGTATGTTCTTGCAGATTAATATCCTCTCAAATCTTTCGCTTCATTACTTTCATGTTACATTGAGTATTGAATCTTTCCTCTTTATTCTTTGAGATAAAAATAAAATTCGTAATAATTAATCTAGAAACTGTTCACCCGGTGCATTTGCCTCCTTATAAACTAAAGTTTACATTTTTCTTTCTGTTTTGCAGATCAATTTCATAAATTCCTTCATCGTGATCTCTCTGGCTCTTACAGCCTTTCAAATTTGAAGAAACTTTTCAACTTCGGACAGAAAAATTATTTCTGCATTCATTATTCGTTAATAAGGTTTATTTTTTCGGATTGGTTATTGCTTGATGTGGCTTCTGAATTCTCAACTCATATACATAAATTTTTATGTATTCGGCACCTATGCGAGAAGATTAATTACCTCCAAATTCTTGTAAACTTTTACGTAAAGTATTGTTCAATTTTCTTTTCTATTGAATATATATAGTAGTTCACTACCGTAATTTCATTTCCTACATATATATACAGTCTCAGTAGCACTCTATTTGTTGCCTGTAAACACACAGGGAGAGAGAGGAGGGGAAGAAGAAGAAGAAGAAGATTGATGCAGTATTTCGTTAGAAATTAAACTTATGTTCCATAATATGAGAGAATTAATTAATTAAGGCTTTGACCGTGGATATTGTTGCATGCCAAAGTCAGACATATGTGTGTGTGTATATATATATATATATATATAGAGAGAGAGAGAGAGAGAGAGTTAAGGGAAGGATATTATCGGTGTTTTCAATGATTAATTATTAATACTCGATGCATATTTATGTGAACAGTCACTAAAAGTCAGATTAGTAGTTAAATTGCTACTCATTAGGTAAGATTAAGGGATTGACTGGTGCAAAATCCATTTACCAAGTTCCCAACTAAACCACCTAATAATTTTTAAAACTAAATTGTCACATTGGGATAACGATTTACTTTAATGTTTTAAATACTAATTAGACAGACTTAGCATCATCTTTATGTTTGGGGTCTCAAAATACAATCACTAAAAATCAATACGATGTTAAGAGATATATTGAAATTTTTTTTATCAACGAGAAAATTTTGATCTTTGTCACAAAAAAATAAACCTAAAAAAAATTTCATCTTTTGATTTGAAATCCGCTTGTATAATAATCCATAGTGTGATCTGAATACAAATTATTAATTTGTACTTAAGCATCCAAATTGTGATCATCTGACGGATTTACAATCGTATTATTGAATGATATTCTTCTCTACATATGTAAATGAAAGGCAGTAAGTTCGATTCTCATAGCAAGTGGTTTGATACCCAAAAATGATGATTTGTTCATTGTATGGCTTAACCTAAATTTTCGAACCCTTAGCTCAAAATATCATTGTATACATACTAAGTGTGTATTAGTCACTGTATTTGCGTAGTTGAATTTTGGTTTGTTACATTGCTCTCGTAACATATACACATACGAAGGTGATGACAAGAAGGTATAATACTTGATGGGAGTATTTCAAGAATCAAATAACAAGATGGAAGGGGATTTAGTTTATACATAGGGTTGTTTATTGTCACTTCCCAATTTGTTGACTACACCTCAATTACTAAACATCGCACGAATACTTTTTAAACTACACATTGGCTCAATACACCCACTTAAGTTGTCCAGACTACTCATTCACAAAATGGTCATCAGAAACTCGTCTTTGTCTTTAGTACGAAAAGAAAATGCCCAGAAAACTTTTTATTTGTTTATTCTCTTCTGCACATCTAGGGTTTTGTCAATTTAGGATTTAGGTTTTTGTGAATTTTTGGGTATTAGGTTTCGTAAAGGCCTTAAAATAATAATAATAATAATAATCAGAGAACTAAAGAGCGTAAAAGGGTAATTCTACAGTTTGGAAAGATTGGAATAAAATAAATAAAACAATTTTGAAGTGTATGCATGTTCTACATATATACAAGTTCTTCATGCTCAATCATGTACTGCTTAAATATCACAACTATATCGATCATGTACTGCTGAATATCACAACTATTTCAACATACCAAATTGAATCGTGTAGACGATGGACTTGTGGGGTGTGTTTTGGGAATAAAACTTTATTTAAAAGATATTCAAGGTCTAATAGTCATTTTATATTAAGACAAATAAGGATTTTAACATTATTAAAAATAAAAAAATCAGTTAAAGTCAACAAAATATAGGTTTTTGATATTTCAATTTGGCCCAAAAAAAAAAAGGAAAATTGACACAAATGGACCGTTTTCTTGTTCTTAGGATCAAAATAGGACAAACTGGCCATGTACACTCCACACTCACCATGCACAAAAACAAAATGACGAAAATACCCACATATTAATTGTAAAAACTCACAGCTCATTGCGTCATTTTTCTAATTTCGAAAAGAGAGATATAAGCTCTGAGTTTTTTGGTTGGACTCAGATCTGTGAGCATATCATGTACATGTCATGTGCATAACGTGTACATATAGTGTACATACGGTGTATAAGTGTGTATTTTTAACATGTTCACGCAAAACAAGATTTCTTTCTTCCTTTTTCTCTTCACTCTCTCTTCTGCAACCTGCTCTGTCTATCGTTCTCCCCCTTCTGCCAGCTAAAGACTTGAAGTAACAATTACATAAAATGATGACTACTCGAAGGGGGCATGGGAAAATTTTCAACTCCATATCACTTCTTTCATTTTCTTCATTTATTTCCAGGAATGAAAATTTGGCAATTGCAATGAGGGAAGAACAAAACTTTGGTTCGTTATAAATTAAAACTAAAAATTAGAGAGAACCAGAGTGACATGGTGTGAAACCCCGTCCCTAATTTGTTGTATTTTCATATTAACAGACTTATGAAATTACCATTGTACCCTTGTGTTGACTTTCGTTGACCATCTCGTCAAACCCGCAGTCTTATCTTAGTTAATTTATTCGTATCGTACTCATCGCCATGAATGCGTAGGCGTGAACAAATTTGAAATCGAATGTATAACGAAGATTCTACGATCGAAAGTCGAACGTTTTCGGATATTTTGTGTTTCGTCTTATGCATTCTTAAATTGTGAACCAAGAGGACCCACTTAAGATTCTTGTCCCCTTAGCCTTACCCTATCCGGATAGCCCCCCCCCCCCCCGGCCCACCTTTTTAGATTTTCTTACTTCCCTTTTATAACTCACTCGCTATATCTCTCTCTCTATCTCTCTCCCCATCACTTTCTCTCATTCTCTCTAACTCTCACCATTGAACCTTCTCTTTCTCTGCAAGATCTCACTCTCATCTCTGAGCTTAGCAACATCAACCCCAAGCTCATCACCTAGACTAAGAGGCTTCAAGTACCTCAAACCAAAACTTGGAACTCCACCGTAACAGCCACGGTACACATCTCCCCCGACAAGCTCCGGTGGCTTTCAAAACTTTTCTGGCATAGGTAAGTTTCTAGAAACCCTTGGAATATGTTTGAAGGTTAGATCGAAACTTGTTTTAAGTTGTACACACATGTTAAACGTATAAATAGCTTGGAGTAAGCTTTTCCCAGTTTTTCGACGAGCACCGCCACTTTCAAGGTGTTTTTCGGCCAAACCACAGTGAGTCAGCTATTGTGCAAGGTACCATTATCTTCATCTTGTTGAGAACTATGATTTTCGTTTTTGAATCACTCGATTTGGTTTAGTAATGAAGAAGTTATGAGCGTTTGAAGTTCTACCCAGAAACCGGCCAACCCATGGTCTAAAATCGGGTCAACCCGACCCGATTTCCCTAAACCTAGATCCAAACCCAAATGCAACTCGGCCCAGCTATGCTACCCAAGCCCATAACCCAGATCCGACCCGACCCGGTCGAATCCCAGATCTTATACAGTGCATGGGTCCGCGTGTGGGCACCTGTCTTGGCCGGCGAATTTTTCGGCCAACTTTCAACGCCCCAACTCGGCGCATGGCCTTCCGTGCCGCCGCCCTGTGGCAGCGCGTAGGGGTACCCAAGGTTCCCCCTTAGGTTTTTCGACGTCCTGAATCCATTATGACGTCTATTTCCCGAAATTCAATCGTTTTAGTATAGTTTTATTAATTGGTCCCTTTATGTGCTTAGGTGCGTTTGTTAGTGGTGTTTTCGTCCACCCTAGTTTGCACGGCTCTTCGACAACAGAGTATTTATGAATGGACCCCTTCCAAAATGCATGATTTTACTATTAGAAATGCATGATTTTACTATTAGAAATGCATACATGAAAAACATGATTTAATGGCTACGTTTTATGAAACGTTTATGAGTAAATTGGTTTTACGCTTTATGAAATACCATGCTTCACTGGATTTATGCTTATCGAGATATTCATGAATATGATTTAAGATATGATGTTTGAGCTATTGAGCTCCGTTGAGATATATACATATATGTTGGAAATATTATGTTCATGTTTTTATGTGCTTATTTAGTGGTTACTCATACGATCTGCCTACGGGAGAATAATACTGCCTACTGGTGAATGATATTGCTTTTGAGCAAATGAAGATTTAGTCCTGCCTACGGGCGATTGATACCCTTATATGGCTTCGGTCGGGTGATGTAAGGCCTACGAGTGAAGGATACTGCCTTCAGGCGGTTTTGATACCACTACTAAGCACACTTTATATGATATATGTTTTATGAAAGGTTTTATAGCACACTAGGGTTTTCGGAAAACCTATTATATATTATACTATTGAGTTTTCTTAAACTTTGGGGGTTAGTATGTTGATGAATAACTATTTCAATATTACTTATATATTAACTTGGTCCACTCATGTTTTGTTTTGCACCCCCTCAGGACGTAGGAATGAGGCATACAATCTGAGCTACAAGGCATTCCCATACCAGTGACTTTATGTCCTTCTCTTTGCTTGGACATTCTTGTAATAGCACTCTGTTACATCTTCTGCTTATATTCCGAATTAGTAGTATGCTCTGAACATGTCATGCATTATCACTATTTATTTTGTTGGCAGTTGAACTTATTATATTATTTTGATAAGGTTGTATTTGAATATTACATTGCGTAGTTACGCGCGAAATTTATATGCATGCTTCTCATGTTCTCGGCATATGCATTCATAAAATGGTTTGTGTCACCCTCGGGTGTTGGCCAACACGTGGCCATCCCGTTGTCCTTCGGACACCGGTATTGGGGCATGTCACATGGAAAGGAGACAAAGGCAAAGTGCAAGAAAGGAGACATGGCACCCATATCGGCTTCGACGACAACGTCACCTGGCTTCCGCCACCTCCCAATGCGTTCGACCCCATCCCACGTGGCCAAATCTAGAGTTACCCATTTCATGGTTTTCTACCATTTGAAGGAAAGCTTGTGCTTTTTTTACCTCTTGCTAGGCCTTGTGTTTTTTTACCTTTTGCAATGTGTGGCTTTTATATCAAAACCCAGATGGTGAAATGCCTCTCTGTCAAATGATTCGATCTCTCCTCCTCCTTTCGCCTAGCAGCTCACTAGCGACTCACTCTTTTCAATTGACTCTTGCACAAGTTCCGCTACATCCAATAATGGGTCCCACTCTCCTCCTCCATGGAGGCACCTCCTTAACTCTTTCGTCTTCTTCAGCAGCTCAGCAATCCTCGATTACTATTTTGACAGCTCTATAGGGTTTGCCTGTTTTGGAGCTTGCTCTAATTCTCTTCAATTTGGTACTCTTTGTTGGGTTCCTTTGCAATAGCCCATTTATATGGGAGGGCAATTTGGTCATTTAAGTTAGGAAAATCTTATTTTTGTCATATTGTTGTGCATGTTGTGTGCATATTCCAAAAATCATATTTTGGTCCCTAACTTTAAAAAATGACTCATTTCTATCAATTTCCCAAAAAAATAAAATCCAGTTGTCATTTGATAAACATAACAAAATGCGTAGGTCAGGGGATGCGAGTTTGGAAGTACTATTCCAGCGGAGGCGGGGACGAAGAATCCCCTTAAAAGTAGACAGTTACGGTGGAAAAATCACCAATGGAGGTGGGTGATGGAGGTGGCACCACTGGCCCCGCTCCACCCCATTGCCATCCCTATTTCATGTTGCTTAGAACATGGACGAAGCCAATGAAGGCTCACTGGGGGCAGATGCCCACACTCAAGTAATTCGTTTGTTTAGTTGCAGACTACAATTATATAATATACACGGGTTATCTTTGAAGAAAATAATTATATCTAATATCCAACATACATTCATTCTACTTATACTCCATATCAAATATTATATGAGCAATAGTGCTCTTGTTCTGTCATTCAAACCGAAAAAACCATCTCCCTCCTATCATGTATTTATATTTTTTTCATCACTTTACCACTTTCCACTACTATATTGAAATTTTTGTAACATTGGAATTGTGATACATCATCATTTGAAACCATGCTTAATATCATATTGCGTATAACCATACTATAATAAGGTTTTCTTAGTTGTTTTTTGTTGCCCCCACTAGAATAAATTTCTGGCTCTGTCCCTGGCTTAAAACAAATATAGGTTACAATTGAACCAAGATTTTAAGCTCCGGTTCGACCCTCAAAACAAAGAGGTGCTTATTCATGATGCAAGAAGGTTTTATTGTTTAGTTTTGGTGGAAAGGGGTCGAAACCCCAATCACAAGCATGCTAATCAACACTCAATTGAAAAAGGCTCTACCGGAGAGGTCTGAGGTCGGACAAAATAAAAAAATTAAAATAAAAAATAAAAAATAAAAAAATAAAAAAACATGACACTCAAAACTAGGAGGAGGAGACACCTCAAAGACATGGAGGCCAAATGCAGAGAGCAGAGAGTGACCGGAATGGATACAGGAATTTTTCAGATCACACACTGCAAACGAATACTTGGGGAATTTGAACGACTCCAAAGAATTCTATAGCCACCCTCCTGGTTTTGTTGTCCTCCCTCTCCTTACAGAGATAAACAGGAACAACCAAGGTCCTGAAAACATTATTCCATTTCCTCAAGTTTCCTCATGAAACTTGGAATATCTAATCCAAACTCAAACGACACGCCGCGGAAAATGACCCAAGCAAATATCTAAAGACTGCATAGAAATGACAAACCGGCATTGCCACTGTAACATATATAAATCAAAATCAATTACTCCACTGCAGAATCATATTGGAATAGAAACACCAGAACACAGAAAGACTGAAACTGCTCGATGTTAATTCCCCAAATGACTTGAACTTGGGTCCCTCAATAACGCTCTGCTACCTAAACAGAATTCGATCTCAATGGAAGACTGCAAGAGATTCATATCCACCCGCCACTATTCCACATTTGGTAACGCTAAACCAAGATACAACAGCAAATTCAAAGTTGCGGTGGCGGCCAGAAAAATTAACTTCTACCTTTCCCCATCAAATACCAAACTTGGCTTAAGTTTTACATCTAATAAGGGTCTGTACATGAAGCTCAGTCTACAGATGGCGTCAAGGACAGTATTCTCAAAGGATTAATTCCTATAAACACTATCACATAAATCATGACCTTTACGATAAGCCCACAAAATTATGCAACGCACAAACATTCAAAGGAGTAGCAAAGATGCATTTCATGAAAACTCACAGTAGCTATACATATACAACCTAACGACGGAATATGCAGAGGTTATTCTATCCTTCACAGATCAACACTTAATCACCTTACAAGAAGAGTGCCTTAAACAAGAAACTAATAACTAACTGAACAAAGAACTAAAAGAAAGAAAAAAAGGCAAAGTGGAAAAAGAAAGAAAAGAAGGCAAAGTGGAAACCTTCCGCCAACTCTGCAGATATAATGGAATCAAAACATAACTTGGGGGCAAACTATAAGTTTGACAAACAGAAAACAAGCTGTTTTTCTTTTTCTTACCATTCTAAAACTTTCTATTTCCGCATGGGGTAGTAAAGCATTCAATCTCATAATTATTTATTTATGAACACTTCAAGATAAAAGTCATAAATTGTTCCTATGTTTGCATAGGAAAAGTCCCAAAAAAAGTTACTCTAATCTCCAAAGCGAAAATGTTCGTGAAGTATTTGGATATCACCCAGAAGAATCCAGAACACATCATGTCAAATGCGTATCCAGATCCTTAAAGGCACCGTTCTGAGAAGTATGCATCCTGCATCAATCTCCTCAAACTAACTGACACCTAGAGCTTTAGTTCACCAATCTTCTCGGAAACAGGATACAAAGAATTAAGAGACAGACGGATAACTTCTCCTATAATAGGCTAGAAATATGGTAAGAATACTCAGCTTAGAGAAGCAAAGGATGGGTCATGGAATTGGCCAGGGCAATGAGTGCTAGAGTAACCAGTCGTGCTACAAGTTCACTGAAAAGAATTAACCCTACCATCGTTAATTTCTCAACTGTGCTGTCATATAGCCCATTTGGGCGGAACTGTAGAGCGGGGTGAAGCATGGATTTCAAGCAAAGGAAGTAAGCCAATTGGAGAACAATTGGATATACTTTTGATATATTTTTGCAAAGGATTTAATATGCTTTCTGTTGACTACAGAAACTCAATCGCATTCCAACTTTTCCATTTCACTTATAAACCACTATTATTTTATCAATCAATGTGGCTTTGCACTTGCCCGGTAACAGTAATGTCTCTTTTTGTATTTGAAAGAGGGTAACCGGAGAGGCGAAATGACATAAGATTGTTCCTGTGCAACCTAGTCGCTTTGCTAGACCCAATCTCTTCTTAGCTACGTTGCACTGTGGGAAACGCTCACAATTCTGAACTTTGGACAGCTAGCAAACATGTGTAGGAATCCTAGAGACAACGAGCATACGGTGCTTCTACAATTGAATATTTTATTAGCCTATCAACTGATGGAAAACATGAAAATTTTACGAGCCAGCACATGGTGCTTATACAACACAGTTAAAGTTAGAACTAACATGAGTAGAAGCCACCAGGGGAATTAGTGTCAAACCTATAAACTACTTACATATAAACGACATGGTATATTGGGACAAGACAACGAGAAACCATTACTAATAACAACACACCAAAACAACACGAGGGTCAACCCCTCCTCTATTGACATGCAAAATCAATACACAGACTGACTGTTAGCGAATAGAAACAGATCCAACATAGAAACTTATTTCATCCTGGATCCACTTTGTTTCAACAACCATCTGATGATTCTTATCTATTTCCTAACCCTATAACTCATAAATCAAAGAAATAATCAGAACCCTACTGCATTCTGATTCTAGCATTCTACGTTATCCAAAAACAACTAAATCTTACGTCAATACAATACTATACGTGTGCTTTTTAGAGTTCAACACTCTGAAGTCGACACGAAACCTTAAAAGGCAATCTGGGATAGCACTTTATTACTAGTAAAATCAAAGCACCAAGATACACTATATGAACTGAGTCTTAAATAACCTTCCAAAACATACGACAAAACACTACACGCCTAATAATAATTAATAAAAAGCGGCAGATATATGACAAGAAGTTTGATCAGAAAGTAACAGAATAAATCGAATCAACTGAAAATGCTTCTTGCCAACAAACAAAGTAAAACATAGGGCAACAACCATTTCTTTTATCCTATTTGTCCAATAACACCCGCATTTCAAATAAAAAGGAAGAGTTTAATAACTAATAACTTCAGGCACTTTCCAATTCTCAGCTAGCATGATAAAGACCATGGATCACTAGCCAAATACAGAAATAACAATGTATTGATATAAAAGAGGCTCTAATCCTAAATTCCAACTTTCCAAGTTATGGTTTATGAAAAGGCACTTTTCATGAGAGATCTCCTTTTTCCCATTTTTGGATTATGAGGATTCCAACATACACAACGAAACATGGATTATAAAGAAAGTTACTGTGTTAAATGTTTCCTGATAAAATTTGAGATACAAAGTACCTTAATGCAATTCATTCAAGCCATATTAAAATAACAGAAGAATAAATTACTTCAAGAACAGGGGAAAAAGTATCACAAATTCAATAAATTCAACAGAGACTAAAAAGCATAAAAGAATAAAAATGAAAAAATCATTAACAAAAAGGCCAAAATCCATTAACTAAAAAGGTGCCTATGGCACAAACTAAAACAGTTTCCAGGAAAGGAAAGACTTTAAAGCCTCAGATTACATCTTGACTTTCCTAAAAAGGCTAAAACTTCAGCACAGTATTTCGAGAAGTACCTTCTCCGGAGCATTGGTGGATGGAATATACACGATAGAAGCTGAACGTCATGTCATCTTGTTGTCAAGAAGTTAAAGCTAAAACCAAGAACCAACCTACTCAGTTCAGCATTGTACCCCAACTGCTATCTAAACCTAATGTGCAGCTCATCTTCGTCCACGAATCACCGAATAACTGCCCCCCAACCATCGGACTAAGAGGCCACACCGCCCTTAAACTTGAATTGGGTTCTCCTCTTCTACGTTAAGGTCACCCCCATCATCCCCATCACAACTTACAATTTTCCTTACTTCATCGTCGCAACTAAGAACCTCGTAACTATCCAAACCAGTGCTCTCCACCCCATCTTTCTCTTTCCTTTGCACAATGTCACAAAAGAAGTCCGTCAACAGAGTCTCATAGCCAGGCATCTTGGCGTACCCAGGAAAGTAATTAATGTCGATTATCAAGTAGCGGTTGCCAAACCTTGCATCCCGGATCACATCAAAATTAAACAAGTTCAACTTCATTGCCTGCTGCAAGCCTCTTGCAATATCAGTGATGAAACTCTGCGGCGGCATCTCAGTGTCGTCCAGCTGCATCATTTTGTAATACTTGTCATCAGTCCTCTCATTGTTTGCAAGATTCGATATCTGCGAGAACGACATCAAGCCATCCAAGCTCCCTAATTTCTCTTCTTCGGAAACATCCGGAAGCGACTTACGCTTCACGCATTTCACATACCCTCCAACCACATACACCTTGAATATGACGCCGCCATGGTTCACAAACTCTTGAAGGACAATTGGGGGCTTGAGGTTGTCGAGACCGTCATGGTTGAAAACCAAGGCCATTTTGTGCGACTTGGCGCTGCCGTCCGCCACCAGCGGCTTCGCAATCACCGGAAACTTCAGACCCTCCCACGCCTGGCGATCAAACAGCGTTTCCTTGTCGTATATCACAATCTGCTTCGGAATCCCAAACGTGTTGCTCTCATGCTCGATTTTCAGCTCCGAAACCACCTGCAACATGGAAATCCGATTGTGCAGGCGCTCGATCGCCTCCGGCGCGTCGAGTATCACCGCATTAGGGTTCTTGACCCTAAACTCCGCCAGCTGCCGCTTCCAGTCGTCGCCGTAGAGCTTGTGCAGCACGCAGTCGAAGGGACCCTGATCCGCCAGCGAGCGGTCAGTGTCGATCCGAACGAGATCGATGCCGCGCGATTTGGCGAGGTTGACGAGCGATTCTTGAATGAAGCTTCGCTGCTTCTTGGGCGCCAAAGCATAGCCTACGCCGAACCTCCGCTCCGCCATTGAATCGCAGCACAACGAATCCACAGAATGCTATACAAAACGCTCATGTAATCCGCGGATACAAATCCCGAGCTCCGAACACGAAACCCTAATTTGGTAGTTTCTTTGTTGTTTTGCAGCTTCGAAGAAATGAAAATTGCAGAGGGAAGAGAGAGATTGAACGGGGAGGAGAGAGAAAGAAGTGTGGATATATATAGATTCGACTAGGGTTAGTAAGGTAGGGGATGGATAAAGTAACCGGGGTTAGTACAGAGGGGAGGAGGGGTCGGTGCACACGTGGCATATTCTATGGGGAAAGATGCGGATTCGCGTCGGGGAAGAAGCGCGTGTGAGATGGAAGAGTGGACGGTTGGAATTGAGCTGAAGTGACGGGTGGATGGTAGTCAACGATGTTCACTTGGAGATTCCTCGAGCAAATGAAAACGAGTGTCAATTGGGTCTGTAGATGCTCTCTACGGGGCCATTGGCTTCCAAATTAAAATGAAGCCGTCCGTTCATTTGTTTCATAATTAAATATTTTACTAGTTTGTAATCAAAATAAGAAGAATGGAATTGAGCAGGAATTAAATTAACGATTCGTTTATTTATTTTTAATCAACATACTAACTTGTTTAATAATCCGTGAACAAAATAAGAGAAAAATTGAGGAAGAATCGAATTTCGGAGAAGTTGAAATGGGAACAAAACAAAATTATATCAAAGTTGCTTACTAAATTATCTGGAATCATAGTAAAAATGCGATTGATTTCTTATAAGATGTTTACCGATGCACTTAAATTCTCATAACACATTCATAATATCCAATTGAAAATAAGTTTTTGAAAAGAATAAGATTTCTTATTTTTTTTAAGAAGAAGAAGGAAGAAGCACTTGACTCACTTGGACCGATTGTAATTTTCATTCCTCTTATTCAACTTCCCTTTTACACAAACACACGTCATTTATAAGGATTAAAAAATAAATAGTTTCGATTATGACATGTATAAAGAAAATTCGTTAATCAATAACTTGTCAAACTGTAAAGTTCAACGGAGTTTTGTTTGGTTTTCGGTAGTTTCTGAAATCTTGATAATCAAAAGCATAAAATAATTATTAATCTTTCTGTCACAATCTATAAGTTACATTCATATCATATGGGATAATAAATATGTGCAATTTGGTGATGGGACTTGTCCAGCCATCTCCCTCCCATGAGCTCTTCAGCAAAGTAGGCATAAGGCATGTGTCCTCAATAGGTGTGTGGCCTGCTGGGCTAGGAAAGGTCACGAGCCCAATAAAACACATTGGTTGGGCTGGGTGGGGCTTGGGCCTGCAGGCCCAAGTTATGTTTCACTAGCTCGCGAAAGAACAATTATCAATTCATTCACGTGTTTATTGTGGCTTACGCAACACCATTACATGTCACATAGCATATGCTTTTCAGTAAATTATTGGATTATCTGAGAAATGTTCTTCACTTTGTGATAAGAGTTTAGTTTTTTTTATTATTATAATATTATATATATATATATATATATATGATTAGGATCGAGAGAGCCATTCATATTTTGACGCACACTTTGTAGGTCCGCTATATAACTATCTATATTTATACTCATCATATATACATATATCATCATTGTAAAAAATTAGACAAATTTAACTATTAAAATAGTTATTTGTAACGAAGAAAATAGATAAATACGATTTGACAAAAATACACTAAATTGAATCCGACGATCATATGTTTTTCAATTAAAGAATCAAAATGGAAGATCAGAGATCGAATCCAGGACGTTTTGTGTGAAATACAAATCTGGAATTCGTCTCAAACCACTAAGTCACTCTATAATGGTTGGCAACAGGTGATTGGATTGACCTCGGATCTTCCCTTTTGATTTTTTATGTTATTTAATGCTTTAATTGTCCCTAATCATGTAACTAAATTATTGAGGCCCTAATTAAAGCGTGAATACTCATAAAAAACTTGAAAAGAAAAACAAGGGGAGCATGTGAGTCTATGAGAGAGTGAGATTGGGAAGGGCGGTTTGTTTGGCCGGCATTCGCTTGGCTATAGACCGGGACATGCAATTAAAAAAGGGAATTTTAATGAAAAGGGATTGGACTAAATTTATTTTAACAAAAAATCATGCTATAAACTTTATTTAATGAAAAAGAATTAAATTTTAATGAAAAAGAATTAAATTTTAATGAAAAACCCTTAAATTTTAATAAAAATGACAAAAAAAAACTTAATTTTTAATGAAAAGGACACAATTTTTAAAAACAAAAACCAAAAAAAAACAAAAAACCTTACGCGCGCGCAGTACATGTACACTGTTTATGAAAATGAACACTGTTTATAAAACTGAACACTATTTATGAAACTGCACTATTTATGAAACTGAACGGTACTATACTATTTATTGGTTCAATTTCATAAATAGTGTCTAGTTTTTTGTCCACTTTCATAAAATGATGTCTAGTTTTTTATCATGTTTCATAAATAATGCCTAGTTATTGGGTCGAGTTTCATAAATAATGTATAGTAATTGGTACAATTTCATTAATAGTGTCTCTTTCTTGGTCCGGTTTCATAAATAGTGTCTAGTTATTGGTCTACATTCATAAATAGTGCCTATTTCTTGGTCATAATTCATAAATATTGTCTAGTTCTTACTCCAGTTTCATAAATAGTGTATAGTCCAGTGTTCAAATTATGCCTAATTCTTGTTTTCGTTTCATAAATAGTGTCTACTTATTGATCCAGTTTCATAAATGATGTCTACTTATTAGTCTAATTTCATTAATAGTGTCTACTTATTAGTGAAATTTTATAAGTAGTGTTTAATTCTTGGTTCAGTTTCATAAGGTTTGAAACTTAGACACTTATTGGTCAAGTTTTATAAATAGTGTTTAATTCTCAGTAATTATATTTAAAAAGCTGTTTTCAATTACCAAATTAAAATTTCCTCACTTTTTTCATATACCTACAATAATAAATGTAGTTTTCCATCCAATATCTTGAGCTTAGGTGTCATCTTCGAGAAATTTTTAATTGTGCCCGTAACAAATGATATACCACATGTTATTATATAAGTGTGGTGGAAATTTTTATTTTTTATGTTATTAATTTTTTAACACAAGATTCTCACAACTTGTATTGAGTGTATCATTCCGTGTTCTGGGCACATTGAAAAGTTTCTAATCATCATGACTACTATTAGAAAACAACACCACAAAAATAAAACACGAGAATGTAATTCAATTCTAAGTTTTTTTTTGTTTTTAATTCTATGCAAAAAAAAAAAAAAAACTATTAATGTAGCTGAATGATGGGACACAAGGTAGGAGAAAAAAAGTGGATTGGGGGGGGGGGGGTACACGCCCAGCGCTAGTGGGTTTGTTATGTTTTTTTTTTTTAGTCTTTTGTCCTTATTATTAAAATAAAGTTAGTGGATGATTTTTTATTAAAATGTAAAGATTTGAAGGCATTTTCATTAGTTTTCCTATTAAAAAAAGAAAATAAAAACAAATTCACATAAATACTATAAAATGTTGCAGTCATATTTAGAATATGAATGTAATTGTGTAAATCCTAGGTTTTTGTCTATCCTACTACTATAAATAAAGGCACAATGGAGTGATAAAAACACACCTCACAATTAAATAACTCTCTCCTCTCTCTAATTGCCGCCGGCCCCCTCTCTCTGTAAACCCTTAGATAGTTCAATTAAATAGGCCTACAACACGTTATCAGCACGCTCTTGCCAGAAGCTGAGGAATTGACGGATCGTAGGAGGAGGTTATCTTCAACAAAATTCAAAGGCTTATATTTGTTTTCTGCTAATCAGGTACGCTTAAAATAAAGGAAGATATTTGAAACGCCCACGAAGCATGAAAACATTCCCCATGATGCATAAACCCCTCTATGTTTATATTTTTCTTACGATATATATATATATATATTGTATATGTTCATATATTTGTCAATATATATATGTTTCATGCATTACGTAATTAAATTACTATGTGGGATTGTGAGTCAAACCCAAGGTATTAAATATCGGTAATATCGGAAATATCGGTAGTCCAGAAACACGGAAATATCGATGGAAATATCGGGATATTATCGATATCGATAAAAATAATATGGAAACCACGGAAATTGTAAGAAAAACTTGGAAATTTTTATTGAAACTTTGCAAGATGTTTATTTAGTCAATTATCTATTAGTTTATCACAAAAAATTGGAAGGAAATGCATTGCATGATGGATTTAACTGATTTAAGTTGATTATATAGCGAGCTGGCAAACATTGTGAGTGTAGAAAATATGTAGTAATTAATGAAAGAAGTTTAAACACACCATAATCATTTATATATAATGAATTAGTACAATATTTTACACTTTATACATTGTATGGTAAGATACATGAGTGACTTATTCTTATAACGGGTACATATCAATTTTTTTATAAAAATTAATGGGTACAAACTTATTCTTATTTTATTTTTTATATATTTGAAATGTTTGAAATGAAAATTAATTAGAAGTTTAATAAGAATGTGAGTATTAAAACTCTAAATCAATTACTAATTTTTGTTATGAAAGTTATGTAACTTACATGTAATTCATTAATGCTAGGGACTTTGATCAAAATATAAAAACTGATAAGATCTTAGTCAATGAACATTAGAAACTAGGGATTGGATACTAATTAAAAAAACATCAGGGAATTAAAAAAACAATATCATTAAAACATATTATGTGTTCGATACCAGTTTAGAAGCATGCAGGTTAGCTCATTGAGATTATTAATCCTTCTGTGTGTTAAATTTCGTGGTTAGAACTTCGTCATAACTTCTTGTTTTTAGCTTAAAAATTTCTTTTCTTCTTTGACCAGATTCCAAATCGTAGAAAATGTCCTTGAATATGGAATTTTCTCAAATGTAATTGCATAATGCTTCTGTATGCCAGTTATCATTGGAGATTATGTGTATCCTACATAGAGCTGCAGTGTACTTAGATGTCTCTATTCTCTGAGATACTGTTTCTGTCAACTGGCTTTCAATGTCATTCGTATCTCTCTTATCCATGAGAACCTTTTTTTAGTTGTTTCTTATGTTTCTTATAGGGAACAGTTGTTCTTGTTTTCCAACCAGCTGAGGAATGAGGTGGAGGAGCACAGAAGATGGTAGATGAAGGGGCTCTGGAGAATGTTGGTGCCATCTTTGGGTTGCATGTCGCCGCTAATCACCCCATTGGTTCAGTGGCCTCCAGGTCTGGCCATTTTTTTGCTGCCAGTGGTTTTTTTGAGGCGGTAATAAGTGGGAAGGGGGGTCACGCTGCCATTCCACAGCACACAATAGACCCGATCTTGGCTGCTTCATATGTTATTATTAGTCTGCAGCATCTTGTTTCACGTGAAGCCAACCCCTTGGATTCACAGGTTCCCTCTCTCTCCTTCTCTCTTTGCTTGTGTCTGTACCTATAACAAATTTAGAGTTGTTGCTGTTGTCCCACATCGCCCAAGGCATAAAGAGAAGCTGGTGGAGGGATTATAAAATGGACCATCAGCCCAAACTAAAAAGCATACCAGAAAATCATTACCCTTAGTGATAATATCGCGATATTCGCGATATCATCGATAATATCGCGATATTATTGATAATATCGCGATATTTGGACGATAATTAAGGGATAAGTGTGAAAATATCGGTATCTAAAAAAAACGACAATATCGGCGATATTTCGCCGATAATATCGATGTTTTGTTCCATGATCAAACCATATAAATAAATTAGAAGCAATTTAGGGTTTCCTAAACCCTAGGGATGTCGAAAAAAAAATTGCGTTAGGGCATGGTGCGGCACACCCACAACATCACCACCATGGATCACCTTGGACTGACCACAACAACCCATTGAGTTTGTTGTCCCTACACCATGGGCCCGAAGACCCCAGACCCAACTCGCATGCCGCAACCTTCTTGGTTGATGGGCTTGTGCCACAACCCAATAACTCGGCCCTAGCCTCGGCTGGGCCTCATGTGACCCAAACCCGCAAGCTAGCTTCACTAGGCTTGCTTCCCACGAAAACCCAAGGACAGCAATCTGCTAGGCCTGATCCGTGCCCCCCTCCCCGGTTCAACCCAAAGCCAGTAGCTACTACTACTGGGCTTACCCATTCAACCCGTGGCCTAAAGCCACCCATGGGCTGCTATTACAGCAATACTCGAGCCCTATACTCACGGCACCCAGCCGAATTTTTCCTAGGCTATGTTTTTTCGACCCAATGTTATTATTTGGCATTTTTAAATAATTTTAACCCGAATGTTATTATTATTTTTTGCTTCTACAATCGACCATGTATGGCCCGATTTATTGAATTAATTAAAAGTGACATGCAGTCCATTAATCTGATAATGAATCCAAAATTATTGATTTGAATATCACTTTTGCACATTAACGATTCAATAATTTATTTTTAAACTTTGAACCGTTGATATACTTTCGTAGTAACGACGCTCTCACACTTGAGTTCCCGAAGAAACTCATATCCACTACACTTAAATTAGTATATTGCATAATGTGTTTCTTGCAGGAACCTCTCCTTTATGAAATAATCGTTCATAAAAACTAAATTGAACCTGTAGTTTCACATTTAGTGCCTTTGAAGCCTGAAGTTTTCATTCAAAACATACCACATGAAACCTGTAGTTTTCATACATAAATTAAACCAATACATGTCTATAGAACCTGTATGTTTTATGATATATGTCTATGGACTACCATATATATGACTAATCACATTTTTCCCTCTGTTTTAGGGACATTTCGAACTTGAACAAGCTCGATTTCACTGCTCTATAAGTCTCTTGAAGAAACTATCGAAGTTGGTTCAAGACGTGAAGCTCCATCTTACTGCAAAGGGTATTAAAACCACCATCGAGGCACCCGCCGACGAAGCTCAGAAAGCTAATGCAATGATCTTCATTCAAAGACACATCCATGATGCACTGCAGATCGAGTACCTCACTGAGGAAGACCCACACACCATCTGGCTTGCTCTGGCCGACCGTTTCGATCACCAAAAAGACATATACTTGCCTGAAGCAAGACACGATTGGCAGCATCTTCGCTTCCAAGACTTTAAGTTTGTGAATAAATACAACTCTGAAGTTTGTAGAATCCGTTCACTGCTGAAATTCTGTAAAGTGGAACTTACCGAATCAAATCTCCGGAAGAATACCTATTCGACCTTTAATGCCACCAATATTGTCCTGCAGCAACAATATAGGGCACAAAAATTCACCAAGTTTTCAGATTTGATCTCTGTTTTACTTATCGCAGAAAAGCAGAACCAGCTTTTGATGAAGAATCATCAAGCTCGGCCCATTGGCTCAAACACAGCGCTTGAAGCGCATGCGACTAATTCTAGCAGCCACAAACAACGAAAGAACCGTTATGGCCATGGCAATGGGCAGCAAGCCCAACCATAGGCCCAAGGTCAACAGAGTGTCGCACCTAAGGGAGGCAACGTGACCTAGGAGCGTCCACCACTTGCCCCTAAGGCCCCAAATTTCAAGAACAAGGGAAAAGCTCTCGTTCGGCTTCCACTGAAATGGACATGTGCCACCGTTATGGATCAAGGGATCATTGGTCACACATATGCCTAGCTACCCCTGAGGCTATTGTCAAGTATCATTCACGTCGTGAGTCTAACTTTGCACATGTGGAACATCCGAAATATGCGACTACATCTATAAAGATATCATATTTTCAGGAGGCATTAGCTCCTATGGATGAATAAATTAGACATGTTTTTAGGGTGTTTACCCCTAGTAGCCGAACCCACTAAGAGTGGCCGGCCCCTCTCCCCTATTTTTCTAGGTTTATGGCTTAATTTTGAATAATTTTTCTAAGTATTTGGAATAATTTGTTTGGTTTTGGTTTGTTTTGAATTATGGATTGTTATGTGATGGATATTATTTTCTCGAATTGCTTAATTGAATGAATGGAATTATATTTATGCATGTGACCAATTCGATCAATTTATTTCTAGGTATGTCTAGTGGGGAAGTTAGTTGTCTGGCAAATAATGCAACCACGCACACCATCTTGCGTGAACGACACTATTTTACTAACAATACCTAAGAAAGCTCATTTGACAACTCTCTCAGGCCCATCCAACCTGATTGAAGGATACGGAAACACCCGTATCATGTTGTCCAATAGTACTATCTTAACCATTAAAGAGGCACTCTATTCTCCACGTTCTGGAAGAACGTTGCTAAATTTTAGAAATATTCGAGATAATCAATATTATATTGAAACCACTGAAGATAATGGTTATGAATTTCTTTGTATCAATTCATACGAATATGGCCATAAGCGTATTCACGAGAAGTTAGAACGTCTCCCGAGTGAGTTGTACATCACAACCATTTGCGGCATAGAAGCCCACAGTGTGGCCAGCCCTATGCCTGAGTTCCAGGACACTTTGTTGCTTTAGCATGACCGTTTAGGACATCCTGGACGTGACATGATGCGCCGTATCCTCAAATCTTCACATGGGCATCAGTTACCTCCCTACGCTGGATATCCGCCATGCAAAGCGTGTTCTTTAGGGAAGTTGAATACTCAACCCTCACATACAAAATTATTCACAACCCCCTAAGTTTCTTCAGAGGATTCAAAGGGATATTTGCGGACCTATCCAGCAAACATGTAGACCACTTAGATACTTTATGGTCTTGGTTGTTGCATCGACACGATGGTCACAGGTTTGCCTGTTGTCTACACGCAACACTACGTTTGCTAAACTCCCAGCTTAAATGATTAAGCTAAGGCCTCACCACTCTGATTATTCGATTAAGTCGATTCGACTGGATAACGTTGGAAAGTTTACATCATAAACTTTTGACGATTATTGCATGTCAGTAGAGATTGATGTGGAACATCTTATACCCCATGTTCACATCCAAAATAACCTGGTAGAAGCTTTCATAAAGCGCCTTCAATTGATAGCTCGAACTTTGGTTATGAGAACCAAACTGCTGGTATCTGCCTGGGACTATGCAATATTGCACGCAGCTATGGTGGTCCTCCTGAGGCCCACTGCTACTCAACCACATTCACCGTTACAATTGGTCACTGAATACGAGTCTGACATCTCGCATTTACGGGTGTTTGGTTGCACCATTTATGTGCCAATAGCACCGCCACTACGCACCAAAATGGGTCCTTAGAGAAAACTAGGAATCTATGTCAGTTATGATTCGCCATCAATTGTTCACTATTTAGAACCCTTGACAAGAGATCTCTTTACCACACATTTTGCGGATTGTCACTTTGATGAGACAATCTTCTCGTCGTTAGGGGGAGATAAGCATGTTAATGTTCCTGGAGAACACCGTGAATTATTGTGGTATGCTCCCACTATATCTCATTTAGATCCCCGCACTGCCTAGTCTGAAATTGAGGTGCGATGAATTATAGATCTTCAGAGCATTGCTCAAAGCATGCCAGATGCTTTTAATGATCTAGCAAAGGTGACAAGAGCACATATACCTGCTGCAAACACACCTGCAAGGATAGATGTACCCCGCGTACATCAACAACTCGCCTGGGAAGGCTGCACCTTCCACTCGGCAAGGTACATTAGTGACTAGCCAATCATTTGCTCCGACCCTGAAGCATGGCAGACCCATTAGTTCAAAGGATTCACAACCCCGGAAGAGGAAATCGGTACCAACTAGTGACCTTAGTTTGAATCTGACCATCGCTCACTCATCCGTTCCAACGCTTAAGGTTATTCTAGATTATGGTGATGCTTCAGATGAAACATGCCGGCCTCCTGAGAATCATGAGATTTCAATTCATTACGCAATATTGGATAAGGTTTGGAATAGGAATGAGATGATTGTCGATGATGCATTTGCGTACTCAGTAGCTATTGACATCATACTTAGCAATGACATTGAACCACGTTCCATCGATGAATGTCAATGTATAACCGATTGGTCAAACTAGAAACAAGCAATCCAGGTTGAACTCTATTCGCTTGAGAAACGTAAAGTGTTTTGGCCTATTGTTCCTACACCACCAAGCGTGAAGCTCGTTGGCTACAAGTGAGTTTTCATGAGGAAATGCTCGAGTCTCTCCTCTCTAACGGTTACAATTTTGTCGTGTACTGAGCTCATAACCTCAGCATGTTTGTGAAGGAATGAATTCGCTTGCAAAGACACATTCTCTGTAACCCTTGACTTCTATCATCTTCTCTCTCCTCTTCGAAGTTCTCTGATTGTTCCTCTGCATTTTCATCATCTATTTCATCCCCATTGTCACATTCTCTGTGTCCATGTTGTGGGAAAGGGTGGCCACTTAATATCTACACGGTTTAAGAAGTTTGTCTAATCATCTAAGCTAGCTTACTAATTGTGTGAAATATGTAAATATGTAATTTTATGACAAACTTAAACTATCTTATGTTCTATTGGAAGCTTAACTTTATTACCGTGTGAGAAGTCAACACTTACATGCTATGTAAAAATTGACGAATTCAATCCATTCTCTTTGAATTTCGACATATGACATTTTACAAGCCAAAGTGAAACTTCGTGCATATTACAAATCACAATATAGACAAAACTAAACGTAATTCATGTTTAAACAATATATATAGTTCATAGTTCCTTTCAATTTCCCTTTAGTCTCGATGAGAAGGATTATAGAAGAAAACTTATATTTGATTAACATACAACAACTCGAGAAAATGACCACGAGATCCTTATTATTTCTTGAAGAGTCTAAACAAAAACTACTTATCGAGGGAGAGTTTTATTTCGAATGATATAATCTATGGTTTCTCAGAGTCCAAATTTAGTTACTGCCATGTTAGCATCTCTAAATCCTTGTCCATAATTTTTGTTCACATTGGATTCTATTTTGTATGTTGCATACTTTTGCAAGTTTTCCAAAAATGCAGCATGCCCGTGCCTGGTGTTTTACGACTCCAAACCCTTCTTACGGCACGATGTCAACCATATGTGTGCCATTACTTCACAAATGCCTTCTGAAACTTTTTTTTTTCCAAATGGTTACAACCTGTTACAAATAAAATATTCATCAATTTGGAGATTTTTTTAGTGTAAATGTGGCACCACCACTTTGTTTTGCTTAAAATACATTGTCATATTTGGGTTAAAATCAACTTTTTTTCTTATAAATATTGGTGGACAATAACTTTGTTACTTTCTCAACGTAGAGAGTCTGGAGTTGTAACACAAATATTGTAAATTGGATGTCTGGAGTTATAATGCAAATATTGTTAGTCATTTAAATACATTTTACTTATCCATGCAAAAGAAAATTGGATTCTAACCTTGAAGAGCTAACCATGCATGCATCATCTCATGCGCCAAAGTTGCACCGATCATCACCCTGTACGTAATAAAATATAAAGTAAATAACAACTATTTTGAGAGAAAGGTTATATATAAAGAAAAACTAATGAAAATGGTTTAAAAACTTTGAGTTTTAAAGATAAGGACAAAATAAAGGGTAAAGTGAATAGTATCAGAATTGATTTTTTAGTTTAAAAATGTGGTTTTTCGTTAAAGTGAACAGTACCGTGGGCTTTTCGTTAAAACTCCCTATATATAATAGGATAATGCCGGAGAGATTAAATATGTAGATCAAGTTTCGTAAACCAAATGACATGAAAGTTGACCATTGAATTATTATTAAGTGTTGATTAACGTATTTATTTTTAATTGTTGACACATTATTTAATTTATAAATTTAATTTACAAATTTAATATATCTAGCTTTACTCATATAATTACGAGAGATAGGTAAATGAGAGAGTACTCTGGTCGGCCGAACAAAAGTAAAATTGATGACACTTTGCCCGATGCCAACTTCTTGATTTCTTTTTTCTGCACTTCAACATTATCACCTTTCCTTGAACATTTTGAAATCTGTTACAACCCAAACGTAAGCGACATATACCTATAAACATACATGTATACTTTTATTATAAGGGCAATGATATATATAATATATGTGTGTATGAAGTTTAAAGTTCGACATTAAAAAGTTAAAAAGCCTTGCATATATAGGTTATAAGAAATTAAGTTTTAGGTTCAACTGTTAATGGTAATTGTATAGTAGTTGTGGTAGTAGTACAATTGACTTTACGAGTAGACTTACCGTCATGACAGTGTAAGGAGGGTGTGTGGTAAGACCAACCACCTTCAGCATCTGCACACATGCAAATATGGTATACATGGAACGAAATAAATTTGGTATACAACATTAAAAAACATATATACAAGATATGATTTTAGTTAAAGTTGGTTACCTGTTCATTTGGGTGAATTCTTCTCATTTCATCGTCGTCGATCAATAAAATAGGAATTTTTTTATCCACTTGGAGGCCTAACTTTTTATAAAGTTTGCGCACATTTTCAATAAGACGTTTGCATTTACTTGGATGCAAGATAGCAGTGGAAAAACATTCCGAGCAAAGCTGCTGGTTATTTCCAAGTGTTTGTACCATACTTGACCAATCCCGAAACTACTTAGCACCGGTCAACGTTATACCGTCAAGGATCCAGAAGAGCTTCCCTTCAACCAGGAGGCCAATCACAATGCGACACGTGTCGACATCAGAAGCCAATCACAGCGCGACACGTGTCAACATCAGAAGTCAATCACAACATGACACGTGTCAATGTCAGAACAAAACTAGAAACTCTCTTCTATAAATAGGGATCATTCTCCCACAATAATCTCTAATGTCATTTTGTACTAAACTACTCACTAGAACTCACAAAAGGAGAGCTTGAACCAATGTATTTGTGTAAACCCTTCACAATTAATGAGAACTCCTCTACTCCGTGGACGTAGCCAATCTGGGTGAACCACGTATATCTTGTGTTTGCTTCTCTGTCTCTATTCATTTATATACCTATCCTCGCTAGTGACCGAAGCAACCAAGCGAAGGTCACAAAACCTGACACTTTCTGTTGTACCAAAGTCCTCGCTGATTTTGTGCATCAACATTTGGCGCCGTCTGTGGGAAAGACACTTACTCCCACTCTCTTCAGCTTTGTCAAGCTGGTTTCCACCACTCGTACACTTTCTTTTGGCCAAGCATCTCTCTCCAACATGGGGAGCGAAAGAAGCCATAGCACACAGAATGACACCCCCATTGGACCTAGTATGAAGCAACGAAAGCAAGAAGGAAATAGAGTTACTCTTCAAGCTAAAGTCGATGAGCTAGAAGCTCAGAACAACAAGATAGTGATGAGGAACGAGGTCCTCCAAGAGCAATATGAAAAGCTTTTCGAGAGGCTTCACGAGGCTAGGCATGCTCAAACACACAAGTTCGTCGCCCCTGTCGAGGTCAACAATCATCTGAATGCCCCCCAACGCGGAGGGTCACCGATATCCAACACGGACATCCCTGACAGGGATCGAGCTACCCATCAATGTGACGATCAACATGAGACTTCTCTCAACCCGGCCGCTTCAACCCGAAGCAGAAGAAGTAGAGGAAAGCACCTCTTCACAGAGGGAGTGGAAGGATCAAAAGCCGTCTATCGCGATTGTCGAGACTTCCTAAAGCAACGTCGAGAGAATCTCATCCACATAAGCTCGAAGATTAATAACCCAAGAGTTTCTGAAAGACTCGGTCCTCTTCCACGACCCAGGCCAGCATCCAATCTAGGGAATGGGCAACAGTCCCCAGAAGAATATGAAGATACAGGGGACTCGGAAATATTCCGACATACTCACTCTAGGAGTCAGTATGGCGAGTCCAAGGAAAAATCACGCTATCTTGATCAAACTTTCCTACCCCCAAGAGGCGATGGGGACTTACGGAAGAAAACTTCAGGACCCCCTCGTCCTACAACTCCTGGAGGAAGTAAACAAGTTGAAGGCTGAACGTCAAGCTGAGATACCTGACTGGAACCAACCCAGGCCTGGCCCCCTCACAAGAAGGATCCTCAACACCCCCCTCCAAGCGAAGACAAAGCAGAAGCTTGACTTACAACTCTATACCGGAAGGGAAGACCCGATTGAACACCTTAATCTCTTTGAGTCCACCATGGTATACCGGAGACACACCGACGAAGAACGGTGCCTTCTCTTCGCCTCGACCCTCTCTGGCGGAGCTTTAAACTGGTATTGTCGTCTTCCACCTGAGACAGTAGACTCATTTGAAGAGTTGAGGAAGCTGTTTGTCTCTCAACACATCTTCCAGACCGATCGCTTGCATTCTGCAGATGATTTGTACACTATTCGTCAGAAGCCGGACGAGTCATTACGAAAGTATGCTGGCCGCTTCAGCCATGAGTATTCTCGCTGCGCTGAGGCAGATGACAAGACAGCCCTCAAAGCCTTCACGGCAGGCTTACGTGACTGTTTCTTCAAGTACATGATCAATGCCAACACTTGGAAGACTTACTCTGAGGTGATGGCACAAGCTTACAACCATGCTTCCGCCGAGGCAAGGACATATCAAGGGAAACCACCTACAGTCACCCCTTATCAGCAAGTAGGGAATGGAGACCAGATCCAACCAAATGAGAAGACCTCAACCTTCCAAACGGTAGCACCACACCCCCCTGCCTCATTTAATGCTTCGCCAAGTCAGCAGACATATCAATCCCAAGGCAAAAGGAAAGATTTCCATCCTCACCAATCTCATTTTAATAAAAAGAATAAAGGGCAATATCGCGATAACTCAGGATATCGTCACAATAACGCCCGTCCCCAGGCAGTCAACGCGGTGGGACAATCACGTGTTAAGACGGGTCCTACCCCGAGGTATGAGACATACACATCTTTGAACGCTACATGCGCGGCCATCTACCCCAGTATAGCTCACCTGATACCAAAGCCAAAGCCAAGACAGCCAGATTACAAGTCCACGAAGAACACGGGCATGTTTTGTTGCTACCACGAGTATAATGGCCATGATAGCGAGAAGTGCATCATCCTCCGTGATCATATTGAAGCTTTGGCACGTGAGGGAAAAATTGATCAGTTCCTCCTTCACCCTCCAAGGGATAACCGTAACCAACGCCAGGTGAATGTGATATATTCCATAAGCGGCGGCACACCCATGTCTAAATCTTCCAATAGGGCCATGAAAAACAGTGAACGAACTTTGAAACCTGGCCATCAAGTGTTTCACGTGGAAGACATCAGGGGAGGCAAGTATCAAAAGCCTAACTGGGATCCAATATGTTTCTACCCTGAGGAAGAAAGAGGTATCATCTACCCTCACAACGACCCGTTGATTGTGGAGGCTCACATAGCAAATTTTGATGTGAAACGAATCCTGATAGACACAGGTGCTTCAGTCAATATCATGTTTGCTGAAGCTTTCAAGGCACTTAATGTAGCTGAACACTTGCTCGATCGCTCGATTTCTCCTCTGATAAGTTTTTCTGGCGATATCGTACAACCTTTAGGGAGTATACACTTACCCTTCACCATTGGTACAGGCCCCTACACAGCTACTATTACCACTAACTTCCTAGTGGTCAATTGCCCGACGGCATACAATGTCATCTTTGGACGCACAGGCATCAATGATCTCAAGGCCATGGTATCCACGCATATGTTGTTGATGAAGTTTCCAACCCCTTTCGGCAATGGATACATCAGGGGATATCAACTTAGTGCTCGATCATGTTACAACACTTCAGTTAAGCAACAACACCTGCCTGTCCCCAGGGAGACCCTCTCTATACATAACCAGGTAGTAAAGACCAGTCCAGATAAAGCTAACTCGGATCTTCATGATGGCAACAGTCAACTTGATGACCCTCGAGATGATTCCTTCACCCAACAAGCACAACCCGCTGAAGAGTTAGAGAATGTCTCTATCTCCAAAGACCACCCAGATCGCATGGTGAAGATTGGCACCACTTTGTCACCACCTATGCGGCTGTCGTTGATCTTATTTTTGCAAGAGAACGCCGAGGTCTTCGCTTGGTCATATAAAGATATGCCGGGCATCGCTCCCGATATCATCTGTCACCACTTGAGTATTGATCCCAAGACCAAACCAGTAAAACAGAAGCGAAGATCTTATGATGTTGAACGATACGAGGCGATGAAAGCAGAAGTTGAAAAACTCAAGGACATAGGTTTCGTCCGTGAAGTCAATTACCCAACATGGGTAGCAAATGTTGTCCTTGTTAAGAAAAATCCGACCAAGGAAAGTCTCCTGCTTCAAAAGGTCTTGTGGAGAATGTGTGTCGACTACACCGACCTAAACAAAGGATGCCCGAAGGATAGTTTCCCTCTTCCTCTCATTGATAGACTTATAGACTCTACGGCAAGGTGTGAGCTCTTGAGCTTCATGGACGCTTATTCAGGATACAACCAAATCCTCATGAACCCCTCAGACCAAGAGCAGACAGCCTTCACTACTGACAGGGGACTATATTGCTATAAAGTCATGCCTTTCGGCCTAAAGAATGCAGGAGCAACTTATCAGAGACTGGTCAATTCAATGTTCGCCGAACAGATTGGGAAGAGCATGGAAGTTTACGTTGATGATATGCTAGTCAAGAGCAAACATGCTGACCAACACATCACCAACCTATCTGAAACTTTCACCATTCTAAAGAGGTATCGAATGAGGTTGAACCCCAACAAATGTGCCTTCGGCGTGGGCTCTGGCAAATTCTTAGGCTTCATGATTAGCCAACGAGGCATTGAAGCTAACCCTGAAAAGATCAAAGCAATCCTCAACATGAAAGAGCCAGTAACTTCAAAAGACATCCAAAGCCTTACTGGTAAGGTGGCAGCCTTAACCAGATTCATCTCTAAGGCCACAGACAGATGTGCTCCTTTCTTCAAAGCACTCAAGGGAAATAAGAAGTACATTACATGGACGGAGGAATGTGCCGAGGCATTCAGGAACCTCAAAGAGTACATGAGTAAAGCCCCTCTGCTCTCCAAACCAGAAGTTGGTGACACTCTCATTATCTATCTATCGGTTTCGGCTTCAGCAGTCAGTTCTGTTCTTATTCGAAAGGACAGTGGTGTCGAACGGCCCGTCTACTACGCTAGCAAGGCCCTACAAGATGCGGAGACACGATACTCCAACATTGAGAAATTAGCTCTAGCATTGGTCATGTCTGCTCGAAAACTTCGCCCTTATTTCCAAGCACACGCCATCATCGTGCTTACCAATCACCCTCTTCGACAGATACTCCAGAGTCCTGACACGTCTGGGCGAATGATCAAATGGGCGATAGCATTGGGTGAGTTTGACATCTCCTACCAACCAAAACCAGCCGAAAAGGGTCAAGCAGTAGCAGATTTCATCGCCGACTTCACATATCCTGTTGACATTGCTTCTACACCTGAAGCAGTAGCTTCACTACCATCGGAAGCTCAGAAGATAGAATCAACAACCCCAGCATGGAGTCTGTATGTTGATGGCTCATCCAACCAACAGGGCTGCGGAGCAGGATTAGTCCTCACTACCCCCGACAAAGTGGCGATGGAATACGCTATTCGTTTCAAATTCAAGGCATCGAATAACGAGGCCGAATACGAAGCCCTTCTAGCAGGCTTACGTTTGGCCAAGCACATTGGGGTTAAACAAATTGATATCTTCAGTGACTCCCAATTAGTGGTCAACCAGGTCACGAACAACTTTGATGCTAAGGATAGCTCCATGGCGGCATATCTCGCGCAAACGCGACTTTTGCTCAAGCACTTCCACTACCAGATCACCCAAGTTCCTCGAGCGGCAAACAGTCATGCAGACGCTTTGGCTCGCCTCGCCTCGGCAGTGGAAGACAAGATTGGGAGAAAAATTCATGTCGAATTGTTGGCAGCACCAAGCACCATGGTCGCGGAAGTGTGCAATTTACAACAAGGAGATAGTTGGATCACCCCAATTTATAAATTCCTTACTCATGACACCCTCCCAAATGACAAAGTCCAAGCTAAGCAGATTCGATACAAGTCTGCCCGCTACCTGATCATTAATGACCAGCTCTACAAGCGCGGTTTTACCCTGCCATACCTAAGATGCCTTACACCTGTGGAGGCGGAAATTGTCCTACGGGAAATACATGAAGGAGTCTGTGGAGATCATGCTGGGTCTCGATCCCTAGCACACAAGACTTTTCGCCAAGGATACTATTGGCCAACACTCCACCAAGATGCCATCAGAATATTTCGCTCATGTGATAAGTGTCAACGATACGCAACTATCCCTCACTCCCCTCCCGAGCCGCTCACTCCTATGATCAGCCCTTGGCCCTTCACCCAATGGGGACTTGATTTGATCGGCCCAATGCCCGCAGGGAAGGGTAAGGTCCGCTATGCAATCGTTGCAGTTGACTACTTCACAAAATGGGCTGAAGTAGAACCCCTGGCAACCATTACGGAGGCAAAAATAGAAGACTTCGTATGGAAGAACATCCTCTGCAGATTCGGCATCCCCAATGCGATAGTCACGGACAATGGGCGACAGTTCGACAACAAGAAGTTCAAGATGTTTTGCTCTAAGTTCAACATCAACTTATGTTTTGCCTCTCCAGCCCATCCCCAATCTAATGGACAAGTCGAGGCCGTTAACAAAATAATCAAGCGCACTCTGAAAACTAGCTTGGACAAAGCTAAAGGTTGTTGGCCAGAATTCATACCCCAAGTTCTTTGGTCATACCGCACTTCATATCGGACTTCCACAGGAGAAACTCCATTCTCACTCGCTTTTGGTACAGAAGCAGTTGTCCCGGTTGAGCTTGAGCAAGCAACATACCGAACCCAGAACTACATGCAGAGTGAGAACGACAAACAACTCACTCTCAACCTGGATCTAGTTGAAGAACACAGAAATCAGGCTCACCTGAGGAATGTTGCCTACAAGCAGCGCGTCTCCAACTACTACGACTCAAGGGTCAAACCTCGCTCTTTCAAAGTGGGAGACTGGGTACTGAAGAAAAGATTACTCTGTGATAGAGTCCCGAGTGAAGGAACACTTAGTCCTAACTGGGATGGACCGTTCGAGGTCGTCGGCATCAGCCGCCCTGGCTCCTACAAGCTCAGAAGCTCCGACGGCAAGACCCTTGGCCATCCATGGAATGCTGACCACTTGAAGTACTATTACAAATAGACTCACATTGTACAAGTGTTAAGCTACAGCCGTTCGGCATCCTATGTAACAAAAACCATTTGGTATGAATTCAATAAAGAGGTGATTTAGCCAACTCGGCCCTAAACTCTTTTACATTCTGAGCAATGAAACACTCAAGTGTTGAAGCTTCAACGCAAATGTTTCCAATACAAAATAAAATCTAAGTATGTGTCAACACGACTATACAAGGGATCTATGCAAACATAGCCAAACATTCATCAATGATAGGGCAAACACTTGAAGCTTGATAATACAAACACTTGCTTGATAATGCAAACACTCATAAACATGCAAAACAAAAAAAAAACTCTCACGCTTATAATATGGCACATGCCATACAAACAACAAACTAGTGCAGATAGAGTACATGCAGAAAGTGAAAGCACTTCTAGTCATCCTCATCTGAGGTTGAACCCCTGATCATATCACTCTGAGTCCTACCGCCATTTTCTGCATCTCCAAACTCATCATCACCCGGATGACTCTGCTCATCAGCACTAGCCTCATCGCCAGACTCATCTTCACTGCTAGAGTAAACTGCAAGGTCGAAGGTTTCACCTTTTCGATGATGCTCATCTATTTCTTCACGGTATTTTCGAAGAACGCTTCCATCATCATAACGATCAAGGACAGCCATCCACTTCCTTTTTTCAAAGTGAACTTCCCTGATACAGCTAGGTCTAAGGACATGGAGAAAGGCCTGGGAACCCAAGAACTCCTTCACGGCAGCTTCCTTCTCAGTCGGGATACTACTCTTCAGCTCAGAAACCTCAACCAAGGCACTATCCAACTCCCCTTTAACCTTGGAAACCTCGAGCGTAGTTGTCTCCAACTGTTTCTTAGTCGCCTCCAACTGTACCTTGAGTCTCAAGTTCTCACCATTCCGCCTCTTCAAACTCTCAAAATGTTGATCCTTGACTTGGATGGCCTCAGCCAAAGCTTTGCTCGTCTTCCTGGCATCATTCACAAGCTGCTTATTCTCTTTCAATTTCACCTTGCACCGCTCAGCCTCTCGCAGTCTGTCGTGATACTCAGCCATGACCTGCATGACAAGATGATCATCGCTACTAAAATAATGCTAATAAAGAGGAGAAAACAAGGAAATGACAAAGTAACACTCACATATGAAGACAGCTTCAACATCCGGTCGCAATCCGATTCATCTTTAGCTAAGGGCTCTCCGAGCTCATCGAAAGTAAATCGACGCCCTGCCAAGCAATTGTTGATATACCCAAAGTCCTTTGGCCGCATGGCAACCTTCAAATTCTTCCAAGGGACATTGCCAACATCTTCCTTATCTTTACCTTCGCTGCTAGAACTAGGATCACCTTTCTGCCCAATGTGCTCCCTAACTGGAGGAAAGATAGGATTGATAGTAGGAAGAGGAGGCAACAATCGCCTATCTTCCCCGGCAACTATGGCAGCAGCACATCCAATGGCCTCAGCTTCAGCTTTCTTCGAGGCAGCAACCTTGAGGACTTCTTCTCGAGACTTAGTTTTAATGATTGGCCTCACTCGGTGCTTGCGAGCTTCTTTGTGAAACAGGATGTCTTCTGACGGTACTGACATGGGCACTCTCATTTTCTTGGTGCTAGTCTCCACTTTCTTGCCCACCTTCTCCACTGAACAAGGAAAATCAAAGTAAGGAATACCACATTATATAAAAAAAAAAAAGGGAAGAACAAGGATCAAGTGAAGGATACAACTTACTTGCTCGTCTTTGGCACTCGGAAACTAAGGGCTGGAAACCGTACTTTCGAAACAAGGGTCGTAGCTTACCCAAGTGTCTATCTTCTTTGGGCACCCTCAGCACTTTCTCTACATCAGCTAGCTCCTGTCCGAAGAGTTTGATGGTGCCTCGTGTCACTGCATGAAGAAAAATCTTAGAAGCAAGAGAAAATTACAACAATAGCAAAAAATGAGAAAATGGATACATTACAACCTACAGTCTGGAAGTGAGTAGGAACACGTCGCTCAGGCGTGACACCCTTAGCATGCTCCCAATCATTATAAAGAAAGCACCAACGTTTCTTCCATGTGCAATACGCCTTTCTCTTATCAAAGACAACACGCTCTCTCTCGCTTCGACATGCACATTCGGCATAACCAGTACATGCCTTCACCGGGCGCATCTTATAACAGTAGCGCCACTGATGGAAGGAAGGCTCACCTAATCCACACTCCATCCAAATAATATAAAACCCGATCAAGGTATCCCAGAAACCAGGGTTGAGTTGTCCAGGTGCATAACCAATAAAAGACAGCATCTGTTGCAACCACGGATGCAAAGGTAAACTTACCCCCAAGGTCACTAATGTCTGGGTATAGAACATAACATGACCCTTGGGCGGCTCAGAAGGCAATTCTTCACAACGCACCAAACGTATCCCTACACTACGGGGGATACTACATGATCGTCTTAGGGCCTCAAGCTGCTTTTCGCTATCTAACAAGTTATTTTCTAAATGGTCCGCTGTGAACTCAGAGCGAAATATGGGTATGGCATCACAAACAACCCCCTCACCCACTAGCATGGAGGAAGAACCAATATTGGCTAAGTTTTGACAATTGTGAGGATCAGAACGAAATATGGGTATGGCGTCACAAACCCCCTCACCCACTAGCATGGAAGAAGAACCAATATTGGCTAAGGTTTGACAATTGTGAGGATCATCCAACGTTTCTTTCGTACCAGACTCTAACAAAGGCCATGAAGACCCTGACATTGCAGGCTCAAACCTAGAGCTAGAGCTAGGGGAGCCCTTATCACTAAGACTTCCAGACTCCGACATCTACAACAAACAGAAACAAACTCTATCACTACATGAAGGATCAAAACATAAGGAAGCTCATAGGGCATGAAGAAAAGCTCAACCAGTTCATTATATTCCAAACAAATTACATGAACACTCAAACAATCCAACAAGAATGAAAACATCCGATCTAGTGGAGAAGACTACCAACCTGAAGATGGTGCAGCAAAGCAATGCCAGAATCCCTCTCAAGTAAAGAGCACTCTGTCTTCAAAAATCACTACAAGATGAACAAATGAAGGTAAGGTAAAGAATGGAAACTTATCCTTCTTATATATAGTTCAACATGGTTTTTAACATTCAAAATTCAAATTCAAACCATGAGAAAACCCCACATGGAAAATCTTCAAACTTCTAACACTAGGAATTTCAAATTTCAAATGTTTCTGTTCCCCCTTAAAAAAAAAAAAAAAAAAAAAAAAAAGGAAGGGGGAACACAAAAGCTTCATCAACGGAGGACAAACATCAATCTCCAAAGCTTCGCACTATCTTCATCAAGATAGTGCGAAGCACAATCAATTTATGGTGCCAACAAAAGCTTCATCAACGGAGGACAAACATCAATCTCCAAAGCTTCGCACTATCTTCATCAAGATAGTGCGAAACATAATCAATTTATGGTGCCAACAAAAGCTTCATCAACGGAGGACAAACATCAATCTCCAAAACTTCGCACTATCTTCATCAAGATAGTGCGAAGCACAATCAATTTATGGTGCCAACAAAAGCTTCATCAATGGAGGACAAATATCAATCTCCAAAGCTTCGCACTATCTTCATCAAGATAGTGCGAAGCACAATCAATTTATGGTGCCACCAAAAGCTTCACCTATAAAGCTTCAACCCCAAAGCTTCACCTATAAAGCTTCAACCCCAAAGCTCCACCTATAAAGCTTCAACACCAAAGCTTCACCTATAAAGCTTCAACCCCAAAGCTTCACCTATAAAGCTTCAACCCCAAAGCTCCACCTATAAAGCTTCAACACCAAAGCTTCACCTATAAAGCTTAAACCCCAAAGCTTCAACCCCAAAGCTTCACCTATAAAGCTTCAACCCCAAAGATTCACCTATAAAGCTTCAACCCCAAAGCTTCACCTACAAAACAAAATTTCAACACCAAAAAATATAAAAGCTTCACACACTCTTCATCAAGATAGTGCGAAGCTAATCCAAGTTTTATGGCCTAAAAATAGCTTCAACTAGTCAAGCTATATACCCAAACAAAAATCTATAGTCAATAAACCTTACCTATTAAACTATTTTCCAAACACAAAACCTCGTGGCAAATAAACAAAATTTGTTCACAAAACCAAGATTCCCTTAAACTTGTACAAAAACACAGGGGTCAACGCAAACATTTGTTTTGTTCTACACCCACAACATCCCTGTCATAAACAAACAAACAATTATATATATGTTTCCAAACATATTATAATACATCAAACAACAAGCCAAAGTCCCAAGTTAACTAGAAATCCAACCCAAGCAACCTCTTTCCTTCTCTTCCTCTTCCGCCTCAAATTTCTGCTAGCTCTGCTCTTCTCCAGTGGAGCTGAATTTTGGACACTTTATAGTTCTTGAGCCAATGAACAACTTTCAAGAAGGAATCATTTCTGTTCGAGCAACGGAAATTAAAGTGTTGAGGCTCCAAACATGACAGTCGGATTCCCGCAAATTCAAAAGCTGCTGTGATGTTTCGAAGATCTGGAAGTATTTAACCGTTCGTTCATTCTGAATTTTTGATATGTCATGCAAGAGATGATGAGGAACAACTTCTATGAAGAACGTATGTTGATCTGAACAAGATAAAATGGAATTTCGAAGCTCACAACAAGTCTGACAGGTTAACAGAAAATTGATGAACAGTTACACATCATACCTGAATTTCTGGATTTGTACTGCTCCGATGGATCCCAAATTTGGATATGTTGTAGTTCACAAGGTGAGGAACAACTTCGATGAAGAAAATATGTTGAGCTGAACAAGAGAAAATGGAGTTTTGAAGTTCACAACAAGTCGGACGGGTTAACAGAAAATTGATGAACAGTTACTCATCATACCTGAATTTCTGAAGTTGTACTACTCTGATGGATCTCAAATTAGGATATGTTGTAGTTCACAAGATAAGGAACAACTTTCATGAAGACGACTTTGCAATCTGAGCTATAGAGAATGGTGTTATCTTGCATCCACTCAGGCTGATTAGTGGAAACGAAAAGCAATTCCACCAAAGAAAAGGTGAAAAAGAGATAAAAGCTACTAATTGCACTTGATATTGTCTAGTCAATAGCATGCAGCATCAAACACACAAAAGTTGGAAATATTTTTAGATAAGGCATATATGAAGGTGTGACATCAAAACAAGGCTTCGTTACTTTGACAAATTAGTAGCAAGCAAGACACCTCATTCGGCAACTCTCCTCGCCTGAAGACTTGGGGGACTCCCACCATATGCTACTGCACCTTGATACTCGGAAGTCTCACAACCACTCAGTGACCTGAATTTTTCAAGTCTCCAACCGAGAAGTTTTCCTCACTCGGGAAATTAAGGGAACACTACCTTAAAATACATGCTTCACTCACAAAGCTTCAACAATACAAGTTTCAACAAAAGAAAAAATTCAGAGAACTTTCTGAAGAAGGCTTTGGTGTATTTAACACAATACGTTGAAATGAAGCAAGCTTATTTATTAATATTTCCGATAAGCTACAAATATGTACATACACATGAGTCAAAATAAACAAACAAGAGGGAGCCTTCACAAAGGTTGCTCAGAGGAAGTCTCAGCAATCGGGAGAGCCCCAGAAAGACGAAGCACCAGAGATTGATTATCCGGAGCCTCAACACTTGGTGAAGCTCCAGAGGACGAAGGCAGAAGTTGCCTCTGGAGTAACGCCACAAACCTCTGATGATCACTCTGAATCCGCACTTCGGACTCCTGCAGCTGATCAAGCTTTCTCTTCATGCTTGTTGAGTAATTAGTTGCGAGCATGTGCAACTCCTTATTCTCATGCCTAAGCACTCTGACCTCTTGCCGAAGACTAGCCACTTCAGCCATCAACGACTCAACCTGACGAGATCGAGCAAGAAGGCGCTGGCCCATGTTTGATACTGAGCCTACACATCGGACGCTGTAGGCTAGAGAGTCCTGAACAGCGAGTTCGTCGGATCGCCTGGAAAGTATTCTAGTGTCTCTAGGAGTGAGAAGATTTCTGGCCACCACCGAAGCGGTTGTATCATTCATCATCATGGAATCCCCAACTGTAAGAGGACCGTTTGGGGATACGAATGACGGCTGCCAAATGTTGGTTGGAGAAGATAGGTCACTATCTTCCCCGACATTCAAGTTAAGGCGACGGTCAGAAGGGCAAGACATATTCGAAGGTGTGGAGAAAAAGAAGAGGTCGGACAAATCAAGTTCTTAAAAGTGCAAGTATGGAGCTTCTACTGGTGGAGATTCAAGTATGATGTGGAACTTAATGCCAGCCTCTATAAAAATCTGCATTCGACGGAGCTTCAGAAATCGAAGAGGCGTTTGCTTTCTCAAAAGCTGGGCTGCTCAGAGACCACGAGGGCTGATCTCAAAAATCGAAGAGGCACTTCCTTTCTCAAAAGCTGGGCTGCTCAGAGATCACGAGGGCCGATCTCAGAAATCGAAGAAGCACCTGCTTTTTCAGCCTCGTCAGCACCTGTCACATGCACACTCAGCTTTGCGGAAATTACGGGCAATCTGTCGAAGATTTCTGGTGAAGTAGAAAGCACGTGAATCTTACTGTTCAATCACCACTCTCCACATGCACCATCAACTCCTCGGGTACCACATATAACTTTGTCAAAAATCTCTGACAAAGTTTAGGCACGAAAACTTCGAAGTTCCAGCTACCCTACTATTACCCACAGGGGTAAAGGAACAACATCACTGCTTGACAACTGGAAAGTCCCTATGTGTGTCGACCTCCGTGTTTTGCGGCAAGACAGGTGGGCAAGAACGTCCAACCTTTACTCACGTTCGAGAAAAGACTCCCAACATAATTACTTTCTTAAAAGCCGAAGCGGCACCGCTTTCCGAATCTCGAGGGCCAGACTCCCAACGGGATTACTTTCTTGAAAACCGAATAGGCACAGCCCTCAGAACTTCGAGAACCAGATCTCCTTAGATAAAGCTTGTCTGTAATCTTCACACGCAACATCAGCTTTCCAGATACAACATACCACTTTTTCAAAGTGCTCTGACAAAGTTAAAGCACGTGAAGCTGACAGCTCCCACTACATTGCTGTGACCAAGAAGGGTAAAGGAATAGCATTACTACTTGCTATTGGGAAATCCCTATATACGTCGACCTCCCTCCTCTAAGGACAAGCAAACCTGCAAAAATGCTCAACTCTTTCTCGCATTCGAGAAGGCACCCTCAACATAACTTCTCGAAATACTCAGCTTTATTTCCCCCCGATAATACCTCAGCAAATAAGCCACACCAAGAACAAGAGTATCTCATATCATCAGGGTCGAAAGCAAGAGTATCCCATATCATGCTTTCTCCCTGTCATTGTCTTTGTCCTTGTCCACACCTGCAGGACAAGGAGAAAGAGAGCAGTCAGTCGGAACCTGAAATCAAACCTCCAATCGGGAACTGACTGCCTGAGACCTTTGCCCGGTTACTTACTTAACATTGCTCTCGAGTACTCATCCGCAACTGCTGTCAAGGTCACGAATTCCACCGGTAAATACCTCATGACAGTTGATCAGATATTGGCTCTTTACACTGAAGCTGCCAAGCGTGGATGAGTCACTAGGAAGGAATGTTCTGAATGACCATTTAAATGCAAAGGGTACACACCACTTCTGCCAGGCAAAAGATTGAAGCAGAAGGTTCAACGATGAGCTAAAACAGATCGCTACAACACGAGGAGCTTCAACAACCTTTCACTAGCACCGCCGCCGAAGAGCAAAACCTCGCCATACCACATTCATTACTTTGTCAACAGCAAGAGTATCCCATATCATCAAGGTCGATCATACTCTAGATTTGATGGACTTGTTTTGACCCTCAAATTCTTGAGTCGACTCACTAAGGCGTCGTGAACTGCACATGTTGATTCATCACCCTTGAATCAAATCCTTAAAGATCATGTCACCAACGACCCTTGAAGATATCAAAAGCCCAATTCAAGATCAAGTGTCCGCCACCTTGAATCGGATTCAGTTCAAGATTAAGTCTGTGGAAAGTCCTTTGGAGGAGACTATAAAACCCTCCAACACAGTTCAAGAATAAGCCTGTGGAAAGTTACTTCTTCAAAAGCAAAAGTACCTCATATCATCTCTTCTCCATCTGCTTCTCCTTATCCTGACAGCTGAATGAGAGACAAGGAGAAGGAGAACAATCAACCGGAAGCCGAAGTCGAACCTCCGATCCTGGGTTGCTTGCTTGGAAGCCTGACTGCTTACCTTGTCGGTTACCTCCTTCGACAGATCTCCTAGCTCGGCGACTTGAGGGACTCCTACTATAGGGTTTGTATCGCACTTGGCCAAGCCCGAAACTACAAGTAAGCTTCAGGTGAAATTGATACATTACCTTGTGCATCTCCACCGGTTGAAGACACCACCCCTGAATGGAGGAAGCGTACTTCCAGAGAAGATGTCACATCTACCTATGAGAAAGATAAGGCAAGTGAAGACGATACCACACCTCGGTACTTAGAAGTTTCGCGATTACTCAGCGGCTTGGATCTTGCAAGTCCCCAACCGAGGAGCCTCCCTCACTCGGGAACTTAGGGGAGCACTGTTTGTACCATACTTGACCAATCCCGAAACTACTTAGCACCGGTCAACGTTATACCGTCAAGGATCCAGAAGAGCTTCCCTTCAACCAGGAGGCCAATCACAATGCGACACGTGTCGACATCAGAAGCCAATCACAGCGCGACACGTGTCAACATCAGAAGCCAATCACAACATGACACGTGTCAATGTCAGAACAAAACTAGAAACTCTCTTCTATAAATAGGGATCATTCTCCCACAATAATCTCTAATGTCATTTTGTACTAAACTACTCACTAGAACTCACAAAAGGAGAGCTTGAACCAATGTATTTGTGTAAACCCTTCACAATTAATGAGAACTCCTCTACTCCGTGGACGTAGCCAATCTGGGTGAACCACGTATATCTTGTGTTTGCTTCTCTGTCTCTATTCATTTATATACCTATCCTCGCTAGTGACCGAAGCAACCAAGCGAAGGTCACAAAACCTGACACTTTCTGTTGTACCAAAGTCCTCGCTGATTTTGTGCATCAACACCAAGATTCACATATTCATTCTGCCCTGTTGTCTGACAAATTAATGAAACTTCCATCATCGGGCTCATTAGAAGTAATATTGTAGTTTTATAGTTGGGCTTATATATGTTTGCATTAATATGAACTTTCTCTGTACAAGTATTCTAATCTAATAAATTTTCATTTAATATATTTGCAAAAAAAAAAAAAAAAAAAAAAAAAGGGAGAGAAAAAGGATAGAGTGTGATCTTGTTTGCATGCAGACTATGAGAGCTCTGAACAACCGGCCATTCAAAGCAGTCCCCCTGCCTCTCACAGTTAGAATTTTGCTTTCTGAAGTATCAAAAATGATAAAGAAGGATTGAGAACTAACTATTTAGTTAAATCTCAACCACTCACTTGTGAAGAGAAATGTGCGAAAGCCCCTGCCTAGAGCCGAGGATGGGAATAGTAAAGCAAATATATATTATAGCTAATAGAGAAGCTAGTTCCATTCAATTCCAAATAAATACTTTTCTCTACTAACCTTGAATCTGTCACACGTATTACACCTTGGAGTTCCATCAGATTCATGTGTCTTGCAATAATTAAAATTCTAAAATGGAATCATCCGCACATTGTTCTGTAAGAAAAGCAAGTTGAAATAGCGTAAAATTACAATAACAATATAAAAAATAAAAAACAAAATCCAAAAATTTCAAGCAAAATTAATAAATGAAAAAAATGTAAAATTAGATGGACTTGAAACAAAACATTGAAGATGATAAGGCACTTACAATTGTACCATATGTGTTGCAGACATTGCATAAAAAGTAATTTGGCCTCCACCGATCACAAAGAAATAAGCCAGTATTTTCCATCAAGTTGAACTGTATAATGTAGCATGCATGGTTACTCATAAACAGAGGGTATAAGAGCTACTAGCTACATAAGTGATGCTTTCTAATTAGGAGGAAATTATTTCTCACCAAATACTAATTAATATAAGGAAATTAACGCCCTCAAAATATTTATACTGTTGCATTCATATTTAGAATATGAATGTGATTGTGTAAATCTTAGTGTATTTAGGGATATTTTGGAATATTCTCCTTATTAAAGTTGTAATCCTATTAGGGTATGAATTTAACATATCCTACTACTATAAATAAAGGCACAATGGGGTGATACAACACACACCTCACAATTAAATCTCTCTCTTCTCTCTTGCCGCCGACCTCTCTCCCTCTCTAGTCCTAAATACAGTTCAGTCAAATAGGCCTACAACATATACATATATGAAACTTTTTTTTTGCGTGTGATAGTAAGACAATCGGGGCCCTTTTGGGACCCTGTGCAAATTTAATAAAAAAGTCCCACGTATTCAAAAAAAAAAAAAAAAAATTTAACAATATATTCATACAAAATTCAATCATCAATATTCAAACTTAATGTAAATAATCATCTTACTCTTACTAATTGTATAAATTCTGATTGCCATGAATTTATGATAAAAGCTTCATCCATTAAAAAAGGGGGCACGACTAAAGTAATACACAAGTTGGTTTTTATTGCTAGAGAAAAAAAAAATTCTTACTGTTAGAGAAAAAAGAAAAAATGAAATATTAAGTGTGTGTGTGTCTATATATATTGGCTTTGCTTAATCAATTGTAATCCAGATCAGTAAAAAAAAACAAAATTTATTAAAGAATTATACTCATATTTAATATGTAAGGGGATGAAATTTTTTAGAGTTTTCATAAATTCAGAGCTATGTGCCACTGTACTTTTTATACACCCCTCAACGAGCCATCTCAAGAGACAACATGCAGTATTAGCCCACCCTTTCTACAATATCTAGCTCAACCCTTGCCTTGACCCATAAATCATGCATATTATGTAATCTACTCTTAAATAATGGCTCAGACAACGGTGATATTGGAAGAAGAAAATAAAACACGAAACAAAAAAAAAACATAATCATACAACTAAACCTATAAATGTTACCTCAAACTGCAATTTTTTAGATCTTTGAGAGTTGATGTGGAGACCTGGCTCAACTAGAAGAATAGAGAGATTGAAATTTTGGAGGACGGAGAGGAAAGAAGAGAATTGACGAGGAAGGTTTGCTCAAGGCTTCATATATATGTGTGTGTTTTTTTTTTTTTGGGTGTGGGGGGGGCGGTTTAGTGAGGTAATTGAGCAAAGCCAAAAAACAGTTATACGTGAGTGAAACTTTACCTGCTTTAGGGTTTGTTACTCAAATTATTTGATTGCTTGAATAATTGGGTTTTGGGAAATTTTATTTAAACTCATGCAACCTCTTTTTACACCCAACTTAAAATTTTGAATGTTAATTGTCTATTTTACCCTATTGCATAATTACTATTAAGTACAAAATGAAATTAATAATAAATCTCAAATTTATCAATAAACCCAAACACTATAATTCAACCCTACGTTCATTCCATTTCTTTTGCGGAAGATTGCTAATCAAGAAAAGAAAAAGAAATGTGATGGTGGAAAATATATAGGAAACTCACAAATTTTTCATCAAGTAGATGGCTATTGTTTACTCTTTTATTGATGGTGTTGGGACATATCCGCGTTACTTGTTTGTTCGCACAAAACACAGAAATGGACACCCATAGTATCTGATAATGCTATCCATCAATTTAGACACAGAAAACTATTCTTGTTTTTGTATACTAAGTTGAATTTGTTGATCTATTTCCATCGAAGTCCTCCGTTTATTTCTCCCTTTATGCTGAAGAACTTGTTGGTTCAGCCCATCATTTATACGTTCTCCATGGATTTCTTTTAAATATAAATATTTTCATGCTTAAACTGTATACTATTCCGTTTAACTTTTCTTGTTTTTGTTCATACAAATTGTTGGCGGCAGATCAATTTGTTCCTTCTGCAAGTTCTATACTCAGAAGATATGGATTTGACAAAAGAGATCTTCAGGCGCAAACAAATCCAACTAATCTGGTTAATGAGGATTTGGCAAATCTTGAAGATGACAGTTCGAAACCGAATAATGATGCGAATGCTATCAACAGTTCCGATACCAAATTTTCTGCTTCTTCCGAGCAGAAAATATCCCCAAGGCATGACCTGGCCATGCTTTTTACCTGCACTGTCTGTGAAACAAGATCCATGAAGACGTGCAGTAGAGAATCATACGAGAAAGGTGTGGTGGTAGCTTGCTGTGGCGGGTGTAACAATCTCCACCTGATTGCTGATCATCTCGGGTATTTTGGAAAACCATCCAATGTTGAGCAATTTCTGGCTGCCCGTGGGGAAGAGGTGAAGAAAGGTTCTGCTGATACGTTGAATCTGACTCTCGAAGACATAGCCGGAATAAAACCTCAGGGTTGAACTTAAGCAATTTGAATAGTTTCAGAAGCTTCATGGCATGTAGATTAGAGTTTTCTTTTAGACGAATATGCTTCTGTGTTCGGCGTTGACCCTTATGTAGTATTATATTAATTTTATTTTGATTTGGTGGTGGTGTTTTTTGATCAAATACAAGAAAAGCAACCCATATATGTATAATTCGATTTTGATTGGTGCTGTTATAATTGAATTAGGTTTATGGGTTATATTAGGAATTAAATTTGGGTTTAAAGAGATATTAATAGTTTAGTTAAAAATCAAATGGGTGCAAATAGTAAGTTGGGTGTAGAAATAGGTTAGATGGGTTTAAATAAAATTTCCATTGGGTTTTTGTGGCTTTGAACAAAAAAGAAAATGAAAGCAGTTCACGATTAGATTACTGGATTTGTGTGGTGTTTTTGCCCTTTAAAGCAGGGAATGTAAAAGGAAACAAAAAAAAAAGAAGTTCAATTAAAACAATTTTCCTTTTCAAATAAGGTCAATACCCTTCCTAATTTTTTTGTTGACCTCTTCTTAAAATTACAAAACGTTGATTAACTAAATGCTAATATTAAAAATATTCTGCGAGTTAAACCAAATTACTCTGTGTTTTTTAGTCAAGTACATAATGTTTGAACTCTTTGTTAATAGTAGCCGATTTACTCATAAAAAGGGCCGAAAGTTGTATTTGGTACCTTGTTTAATATTACAAGAAGTAACACTAAAATAAGATGACACACCCCGTCCCGAAGGAGGGTATGCTGGCCGTCACGTGAGAGTGACGTAACCATTTACACAGTTCGGAAGCTTTAAAAATACAATTACTAAGATGAAACACCCGAGGGTGAGTCCTACTTTTGTGAATTCTGTCAGAACACCGTTGGATTCCTCGTGGCCACCAAATCTCTGCTATCTAGAACCTGGAGGGGCGCAAAATAAAGTTGAGTGGGTCAGTAAAACCAAAGTTTTTCAAAAATATTTCATTTAAAACATTTCTAACCCCTCGCTGTAAAACCTGTATACTTTCCCAGAAAATAACATAATAGCATATACCTTCAAATATCTCAAATCATCAATCTTTATCAAAACCAAAAAGTATGCCATGCTATAATGTCAAAAACAGAATATGGATGCATCAATATAACAGGTGAAATAAGGAATCAACCGGAGACCCTGCAGTTGGTCCTGTACGGTTAATTCTATAGCTCAATATCCAATCCAACCGGAGTCACCACTGTGACCTGTACGGCGCTACTCTGCACATAAGTCGGAACTACCTGAAGTAGTCTGTACGACAAGAATGGTGTAATAATACGCTCTAGTGCTTCTCTCATCAATCATCTGTGCACATAATCTAAGGTCACCTACCAATCGGAACCACCTCTAGTGGTCTGTAAGACTAGCATGTCGGAACCCTCTATCGGTCTGTACGACATGCACCTACTTGGATCCAAGGTGAGCGTACGGTGCGGTGAATAATATAATCACTAACACCAGGGGTGCAAGTTATGAGCTCTCAACATAATTCACATCATCAATGATTCACATGAATAACATAAAACTCACCTGATACTCACATGTGCGTCCACAGCACCAATTCACATACATATATGCATCAATTATCAATTCATATATCTCATAATATGCATGCATGGCATTTTAAAACGTACTTTCATTTAAACTCAATTTCTGGGAAAAATATCAATAGTATATAGGTATAAACATAAATATTGCCCACTCACCTGGAGTTCGCCCAACAACTCCCTAGCACAACACATCAAGGCGTCATGACGATCGGCGCCTAGAACAATAATCAAATCCAACCTCAGAAATCATATCGATAGAATATATAACTTATATAAAACACGTCACTACGCAGTTCGATCCGGAAGATCTGCAACTCAGATTTCAAATCCATAACTTCCAGAGGTCCACAATATACCTCTAGGATAACATCCTAAAATTTCATTACCATCCAACGGTCGGATCTCCGTCAATTTCCAAAACCAAGTGACGGTTAACATTCTATTTTATGAACTTACAACTCCAATTCCGAAAGATCTGTAAATCGGATTCCCGATCCATAAGTTCCTATAATCCTCAAATATTACATATTACAACGTATCAAAGTTTGGTGATGATCCGACGATTGGATCGTCGATTCACCTTTTGGCCTAACCACAAATCATAATGAACTTAGGTTCAATTACTCAATTTACGTCCATCAATTATCAAAACTGAACCTAGAACCTTAAACACATGCTAAGAATGACATTGGCGGGCCATTGGCTACGCGCCGCCGCACGGGCCGCCGCGGGTGGCGGTCGGCCGCCCCGGCTCGCCAGAAAATCCAACTATTTCCAAAAATTCTCAAAAAAATACAGAATTGAAGATCTCAATGAGTAGAGTAAACTTTATACCTGAGGCCAAGGCCAATTTGGCCTGGAAACACTTCAATTTCACCAAAATCCGTGCGGAACCCTAGAATTATGTGAGTTCCAATTCGTCTTCAAATCAACTCCATCGTCCCAACCAATGCTTGGGCTTTGTTCTAGGCCTCAAGAGGAAGCTATGGGTGGTGGCAATTGGAAGAAATTGCTTCGGGATTGGGTGATTCGAAGCCAAAGCCGCCGTACCCTTTTCTTGCGGTTTTCTCCATTTTCAAAGCCAAATCTCTCCAATTTTGAGATGCAATGGATAGAGGAAGGCTCCTAGAGTGTTTCCCATGAAGTTTCTTGAAGCAATTCGCATGAAAAACGGGTGAAAATCGTCGGAAAAAGGGATGGATGCCGACCGGGTGAAAATCGTCGGAAAAAGGGATCCGGCCGATCCCCCGCGCCACTCTCTCCCTCCTTTCCTCCTTTCCTATGTTCCGATTGGCCATCCTCTCCTTCTCTATTCTCCTGATTCGTCAGCTCTCTCTCCTTTCTCTCCCGGAGCTCCTGCTCTCTCTTCCTCTGGTTGGGCAGTTTCTGCCCAATCTCTTCTTCTTCTTCCTCACACGCACACACACACACACAAAACCTCATTTCTTCTCATCCCAACCATCCATTTAATTCTTCAATAAATCTGGGTCGTCCATTTTCATAAAAGAAATTCTATATTTTACTAAGATTATAATTCCTTAAAATCCCAAATTTCAAATGTTAATAAATTCTTCGATATAACTCCAAATCACGCACCGTCTGTGCCCACGCGTCCGTAGCGACGAGTACTACGAAGATATGTCAAGAAAACAAATCTTAGATGGCACGACACAACGATTAACCTCGAATAATGTGCGTGCCTCAAAGGGCATTTTTTGTAAAATCCTTTATTAAAACTATAAAACTCTTAAAATCAAGGACGGGCTGTCACATAAGAGCTAATTAAAAAAATAAGCAAAACAAAGAAATTATTGATAAAAATGTTGTCCACTTGACTTATAATTTATGCACATCGGATTGTCATAGTTTATCATAAACCCGAAAGTCAATGGCAAATAATAACAAACAAAATTCTAAATCCTTTTTTTGAAAAATGACAAATCTATTCACTATCTATGCGCTTCGTTAGTCAATTAGAAAGGGGAAAAATCATATATATCAGCAAATAAGCAGAGAAGCGATGCAGGACTTACAAGTGTTGGGTAACAGTATATATATTTTACCAGTCTCACGCTGGATATAATTGGTAATCTCTTTTTTTTTTTTTTTTTGTACTGGGAGCTCCATTTATATGATGAGGATGGTTTTTTTCTCTATCTTTTTTTGGTACATTTTATAACCATTTGAAAAACTAGGAAACAAACGCTTGTGAAAAATTTAAATGTATATTGGCGTGCTCATTTCCAAATTGAAGACATTTCATTCATTCATTACAAACAAAATTGTAGTACTAAAATAATTTTAAATTCATTTCTCATTACAAACAAAATGAGAAATCACATTCGGAAGTGATTGTTGCACCTTTTTCTCTTACTGCACATCATATATGGAGAGTGAATTTCATATTAAAGAATTATTAAAGTACTGTGAATGCGCTTATTGTTTGAAAAAATTTGTTCTCAAGAGATGTTTTTAATATTATTTTCTTACGAGAGGTCTTTTCGCATACAAAAAATAGCAATATACTATGAATTAAAAAAAAACAAAAATCTTCTTGACCCCACTAAAAAAAACAAATTTCCTACATCCCGACCCCATGTTGAAATAAGGACAATTGGTTTTTTTTTTTTATATAGGTTTGGCAAGTGTGGTAATTGGTAGACCTGGCATTCGTGTCGTGTTTTTCTTGTTCGTGTCGTTTTCGTGTCATACCCGATATCTTAACGGGTCGTGTCGTGTAACACCCGTTAAAATAAACAAGTAAAATGACCCGACCCGAAATCGAACCAATAATATTAATAGGTAATATGACCCAACATGTTACCCATTAAGGAAAATACATTTTAAACCAATAAATAATCAAATGAAAAACATAATACTAAATAAGTATATACATACCATATTGTCACATCCAAAATATAAAAGCACATTTTTCTTTTAAGTATATTTTCACTTACCTAAAGTCTTTAATGGTTTTTTAATTAATGTAGAAGTGTAAAAAAATATAGAAAAAAATATATAAACGCTCGTAATGACAAGCTTTACAACTTTCATGAAGAGCTTAACATCGAAATTCGCCACTAATTTAACCGTTGATTGTTGTTTACATTTACGCTTCATTGTTCTCATCAATTTTTTTTTTTTTTGAAAACTTGATCTATTAGAGGATGCAGGAAGATGAATGGTTTGGATCGTTGATATTATATTTAGAGTTTTACGGTTAGTGAAAATATTGCTTGATGTTTATAAAGTTTCTACAAACTATATGACATCGACTCATATTTCAGTTAACCGTAAATATAGAAACGTGATATCAAAGATCTGAACCGTTCATCTTCTTACATCAGCCAGATGATCATGTTTTCAAAAAAGAAAATTTTAAAAATGAAATTCAGTAAGAAGAATAAAGCGTAAATGGCAATCGACGGTTAAATATAAATTTAAGGTTTATGAATTATAGTGTTGGATTTCGAAGCTGACCCCTTCATGAAAGTTGTAAAGTTTGTCACTATGAGTGATTGTATATTTTTTTTTACATTTTTTACACTTCTAAAATAATTATTATTAATTTTATTAATTTTTCCCTCAAATAAAAAACATTATTCATGAAGGTTTGGAGGATTTTAAAAATCTAAACGATAATGTAAGTGTAACCATTATCTACTCGTGGAGGAATAATGATGAATCAATAGTGTTTATATATTCTTTCACATTTTTCATACTTGTATGTATGTCTTCTTAGTTCTTGCCTATACAAATACTATATTAGTTTATTTTAATTTTGGACAACAACATGTTAAGTAAAATTTATCGTAGTAATGATAATAAGGAACTCTCATAATAAAAATAAATAATGACTAAAACTTTTTTTTGAAACTTATATAGAATAATAATACAAAACTATATATTTAATATAGAATATATTGTATATATTAATAATAATATGGCTATTGTATTTTATAATAAATCTTTTAGTAATTAAACTTTAAAATTATCAAAATAATTTTTTTCTTAATGGGTCAAAACGGGTTACCCACGTGTTATCCGCGTGTATACCCGTTAAGAATCCGTTATTAACGGTTGAATTCGAATTGTAATATTTTTATTTTCTAGGAATTATGCATTGATAATGGTAGCAGGCTTGGTTAGTTTCTAGGGGTAATTTTGAAAAAATATATTTGTAGGGCCTGGTGTATGAATAGTTTTGTCCTAATGATTAAATTTTAATTCTTTTTTGTTAAATAATAGTTTAGGGTGGTTTTTTATTAAATTATAGTTAGCCCAAATCCTTTTCATTAAAGTTCTCAAGATTTTATCATTAACATTTGTAAGTGCTAAGAGGGCAAAATGGGAATTAGAGTAAAATGTGAGGGCAAATTTGGGATAGCCCTGTTCAAGTAACAATGTTTTAGTTGAAAATGAGTTTTAGATTATATATATATATATATATATATATGAAGCCTTTAAGGGAAGGGATCCCCATTTTTCAAAAAAAATGGGGACACTCTATTGATCGTTAGATTTGGCTTTAATGAAATTATGTGGTTAAGATTCTGTGGTCTGTGATTTAATCTTAACCACAGAATTTCATTAAAGCCAAATCTAACGGTCAATAGAGTGTCCCCATTTTTTGAAAAAAAAATGGGGATCCCTTCCCTTAAAGGGCATGTATATATATACACACACACACACACACACACACACACACACTAGTATCTGCCCACACACAAAGAGCGTTAAATTTTTTTCTTTTGTTTTTAAAATTGAAGGAGAGAGGAAGAGAGAGAGAGAGAACATGAGAGTGGAGAGAGAGGGAGACCAGGAGAGAGGTTTTTTTTTTTTTTTTAATTTAGAAAAGAAAAAAAAAAGAAAATGTTATGTGAAATTATGTTACTATCCTTAATTTGTTGGTTGTGATAAAAGTCAAAAATATCTTTTCACCCTCTTTTAGTTGACAAAGATGATTTCATTAAATGTAGTTTAGATATTAAAAAATTAATTTTATTATTATTTTGCAGATAAAGAAGGAATGAAATAGATAAAATATTCAATTAGTAAATGGGCATGCCATTCATTTAAATTTTTCACAAAGCGTGCGTTTCCTTTAAATACTTATCATTACCAATGGTTATAAATGACAGAAAAATTAAAAACAGAGAAAGAACCCAACTCATATAAATCGAGCTCTCAATCGATTACCAACAAAATCGAAGGGGAGACTGCTAATATATATTGTTAGAGTATAATCAAGGGTAGATATAGTGCCACTTGTCAGCTCAAGATAGGAGTAATTAGTTAGGATTATTAGAGAGGCAGTTGTGATGTATGGCTTCTCTATAAATACTAGTGTGATGTAATAGCTTCAGTAAGAAGAAATAGAAATACATTTATAGAAATCTCTCTCTCTCTAAGTTCTGTCTCTCTCTCTAAATTCCTTCGTTTTCTTGGTTAATGGCTAATGCTTAACATGGTATCAATCGCCAGAATTGCTTGCGCATCTTCGATCCTCTAGTTGCTTCCCACTACTCGCTGCTCGTCGAGTTCTTCGTCTTCTTCCCACAACGATTTCTGCAATTGGTGTTGTGGTTCTTCAAAGATTGGATTGGTTTCTTCTCATTCGATTTCTAGGGTTTCTGGTATTGTCATTCGATTCTCTTCAAGATTACAAATTTTTCTGCCCGCCAGGTGTTTGTGATATTGCCTCTGTTAAATCTCTCCATTGATATACGAAATTATGGTGACTGCTTCTCAACTTCAGATTCTTCAATCTCCCATAACATCTCTTGTTTCCACTGTTTCTGCATCTGTTCATGTGAAATTGGATGATTCTAACTACTTAAATTGGCAATTTCAAATGCAATTGTTGTTGGAAGGACATGGGATTATGGGATTTGTTGATGGATCTACTCCTTGTCCTGCTCGTTTTGTCCAACGTTCTAGAAATTCTAATGTTGATCAGAACAATGAGCCTAGTTTATCTACTGTGGAAAATGAGGATTAAATTGTCTGGAAAATGCATGATCGGGCTTTAATGCAATTAATCACTGCAACTTTATCTCCAGTTGCTGTCTCATGTGCTATTGGCAGTGTTAGTTCTCAAGATTTGTGGACTAGATTGAAGGAACAATTCTCCACTGTTTCTCGAACCAGTATCTTTCAAATGAAGTCTAATCTACAAACAATCAAGAAAGGGTCTGATAGTGTGTCTCAGTACTTGCAAAAGATCAAAGAAGCTCGAGATTATCTTTCTACTGCCAGGGTACACTTTGCAGATGAGGACATTGTGATTCTTGCACTGCTGCAGAAGACAGAAATGCTTGAGGCCAAGCCTTGTGATACTCATTGCTTACCCTATAACAGGCTTTTGAAAGATGATGGCCTTTCGTATAACAATCCCACTGCCTATAGAAGTATTGTTGGTGCCTTACAATATCTTACATTTACTCGTCCAGATATCTCATTCTCTGTACACCAAGTCTGTCAGTTTATGCAAAATCCTATGGTGTCTCACTTTACTGCCGTAAAGAGAATACTACGATATTTGAAAGGTACAATGCAGCTTGGTCTTACTTACTCCAAGAGTGACTTGACAATACGAGCTTTTAGTGATGTAGATTGGCCGGGTGATCCGAATGATCGCAGGTCAACCACTGGATTGGTAGTGTTTTTGGGTTCAAATCCTGTTTCCTGGTCTTCCAAGAAACAACAAACTATTTATCGGTCCTCCACAGAGGCTGAGTATCGGGCTATGTCTACTACCTCTGCTGAGATTGATTGGATCTTACAAATCCTTGCGTTTCTGCAGGTTCAAATATCTTCTCCACCTGTCCTTTTTTGTGACAACTTGTCGGCTATAGCGTTGTCATTTAACCCTGTTCAGCATCAAATGACGAAACATATTGAGGTGGATGTTCATTTTGTAAGGGAGAGGATTGCCAAGAAGTAGCTTGGAGTTCAATTTGTGTCATCTCGAGAACAGTTTGCAGATATTTTCACTAAGGGTCTTAGTGCACCCCTATTTCACACTCATTGTAACAATCTCATGCTTGGTTCATCCAAACATGAGATTGCGGGGGGATGTTAGAGTATAATCAAGGGTAGATATAGTGCGACTTGTCAGCTCAAGATAGGAGTAATTAGTTAGGATTATTAGAAAGGCAGCTGTGATGTATGGCTTCTCTATAAATACTAGTGTGATGTAATAGCTTCAGTAAGAAGAAATAGAAATACATTTATAGAAATCTCTCTCCCTAAGTTATGTCTCTCTCCCTAAATTCCTTCGTTTTCTTGGTTAATGGCTAATGCTTAACATATATCACACTTGTAAGTCCTACTTCTCTTCTCTGCTTGTTCTATAGTACCTATGTAATGTTGTTGTTTACAATCGCACAAAAACAATTTCATACATAGTATATGAGAAGGCTGTTATAAATATTATCTAATTGTAGTTGCGTAAATCTTAGAAAGATTTGGATTCTAGATATCTGTTATTCTAGTGATTGTTTCTCATTGTGAGAACAAGTTAATTCTTCTTGTTTTACTATAAATAAGGGCACTAACATAAGGAGAATCACACAATCCCTAAGTATTCTACAGTTTCTCCACTGTTGCACCATCTCTCTGAGATAAACTAGGCTACAACAAAGGTTTATTTATTTTGCTACATTTTACAGTTTTAACGTACATGATGGAAAATATATACTGGCCTTTTGGGTTACTGGAGGGAGCCAAATTACTTTGTATGCGATGCTCGCAATTCATATATTACAACATGGATATGTATGTGTGTGCTTTAACATTTTTTCTCATCCATATTGTAATCTTTGCATTTAACATTTCTTTTTCCCGCAGGATAATGTGGGGGAACTTAAGTTTTGGGGTTTTAAATATTGTAAAACACATGAATCCGATATAACCCCGAGATGTTGTACTTGCGACAGATTTAAGGTTTGTACATAAACAATTATTTTTGGATTCAAGGTTTGCTTTACTATTCCATCGTGTCTCTAGGTATATATGGTCATGATATATATTTTACTTTGACGGGCAGAAGGTATCAAGGAATATGTGAACTTTGGAGAAAACCGAAGGCTTTGCTCGGATTGTTTATCTACTGCCATCCTGCATCCAAGTTGTTGATGTACAAAATCAGTGAAGACTTTGAAACAACGTAAAGTGTCAAGTTTGTGATCTTTGCTCGGTTACTCCGGTCACTAGTGAGGATAAATATGTAAAGAGATAGAGATATGGAAGCAAACACAAGATATACGTGGTTCACCCTAAGTTTGGCTACGTCCACGAAGTAGAGGAGTTCTCATTAATAGTGAAGGATTTACACAAATACATAGGTTCAAGCATAATCATCATTAGTGAGTTCCAATGACAAGTTTAAGTACAATACTGACATTAGGGATTAATTGTAGGAGAATGATCTCCTTTTATAGTTGAGGAGAGTCTTTAGCTTTTATCGGCGATCGATATGGGACTCTATGAGCTTTATTTTGATGTTGACATGTGTCTCGTTGTGATTGGCCTCCTGGTTGGAGGGAAACTCTTGTGCTTCGTCATGGGTGCCTCAGCATGAATCCCTTAGTGGATCCTTGAAGGTATGACATTGACCCGTGCTCAGTAGTTTCGGAATTGGTCCAATATGGTACAAACACAAGTAAATGCAAATGTCTTAGTGAACTAAAATCTCAGGGGGTGTTAGTGTTATGTTCCAAACGGGAAAGGGTTTTGTGAAATCACGATAAACCTAAGAGGGTGAGTGTAATTAACTCATATAACTATTCAACCCACTAACGTTATCACTTTACTATAAAAACAATTAAATAATCCATTCAAAAGAAGGTAATATGCCAAGGGATTTATTTCGTTTCATTTTAATGGCTTTGGTATATCTAACGTATTGCCTGTTTGCAGGCGCTTGGCCTTACCACACACATTCCCTGTACTGTCGAGATGGTAAGTGTCCACTCGTTCCACTAGATAAAGAGTTAGTTAAAGATGTAAAGTCATACTTTTTTTTAGTTTATCAACAGTATTTAGTCATTCTTATTTGAACTAAGTCGTGTAAATTAGGAGTGGGCAAACGGGTAGAGGAATCGAGGGTCGGGGCGGGTAATCTAGATTCGTGATGGGTACGGGCCGGTTCCAAAAATTGTAGAAAGAAAACGGTCCGGACCGGGCCGAGCCTCTGTCAATTACGGGGCAAGCCGATTCCATATAATTTAAAAAACAGAACCCGGGACCGGCCTGGTTTTAATGTCGACTCCCTCTCCTTGGACTCCCTTCCCTCGACTCTAACTCTCAGACCCTCACAGTGCTCACCACAGTCGCAACCAACACAACGGCACCACATCCGTCGTCGCGACCACCATCACCCCATCACCACCGTTAAGCTCCAACTCTTAGACTCTCACAGTGTTCACCGCCGTCGCAACCAAAACTACGGCACCACCTTCGTCGTCGCGACCACCATCACCCCCATCACCACCGTCGACGACACTGCTACCAGCCATCATCCCTCTAAAATTTAGGTAATTTAGAATTAGGGTTTTATTATTAATGTGAATTTCTAGTGTAACGATTTTTAGGGGTTTTAAGTTAGAATTTGTATATTGATGATTGAATCCTATTGCCACCATTTAGGGTTTTCTTAAAATTTAAATTGCATTTATAATTGATGATTGATATGTTGCCACCATTTAGGGTTCTTCTCTTCCCATCTACAAATTTTTTTCCACCGTAATACTGATAACAAAGTTTGGGTTTTTTTTTTGCTTTACATATTTCAGATCTAAAGTCTGACCGAAACGTTTTTCTGGAAAAGCATCGCTCTGGTGATTTTTAGTTTGTTTCTTCTAATCTTTCAATCTCAATTGTTATCTCTGATTGCACTGTAGTCCAATTATTCTTATCGTTCACAGTTGTCGATTTGTGTTTCGATTACATCTCAAAAAGTTCGTAATTTGGTGATCGTATGCGTTTGGTTTCACCAATTTCCGGTGTAGATTTGGTTGCTGATGATACAATTCAATTTTAGATGTTCTTATATTGATCTGTTTTGGAAATTATATTTGATTTTCGGGTTGACCTGATATTATTGATAAAATACTAGAAAACCCATTTGAACTTAAGCAATTTTTTGGGATTTGTTCTGCTTTAGTTCACTTAGTATTCAAACCTGTTTTAAATTTTTTTATATGATTTGTGGGTGTGTTTTGGTTTCAACTATTATGTTATCAGTGTCAATTTCGGTATCTTTGTTTACTGATAAGGTTTGTCACTACCAACTTTAGATGTTGGTAGTGACAGTCACTGATTTTTCTTTACAGAACTTGTCATTGCAGGTTTCAGTTGATGGTTTTAGTTTTAGAATTTGATCCCTGTTTACAATCTTGTCCTTCATCCCTATGTAATTGCACATATGAATGATTTGAATGATTTGAATGAATCTTTTGCTACTTACCTGTTTGTGTAGCAGATGAACTGCACATTAAAACAGGTTTGCTACTGCAGATTGTTACTTGTCTCGAGAGTCAAACTCTTGATGAGTCGCAACCATAAGCTTGACTTGATATTTGTACATTTTCAAACCTTGTATATATGACTGCAAAGATATTACCTATGTCCTTCAGTTACGTGATAAATTTATCTTAAAGAGTTTGAGTTTTAACTCATAATTTTGGCATCGTAATTAAATGGATTTTCTAGCTTCCTCCTACCCTTTCACATCTTTTGGATGGTTCTTCAGTGTGTTGGTTTTTTTTTTTTTTGGATTGGATGTGAATCATTGCATGGACTAGGGAGTGACTTTGTGCAAAATCTGCACAAATGCAGTCTGCACTGGTACTAGTAGTGAATCTATGCAATCTGTGCAAATTTTAGTTTTTTTTTTTCAAAAAAAAAAAAAAAAACCAAGTACCCCTGGACCCGGCCCGAATCGGACGTGTGGCCTTCTCGCACTGGAAAGCTATTAGTTTATCCTCTCGCACTGGAGAGCAATTAGTTTATCTTCTCGCACTGAAGAACATACCTAGATAGGTGTCAGGGAATTAGTTTACCCTCTCGCATTAGAGAGCAATTAGTTTATCATCTTGCACTAGAGAACAGACCTAAATGGGTGTCGGGGAATTGGTTTACCCTATCGTACTAGAGAGTAATTAGTTTATCCTCTTGCACTGGAGAGCATACCCAAATGGGTGTTGGGGAATTGGTTTACCCTCTTGCATTGCAGAGTAATTACTTTATCCTCTTGCATTGGAGAGTAGACTCATATGGGCGTCGGGGAATTGGTTACCTTCTCGCACTGGAGAGCAGACCTATATGGGTGTCGGGGAATTGGTTTACCCTCTCACACTGGAGAACAGTTAGTTTATCCTCACGTAGTGGAGAGCAGACCTATATGGGGGTCGGGGAATTGGTTTACCCTCTCACACTGGAGAACAGTTAGTTTATCCTCACGTAGTGGAGAGCAGACCTATATGGGTGTCGGGGAATTGGTTTACCCTCTCTCACTAGAGAGCAATTAGTTTATCCTCTCGCACTGGAGAGCTTACCTAGATGGGTGTCGGGGAATTGGTTTACCCTCTTGAACTGGAGAGCATGAAAGTCGTTGTCGTGATTGCAGCTGAGGAAAGCTGGACTACTAGACAACTGAAATAATCCTCAGCCTGTTAGGTCTTATTTGGCGATCTTCTTGAGACTTCGAACTGCTTGTGGAACTCGTGTAAGGGTGTAAGTGGGAAGTGCATCGAGCTGCTCTTGGACTTTCTTCAAGTATTATGTCATCGTTAGATGTTTCGTCGTGTGCCTTTCTGAGGCTTTGTGGTGATCAGCTGAGAATCTGAATGGATTGCAAGCTTCTCTATCGCTAAGTTTTTCACTAGCAGAGGCTGCTAGTAAGGCCTCGTATTCTGTTCTGTCGTTTGATGCTTTGAAGTTTGAAGTGTTGTGAGCTTGGTCAGCCTAGATAAGAGCCGCAAGGTGGCACGACAATGAGCTGTGGTGCAAGATTGGCACTGCTGGGAGCCATGGTGACAGATCAAGGGCCGCCAGGAGCCGTGGAGAAGGTAGACGAGGCTGTGAGCGTAAAGCTAGGGCTAGCTTAGGCCAGGTTGTACGCAGCAGGAGGAATTTGACCACTAGGTCCATCATGCTTGGCTACTGGTGATGTGCTGCTTCAATATTGAATCATCTGGAGTGGTGAGAATAAGACCTGCCCTCGGTACTTGGTAGTTGGGTTGGTGTGTCCTTTTGGTACTCGTCTGCCCCCGACGCACCATTAGGCTAAGCTGCTATGTTTGTTTGAACAAAAGTAATCTTTGTATCCGACAATCTATGTAGGATAGTCTCATCTGCTCGATCTTGTTAATGAAATGTGACCTGCTTATGTTGGTTATATCTCGTCGGAGCGCTTTGTCAGGAATTTCTCTACTTCTTCCTGAATTTGCCTTTATTACGGTAGCGGAGCTCTCGGCTGCCCTCAATCGGGACCTGCTAGTCTAGGCCACTCTTCCATGTGTTCAACTTGTATATGTCGCAGCTGCAGTACATGTGGTACTTTCCTAGCAAGCGAGCAAATTTCTCGCAAGTTGCAGATTGAACTTGAGCCGAATTGTATGACTGCTTCTCTTCGTCCTTCGTGCTACTACTCCGATGTGAGGTGGAGGATGCTCCTTGCGGGCCTAGCCACGAATGAACATTTCACCTAGAAGGTTGCTCATGTTGATTATAGGAGTGTGGCCCTAACTGTGAATGTATGCTCGTTCATAGGTCTAATCGAGAGTTCACGCTCCTCCACACGCTAAGACGAGAGTATACGCTATCTCGGGTACCCAGTCGGGAATGTACACTGCCAGAACACTCGGTTCATGATTGGTCAAGTTGCTCATTACCAGGACGCTGCTAGAGAGGTTCGTCGTCTGCCCTTGTCCTACTTCAGGACACCTACTCTGGGGCACATTGCATCTCGGTACGCTACAAGAGCTACTTCACCAAGGTAGTCTGCTGCGCGAAGGCGTTTGTTAACTCTATAACTTGTCGAGACAAGTGTTGTTCCCCATTTGGGGTGGAAGAGCTTGGACGGTATACGTCTCCTTGAGTAGTGGAACTGTAATGGACTCCCAGTACGAGATTTGAGTTAGGATATGTCAAATCTACAGAGAAATGGGGTGAAAATACCCTCAGTTCAATCGTCGGTCTAGAAATCTAAAGCCAAAACGGTTGAATTGGTCTTGGAACAGTTGAATCGGTCTTATAACGGTTGGGATTGCTTGCTGGGCCACGAAAGTTGGCTGGACCTCGGATTGGATTGCGAGAGCAGGTCAGATCACCGGAGTGGGTCGGGCCGCTTGTGTGGATTGCCCTGCGTGCGGTGCACATGGGCACTGGGCTTGGGCTCGGATTGGGAGCGCATTGGGCTCGGCTTAGGAGTGCATTGAGCTCGCGCAGTCCTTGGGCCCACAAGAGCTAGGTTGCTTCTTCTGCCGTAACTTCTTGGGTTTACGCTGCTGAGGTAGTGGCTCAAGTCGGCTCGCGTTGGTCCTAGCTTTACTGCATAGCAAAGCGTGGGCTACAGATTGGGCCGTTCGCCAAGTAGATGAAGCTTGGGCCTGCACTACTGGCATCTGTTTGGGCTGCTTCTAGCGCTTAGGCTTGCTACTGGAAAGTGGCATGGGCTGCTTGGGCTGCTAACGCAGTTGCTCTCTACTCACCGTGGGCTGGCTGCCATGGAGCTGGCCCATTCCCCACTGCCACGATGGTTCCTGTGGCTGCCATGGTGGTGGTGCTCCGTGGTGGCAAATTTGCTCATTTTGCCATTGCGTTGAGCCTCATGGATCGTCGTGGTGGGGCTATGTCTCGTCTTCCATCATTTGATCCAAATCTTTGAACGTAGGAAGTTCCGTTCATCGTGGTTTTCGAATTTCCCGTCATTGTATTTTTCCCTTACTGCTATTCAAAGAATTAAAAAATTCAAGGAATAAGAAAGTACGAAAAATTAACAAAGAAACGAGAAATGAGAAACTTTGAATGCAAGAGTCTTCTTCGAGCATGTGAATCAAACTCTCAATGAAAACACCAATTTGTAGATGCAAATTTCCGCCATCTTCTCCTTTGACGAAAATGCACCTGCAAAATAATAACACCTAAGATTAAGGTCAAAAGCCTCACGCGACCACAATGAATGGGGGGGCTTTGACCGACGAATCTCTGATGTCAATGTTAGAATTTGAGAGAAAAAGTGTTTGGGAATTTTTGGAAGAGAATGAACTTAGGATTTTGGTGGAGAAATGAGGCTATTTATAGGGGTGTGGCCGGCTCTATTTGGAGAAATAGGGACCGGCCACTTATGGTGGTATTTTGAATATAATTGCAAGATATTATGTCAAATAATATCTTGCAATTAATTTGGTAATTAATCCCAATTTGAAAAGAATAATTGGGAGTTACCTTGTGGGTGAGGATTTGATGAGGAGTGATGAGAGAGTTTTGAATAAATACCATTTTGAACACCTTTAACCTTGATTGAGCCGTTATTGTCCGTTGCATGCGCGTGGTAATCCCGGTGTGCCTTGAAGGTAATTTTGTATTTCTTACCCAAAAGTCCACGTGTAACCTTCATAATTTTCTTGATTATTTTTGGCTCCACAATTGCGTGATTTGCCATATGACTCACTTTGTATGGTAAGTTAGCAACAGCCTTGTATGATCCCTTGATGTCCTTGTTGAACTTTGGTTTCAACTCGGGATAAAGTATCCAGCACTGATCGTTGGTATGACCAATTTCAAGATAGCCTATTCTAAGGTAGAGATCAAACTTGAAGTCAGGGTGTTTACCTTTGTAGACCTTCGTCGATGGCTTGTGACTCGAGACATATGCTCGAGATTCTTGCGTGATGGCTTTAGTGTCTAATCCCATAGTCCCTTTTTTTACTTCTTCACGTTGGATGGTGGCACACATGCTAGAGAAAGAGGGAATCTCCAAATTCATCAGAATGTCACTTCTCAAGTCTTCATACTCTGAGCTTAAGCTTGCCAGTAGTTGGAAAATTTTGTCCTTCTTAGTCTTTTTAATAACACCGTAGCGTCTGGTATGAGGTCGATAGACATCTAGCTTATTCCGCACAGTGGTAAAATCGCCAAGATGTTGCATGAAAGACCTGGTTTCTTGTTGAAAAGTTGTAACATTGCTCTTAGGTTAAAAGACTCGAGCCGAGTTGTTTTGATTGCTATACATTTTCTTCACTTGTTTCGTAGATGTTATGAGGAATCTGAGTAGCTGAAAAATTCAGCAATTTTCCTCTTCATAGAATTAAGCAACCAATACATAACTAATTGATCTTGCACAGCCATGTTTCATAATTTGGAGGCGTAACTTCAGGTGCTTGAATGACTCCATTGATGAAGCTAAGCTGGGCCCTTCCACCGAGAGCCAAATTACCAAGGAAGATAATTCAATTCATTCAACAAAACTGAACCGAGCCTTTGATTTGGGTTGTTATCAACCACAGAGAAATTTGTAGGAGGTGAGGCAAGTATGCCTTCAGCATCTTGGTTTACTGAATTTTCATCTGCCATATTGTTGGCTAAGAAGAGTGAAAAACCCACTGCAAAAGGATGCAGAATCAGGCCTAAAAAGGATAATACTCTGATACTATGTGGAAAAATGATTTTAAGTATTCTTTCATTATCATTTGTGTTTACATGAAGGACTATATGAAGCAGAGAATCAGGAGAGGTTACATGCAACCTTTTCTTTTATTTAAGGCCTGAACTGATGACAATGACCGATAGAAAACAATATTCCTTAATTTAAGGAGATTTACATCAAGTAGTCACATAAAACCTTAGTTTCTAGGAGCAGCAGAAAGCTGCAAGAAAACAGATGCTGACTTGCTACTACTGAAAACTAGGACGACTGCTTTAGACTTCAAAGTTTACTTGCTGCTTGTTGTTCAAGAGGGTTGCGTTGGATTTGAAAGTATAGGATTCATTGTTAATTTATTAAAATAGAGTGATAGTGGGTTTAGCAGGAAAATGGAGAGTCTATCTGATTTTTAACATTGGCGGGAGACATACTTGTACAGTACACCACGACACACGATAAATATTTATTCGATGGTACTTTTTTTAATACGTATGAATGATTTATTAGACGACGTTACGTATTGATTGCAGGAAAGAATCTATCAAGTAACGATCTGTCGTCTCATGTTAGTTGGTGAGTTGTTGAGATAGATGATGGTAGTCGTCTCATTCTTATGCTACTTTAGTTATACCCCATGTACTCTGAAAAAAATTTACTTTATTCTCTACACCTATTATGTCATATTTTACCTAACTGTATTTTTGTGTCCTACTTTACCCCATTTCTTCAACTAGATTGAAGTAGACAGTTTCACTGATATGACATGGACTGTTTGATCTTTTCAACTCGACTTCAAATTCATGAATTACCTACAATCCTTAGACAAAAACCAACAATAATACAATTCATCAATGGCATGTTTACCAAACAAGGTAGCTGGGAGAAAAGGAATTCACTACAACAGAACAGGTCTTTTACTGCACATAAAGGGCGACGTAAACATTTACTCACGGCGTGAGCCCCCAAGTAGTAAAAGCCCATGTCGTTAAAGAATTTTTGTCAACATACTCTAGTAGTTGTGAATAATTTAAGCAAAACATGACGTAAATGCTCTTCAAGGCATGCCTTGCGTGCCTTAAATGCATGTATTCCAAAGCATTCTAGCATTTACTAATTTATGGAATTAAAAACGGATAGGGTATGTTGGAACTAAATCTGCGCACTTCCGCAGACAGAGGCCAAACTCAAAGAAACTGCCCATGATCTCCAACGAGGGGATAATGGGGCTGAATGAGAAGTGTCGTTGAATCCATATCGGATTCCCTATTTATCTCTGAGGAAGGAGTATCAAACCACGTGTGTAGTTCTAAGAAAGAATAGTGTGATGTGCAATACATCGTGAATCATCTTTGACGAATAGCTTATGGCGGGGCGTTAAGGAGTTCCCCATGGACTTGTCTAGGCATAGATAGTGGCGTACATGAGAGATGAGCCTCTGTTAGGCGTAAAGAGAATATGAGTATGATAGTTCTGTAGAGAAGATAAAGATTCGTCGAAGGTCCCCTGTTAAATACCCAGGTTAGAGTATTTACAGAGATCTTAAGAGTCTGTGTAAGGAAAGTAATCGAATTAAATTAGAGGACTATCTAGGAGGAAATATAGGATAATAAACTCAATCCTCATATGATTACGATTACGTTGCCTAATCCCTAAGATATCCAATTTGACTTGAATTAGGGTTTCTTTACTTGGGAGACAAGTACTATCTTTATGGGCTTAAGCCCAGCCTGTCAGACTAAGACTGTCGGACTACACTTCATGGGCTATGGGCATTCCAGTCCTTCTTACCACCTGAACTGTCACATGTCATGGGCCAAGAAAATCATGGTCCTGCAAGGTCCGCGTAATATCTGGAATCGAATTATGAAACTACCTGGAATTAGATTACGTAGATAGCAATGGTATTTAGATTTTTGGGAAATGCTCCATCCGGAATCAAAACTGTTCTTCCCCAAATACGCATGTACTTTTACAATAATCCTAAAGCATCCTTCCATCTTCATTTCTCCCTCCAGACTGCCATACGACTTCATCCAACTACTCGATTTCGTTGGTTGGTGACGACCCAGTATTAATAAAATCTAAGAGAAAGGAACTTATAGGGGTGTGTGTCTGAGAGAGAGAGAGAGAGAGAGAGAGAGAAAGCATTAGTGGCGGCTGGTGGTGATAGATGAGGCGGTGGCTATGGAGTAAGGGGGTAGGGAAGATAGAAATAGGGCCAAGAAAGCGGTGGTCACATAGTGGATTAATACCATTGATTTTTATTCTCTTTACCATTTTACGTTTACAACAAATTCGTAGCTAACATTCATATTTGACCACCAATCCTCCCGAATTAAGGTAATTTCTTTAATTTGATTGTAATATCTTTCAATTCAAGAAGAAATTAGGGTTTTATAGATTTAGGGATTGTTTAACTCTAAATTAGGATTTGTAAAATTAGGTATTTCATAATTAGAATTTAGAATTTAGGGTTGTCAATTGAGACAACCATTGTTATACGACTTTGGTATTTCAAAATTAGGTTGTAGACACATGAAAGACAAATGTGTTTACATGTTTGTGTTGGAAAATATTAGTATTTAGGTTTATTTTAGTATTTGGGTTTTGCTTGTTAGTTTAGGATTTGGGCCTAACCCATCCGAGTTAGGATTTCTTAGGTTTAGTTCTCTATAAATATTGATTGTAATTTAGTTTGATAAATAAGTCAGTCACAATGTAGCCTCTTAGGGTTTTGTAGTCATTTCGGCATTCTCGTTCTTTTAATAATATTCTTTCTATTTTGTTAGTCTTGTTCGTTGCGCACTCTGATATTCAACTTGGTATCAGAGCGGGTTTCATCCTTAGGGTTCAATCCGTTCTCGTTGGTATCAATTTTTTTGCCTTTGTCGTCATTCGTTTTAGATTTGTTAGTTGATATTAATTGTTTGCAAGGAAAAGAAAAATGAAAGAAAAAAAAAGTTTTGCTTGCAGAGGAGAAGATCCCCTAACAAATAAAAAAAGGGGACAAAGGAGAAAAGAAGGAAAAAATAAAAAATAAAAAAAAGGAACCACGGAACGGAAGAAGAGGAAGAAAAATATGGGGAAAATGGTGTTAAAGACATTTTCCGCTACCTCAAGGGTACGACGGATTTGGGCTTGTTCTATACCCGCAAATCTTCGAGTGTTGTCACCCCCTATGGTTCTCAAATTGATTCTCGCCTTGTTGGTTACACAGATATTGGATATTTGTTTGACCCACATAGGGCACGTTCTCAAATGGGTTATGTCTTTACCGTTAAAGACACCGCTATATCTTGGAGGTCTACCAAGCAAATGCTAGTTGCGACTTCTTCGAACCATTTTAAGATTCTTGTCCTGCATGAAGCATCGCGTGAGTGCTTTTGGCTGAGAGCAGTTATGGAACATATTTGAAGCACTAGTGGTCTTACTTCCATTGTTGACCTTCCTACGATAATTTTTGAAGACAATGCAGCATGTATCCAGCAGTTAAAGAAGGGATACATCAAAGGAGACAACACCAAGCACATAGCGCCGAAGGTCTTTTATTCACACCAGCAACAGCAGCATCAAAACATTGAAGTTAAGCAAATCTGTTCCCAGGATAACTTGGCCGATCTTTTCACCAAGTCATTGCCCAAGTCTACTTTTCAGAAGCTCGTTCAAAGAATCGGTATGTGTAAATTATCTGAGTTGAATCGCTTATAGTTCTCTTATTTAGAAGTTATGTCTAACTCAGAGGGAGTATCTAGAAGCATACTCACTTGATCTTAATGTACTCTTTTTCCTTTGATTATGAGCATTTTTCCCACTGGGTTTTTGCTACCTAACGAGGTTTTAACGAGGCACCCAATCTGGGATGATCATACTCCGTTGAGTTCACTATCTTCGTCCTGTTTGACGTTTGTTTTAGACATTATGCATACTTCTCATTTTTCTCCTTAGTCTATGGGTTTTCCACATACCCTTGGGTTTTACCATAGCGAGGTTTTGTGAGTTTTACTACAGATGCATACTTCCTTAAATTTGAGACTCGCATTCACTCGTTGTGTCGATGACTTCATCAACTATTCTACCTTCTCTGTTGAAGATTTGATGCGATGGTTTGTTGAGTATTTACACACTCAAGGGGGAGTGTTGCAGTCATATTTAGAATAGAAATGTGATTGTGTAAATCCTAGTAGATATAGGAATGTATCTTATATTCCTATTAGGAGTTGATTACCTATTAAGAGTTGTAATCCTAAAAGGGTAAGGTTTTTGCATATCCTACTATTATAAATAAAGGCACAATGAGGTGATAAAAACACACCTCACAATTAAATCACTCTCCTCTCTCTAATTGCCGCCGGCCCCCTCTCTCTCTCTCTCTCTAAACCCTTAGATAGTTCAATTCAATAGGCCTACAACATAAAAGAAATAAAGTATTGATTTTATTGGTGTGCTTTTGGTGAATTTTCGCTTTAATCTGTGTAGTTTGTTTTTTGCTATTTAGGTCCTTTTATAGTAACTTTTATACGATAGTCGAGATTATTGAATAATCCAAAAAATAAACGGTGCAGAATCCCTTAGAGTTAATCTTTATTATTTATTTTCTGGACTACTTTGTAGTTCTGAATAATTAAAGATAAACCCTTTTATTTTATAGTGTCAGAAAACAATAATTTACGTCACATATGCACACTATTTTTTTTTAACAAACGATATTATTTATTCTAAGAACAAACAATATTATTTATTCTAAGACCATCTCCAACTCTTGGGAATAAAGCTTAAAAATTTAAGTTAGAAATTTTAAACCATAACCCAGAAACTGCTTTCCTCTTCCAACCTTTATGACTTAAAATTTTAACCCGAGATTATTAAATAATGATTATAGCCTCTCTTTTTTGGGTAAAATTTATGTAAATTATCCTAATTGTTGCAGTCATATTTGGAATAGGAATGTGATTGTGTAAATCATAGTATATCTAGAGATATCTTTTATATTCCCTTTAGTAGTTAATATCTTATTAGAGTTGTAATCGTAAAAGGGTAAATATTTGACCTATCATACTACTATAAATAAAGGCACAATGCAGTGATACAACACACACACCTCACAATTAAATCTCTCTCTTATCTCTCTTGTTGCCGCCGGCCTCCCTTCTTTATTCCCTTAGAATAGCTCAGTTAAATAGGCCTACAACACTAATTTATTTTTTGAACATTTTAATCTAAAAATATTTAAATTTTGATAAGTAATCTAAAAATATTTAAATTTTGATAAGTAATCTAAATTCATAAAAATACATAGTTATTTATAACATTTTAGGTTAAATTCGATTTAAATAATTTAAATAATTTTTAAAATAGTTTTAGACGTTCGATTTAATTTTGGGCTGTCAAATTTTTTTTACCATTAGAATTGATCCCATTTGATCATAGCCGTAGATTATAAGTAAAAAAACAAAACAAAACAAAAAAAAAATATGGCAATTTGGTGGGTCCAGAATAATTTAAACCAGGCTTAAATCCTGAAGGGAATCTAGCCTAGAGATATATTTTCTCTCCGAAACTTATTTTAGCTCAATGGTTGGAGTTGGTTTTTTTTTTCTTTTGGGGGGGGGGGGGGTTAAAGCTTATATTTTAAGATTTATCCCATGGGTTGGAGATGGTCTAAGGGGAAGGGGTGGACCTAGCCTCACAATGGGCTAGCAATGTGTTTCGAATTCACCTTTGGTGAGAATCGAACATAAGACCTCTCACTTTCAAGTGAAGATAAATACCACTAGATCGTAGTATTAAGTGGCCATATGCACACTATTAATTTGGTAAAAAAAATTAGTGTCCTTATTAAATTATTGTGATTAATACAGTATAAGACTTAAATAGGGAGAATAGCAACTGACTTTTTATTTAGAGTAAACTGACAATCTCCCCTCAACTTTCACCTAACTTTCGATTTACCCCCTAAACTTTTAAATTGTAAAATCAAAGACTTAAACTAATTTTTTTTTGCCGATTTCCCTAATGCTGTTAGTTTTTCATTCATTCCATCCAATTTTTTTGTTAAATAAAAACACGTGCACAACATGTGAGGGTGGTTCAATCACTTCCTTCTTTAAAATAATTGAAAATCCTAGATTTCTAAAATGTTGACCTGTGCAAATCTATGTGATTCTATAGCTTTTATGTTTGAAGGTCTAGCGAAGTGACGTTTTTGTTTTCAAATGAGAATCACGTGGTGTGCACGTGATAAAAGTTAACGTTAATTTGGATAGAATCCATAGAAAACTAACTGTAAGGGAAATTAGCCAAAAAAATTAGTTTAAGTCCTTGATTTTCCATTCTAAAAGTTCAGGGGGTAAATCGAAAGTTGGACGAAAAGTCAAGGAAAAAATCTACAGCTTACTCTAAATAAAAAGTTAGTTGCTATTCTCCTGATTCAAGTTTTATCTAAAAGCCAAACTAGAAATTGTTGTACCAAAATTGCTTTAAAAGAAAAATATAATCTATAAAATGTTGTGACATATGTTCTTATCAATATGTGATTGTGTAAATCCTAAGTAGAGATAGAATAGGAATCCTTTGGGATCTAGAAGATCTTTCCTAATATACTTTGTATTACTTGGAGAGCAAGTTTCTCTCCTCCTGATTACTATAAATAAAGGCACAAGGACTGGGGAATGAACACACAATTCCTCAAGTTTATTCTCCATCTTTCTCTCTTCCTTTTGCCGCACCTCTCTATTAAATATAGGCTACAACACGTTATCAGCACGCTTTTCACGTTGTGCTAAAGAGAATTTATTCGTCTTCAATCAAGGGAGGATTACATTTCAATTATTTTTAACTGATTAAATTTTGATTTTGTTGAATTCATATACTTCTATTGATTCAAATTATTTATTTTTATTATGTTGAACGTGATACAAGCTTTGGAGATGGAAAGCCGAAATTGAAGAAATAATTTTCTGCATCAAACCAGTTCATCAATATCATCAAGCAATCAGGTTCTTCCAAAACAACTGTTTTTATCTCAATATTTTTGAAGCCCTGATAGCATGAACATTCACCATAATGCATGACCCAACTTTACGTTTTTCGAATTTTAGATTCTACATAAATTGTGTATGCATTATATCCATAATTATAGAATTATGTGAATTGATATTGTGTGAAATTATACAAAGATTAGTATTAAATTATATATGCATACAATTGAATCTGAAAAATATATGCTAGGGTTTTCGTGGAAATCCATTGAGCCGCGGCACTGAGCCGCTGAGCTCCCTTATGCCAAGCCGCGAGCCGTGAGCCAAGAGGGCATGCAGCCCTCCGTTGATCGCAATGTCACTTTAGGCTCTGACCTATGCACCACCGCCACGACCACCAATTTGGTGTAGCCTAGACCAACTCTGATGACCTGCAGTCACCGTTGATGAAGGATATGGCCGAGATTTCTTCAAAATCTCACCTGATTTGTTTTACGAAATTACGTTTGAACTCTATGACGTCCATCATTTGTTGCCATCGATGATGCCCTTCCACCAACCTATGATGGTTAACCATCAACTCACGAACTCACCACCAATGACTTTTAACCAAGACACCATCGCCAGAACCGATAGCTACGGTTTTCTTCTCCGGCGAGCAGACCCAACGGTGGTTGGGCTGCTTTCTTAGTCCACCTGCGCCCTATTTGGGCCCTGGTAACTCGGCCCGCAACAACTAAAAAAATAAAAATAAAAAAATAAAAAAATAACCAGTTTTTTTCCCTCCTAGGCTCGCTTGCAGCGGCCCAGTGCAACTGTTTTGCTCAGCCCGCATGGTTGTGGGGCTCCCATGCGCTGCGCCACACACGATATGTGCTCCTGTTTTTGTTTGGGGCCTTTGTTTTCCCAACGCCTTGGGCCTGCCAGCAACAGCCCAACTAGCAAGGCATGCTGCATTCTTCCTTAACTCGGCCCGTCTCTTGTCCAACCCAGATCTGGGCATGGGCCTCGCGACACTTTTTTTTTTATTCTTCCAGTAGGTTTTAGTCAATTTTAGGCCACCAATTTTAATCACCTAATTTTTTTTAGACACTATTGGGTTTATATTTTTCGCCCAATTCTTCCCATTGGCCCCGAAGACCAATAATAAATTAAATCACTATATATTCTTGCCTACATGCATTTTTCAATTGCTATATATTTCTGTCTTATATATATATATATATATATATATATTGTGTTTGTTTGCAGGTGTTATGAACCTGAAGTTCATACTTCCAAACCCGAAGTTTCGAAAAAGTGCCATCGAAACCCGAAGTTTCTTAACGTGCAACACTCATGTTGAGACTCGAAGTTCTCCATGCTTAAATCCGTTTAAACCAAAACCATGTATTAGAACCTGAATGTTCTAACTTTGATGTTTATGGAAATTTTATTTCCTAAAACACTAATCACATTCTTGTTTCCGCCATTCAGCGTATTGTCGAACCTTAACAAGTTCGATTTCACTGATTTGGAAGTTTTGAACAAGAAACTACTTTTTGTGGATACAAGACATGACACCTTGCTTGACAACGACTAGATGCAAAATCATTGTAGCCAGTTCTTCATTCGAAAACTTATGCCTGAAGCAAAATCAAATTGAAGTACCTCACTGCTGAAGACTCCATGGCTCTTTGACACGCTATGGACTGTTTCCAATCATGTAAAGATAAATTCTTGCCCGAAGCAAAACATGATTGAAACCTTTACGTCCATGAATAAATACAATTCTGAAGTTTATATCCAATCGAATTTTGACTGGAAGAAAACCTTTCTCGTCCACCTAAAAACTTCAAGAATAAGGGATAGTATTCCCGAACCTCAACCTTGCAGAATCTAACTCCGTTTTAACATAATAGATCATTGGTTATGCACTTTTCAATGCTTATATCAATGTTGTTAAGGAGTACCATTCCCGTAGTCAATTTGTGAGACTAATTGTGCTTCACCTAACACATTTGGAAGAGCGAAATTTGACATAGAAGGCCCTATTGGCCGAACCCCATTCTATATTTAGTTTACTTTGCGAATAATTTATTTTGTTCTCGGATTTAAGATTGGTGTTTGGATGTCACTATTATTCTCAAATAAAGAGTTAATTAACGAAATTACCACATGTGACTACAATTAACTCATGCTTAGGTATGTTTTGTGGAAGTTAATTGTCTGGTTCTATGTTAACTTCATACCTAATCATCCCCTGACAACCTTTTAGGCTTATTCAACCTGATTGTGGGGCATGGCATTACCCTATATTGTCCAATGGTACTAAATTTACCATAAATGGAAGCCTTATACTCACTCGTTCCGGCAGAACGCCCTTTTTGAGTTTTAAGGATATTCGAAAGCACTATTACCATATTGAAACCAATGTAGAAAAATGAAGTTAAATTCCTTAGCATATTACCATATTGCACTTCCTATGAATATAGCCAAATGCATATTCTAGAGAAGATGGAACGCTTAACGAGTGGATTACACCCATTTAAGCCATTAAGTGGCCGGCTAGAAGCCTGCGATTCCAAAGGAATTTTCGCTATGGATATACGTTTGGGATATCTAGGATGATCCGTGATGCGCCGTTTTGGGCATTCTTTTCCCAGAAGTAAAGACATCATACTTAGACGTGTAGCATACCTTAGCACCCTTCATCTTTCTACAAATGATTCCAAAATGGGACATTTATGGACTGATTCAACCACCATATGGACCATTTAGATACTCTATAGTATTGGTTGATAATTCTACACGTTGGTCACACGTGTGGCTGTTGTCCACAAGCTGCATTCTCCACACTGGTGGCTCAGATTAACAAGCTCAGGACTCACCACCCTGATTATCTGATCAAATTTATTTAATTTGATAAGTTGGAGAATTTACATCGAAAACTTTAACTTTCGATGGATATTGCATGTCGGTTGGGTTTTGAAGTAGAACATCCAAGTCCCATGTTCATACCCAGAACAACCCAACAGAAACATTCATTAAATGCCTTCAAATGATTGCGCGATCGATTGGTCATACGTACCAATGTTCCCAATCTCTACTTAGGGCCATGCAATATCGCAAGCAACCATGTTGGTCCGCCTGAGGCCCGTCACGACCCAACCTTATAAAGAACGTGTCAGTTGGTTACCAGATCCGAACCCGACATATCGACTCTGCGCATCTTTGGTTATGCGGTATATGTGCCATGTTGCGCCGCCCTTACGTACAAAAGAAAAAATGGGTCATCAAGGAATGATGGAAATCTATGTCAATTATGATTCTCTTCTAATATTCATTACTAAGAACATTTGCCAGGCGATCTCTTTACTGCTCGTTTTGCGGATTGTCACTTTTATGAGACAGTCTTCCCGTCATTAGGGGGAGATAAGAACGTCAACGTTCCTACAAGAACGAAGCGAATTATCGTGGACGTCCCCACTATGTCTCATCTCGATCCCAATCTAGATCGTCAGAGTATAACCAGACACTTCCTCTGATCTAGTAAAAGTGACGATATCACATATACCAACTGCAAATATGCCTGCAAAGATATGTACCAAATGTACGACAGACCTTTGTCTTGAAAGTAGGAACGCCACAATTGTGGCCGACCCTCGTACATTGGTGGCTAGCCAATCAATCTGTCATGCGCCAGAAGCGTGGCAGATCACTCAGTTCGAGGATTCACTTCCCCAAAAAAAAAATGAATATGGCACGAACAAATCTGCCCCTCAATCGATGTTCAAACCTTTTCATCTCATGAGATTAAATCCAAATTACTCCCGAGACCTAAAGTTCTTGGTCCAGTATACTAATTTGGATGAGACATGGAATTGGAATGAGATTATCATAGACGATGTTTCATTTATATGGTAACTATCAACATAAATGAAAAGCGACGATAACGAATCGCATTCCGTTGATTAATGTCAACGTAGAACTTATTGGTCAACTAGAAAAATCAATTGATGACGAATGAGATGAAAGAAATAGTGCAATATGACGCCTTATGGCGCAATGTTTCTCTTATACGCCATGTGATTGATTGCAGCATTATAAACGTGGTTGTAGTATCTCTGGGATCGTGATACGAACCTACATGGAGTTTCCAAATGACTTACATGTACTGAATCAAATAGTTCTAGACCACAGGAACATCCTCTCGATTCTCAAGAGGCCTTCACTTTACGGATGCAGAACTATTCTAGCGAATATGGTATACCCGTCTAAGTGAATATTTGATCAGTTAGGGATATATGCCCCTGCGTGTACAAAATCTGAAATTACTAGAGTTGAGACTACTAACTCTAAAGTCGGACTTTAAAATGAATGATCTTGGAAGAACTCGACATTACCTCGACCTGAAGTTTTGACCTAGTTTTAATGGTATTCTGGTCCACCACACGAACTAGACCCAGAAGGTGTTACATCTGAGTATACCCTGATCGTCTGTATGCTATATGCAAATGAGACCTTTACGGAGGGTATGGAGCATAAGTTTCCATATTGGAACGTGAGGCAGTCATATCTAAGTACCATTGGCGTTTGTTGTACTTAGCTCAAATGCACTAGAATCGGACATCTTATGTGCTGATAATCTTTTGGCATAAAGCAGCACTACGCCTAACACGCCACCACCCAATTTGGTGTTAAAGACTTTTTTCCGTTACTACGGATTTGGGCTTATCTATCCCTATGCATCTCAGAATATATCACACCCGCTTAGTCTTCGGAATGATGTCTACCTTGTGGGATTCACTGAATCAGACCATTTGTCTGACCGCACAAGGTACGTTCCCAAATGGTTATGCCTTTGCCATTAAGGAACACTGCAATATCTTTGAGGTCAACCAGATAGACATTTTTGTTGCGAAACCTTTGAATCGTTCTAAGACTCACTATGTCTCATCACGTGAGAGATATGGTCGAGAACTCTTGTTGAGCATATTCAAAATTCCTGCATTTTTCACCAATCGTTAAGTCCCAACAACGATCCATGAATACAACATTGTATGTATCAACCAGATCATGATACATTCTGGGCTGGTCATACCCTTGTGAGATCTTCTACTTGCGTCCAGAAGACGTATAGTTTTGACTTAATGCAACTTCTCACTTTTCTCCTTAGCCTATGGGTTTTTCCCCCACCTTGGGTTTTTCCATAGCGAGGTTTTATGAGTTTTACCACCCATGCATTCTTCCGTTCGTTTTGAGACTCGCATTCGCTACTTGTGTCTACTAGACGAGATGACTTCATCAACTGCTTCTACATTTGCCTGAAGATCTGATGCGCCAACAACTTGAGTATTTGCACACTCGAGGGGGAGTGTTGTGACATATGTTCTTATCAATATGTGATTGTGTAAATCCTAAGTAGAGATAGAATAGGAATCCTTTGGGATCTAGAAGATCTTTCCTAATATACTTTGTATTACTTAGAGAGCAAGTTTCTCTCCTCCTGATTACTATAAATAAAGGCACAAGGACTGGGGAGTGAACACACAATTCCTCAAGTCTATTCTCCATCTTTCTCTCTGTATTAAATATAGGCTACAACATAAAACGAATAAATTTTATAAAAAAAAAAACTTAATAATTGAAACCTTCTTAAACTATCGTACTTAAAAAAAATATCATACGAATCAGAAATCATTTATGTATTCAAATATACTGAACAAAATCGAGGAGTCGAGTACCAAATATCATATACATAATTCATCTATTTATATTAGGAGTGCAACTCGGGCGGGTTGGAAGGTCAACCTAATCCTAACCCAACTTTTACAATTCGGGCTCGGGATCAGGTTGGGTTTCATTCGGGTTCATTTGGGCTTGGGTTTAATTGGGTTAGGGTTTACTTGGCTTGGGTTTGGGTTGCCCAACTTTGTCAAGTTTAATCTTGTAACAACTTTGTTTTCAAGAATTCCTAAAAAAATTAAGCCAAGTAGCATCAAAGCTAGCTTACTCTAATTTCATAAATCAATTTACTATAAAGTTTTAGGATTTAGAGATTACGAATATGGGCTGACTAATCCAAGCCTCTTATTCCCTAAAAGCTTAAGTAATTATAAAGGGTAATTATTAAAAAAAATATTAGAAAGGGCGTTGGTTTTTAGACTTGGCATACTTTGGTATAGTATGAGCATTAATTGATATGGGTTACAATCTAGTTAGATTGGGTTTGGTTAGTCGGGTTAGGTTGGGTTGGGGATGGATGGACAAATAATCAACCCAACTCAACCCAATCAATGAACGGGTTGAAATTGGGTTGGGTTCGGGGGTTATAACTAAAAAAACCCCGCTTGTTTGGGTTTAAAGTCGGGTTGGACATGAACGGGTTCGGATTGGCCCAACCCAAGTTGCATCTGTAATTTATATAATACATTTTGATGTTTGAACTTCCTCGAATCAAATCATTATTATTACCTGTACTGAAAATTAAAAAATTAAATGTTTTCGAATTTATACAATAAAAATACAAGATATTTGTATTTTTATAAAGAGATACAAGTATTATTATTTTAGAAAAGTATTATTGACACTTCAAAAATCTCATTCTACACTCCTCACAAGTGTATTTTTCTTTCTCAATATAGAAAGTTTAGAATGTTGAATGAGATTTTTGAAGTGCTAATAACAATTTTCTTATTTTAATGGTAATTAACATCGTTTTCCAATTGCATATAACTTGTATTGGGAAGAATGAGTTGGTTTAGGAACCAGCGAATATCCTTTCTTTCGTTTTTGTCTCTCTCTTCCCTCTCTCCAACATCATAAAATAGCAGAGGAGAGAGAAGAAAGAAGAGAAAAGGGGCTCCCTGATTTTCATCCTCTCTAACTTTTCCCGAGAAAAATTGCAGAAAGAGAAAGAGGAAAGGGAAATTTAGAGAGAGAGAGATGGAGAAGAGAGACGACAATGGGGTGGACGTGAAGGTGGTTGGTGGGGGAGTGGGACCCAATAATAGTAAGTTCCCGTTGAGCTTCTGGGAGGTGGCTGTGGCTTCCACCGTCGTATTGGGCTTCTTGTTTGGCCTTCTGGGTGTTTACCTGACCATGCCCGCATCGGATTACAGCTTCCTCAAGCTTCCCCGTAGCCTCCAAGAGCTTCAAATCCTCAGGTACTTTTTTGAATAAAATTTCTTGTAAATTTCCCATGAATCTGAATTGGGTTTTTAGGATTGAATTTTCCAGGAAAAGCTACGAATTTTAATGGGAAAATTTGTGGGTTTCTAATGCATGTGATATCAATCTGGGATTATTATATTAGTTTTTAGTTAATTATGGATTTTTATCTCTTAATCCAATGAATTGCAAACTAATTAGGAAAAAAATCATGTCTCAAAATTTAATTTTTAGGAAGAGACCTGATTTTTGCATGGATCCATACTCTTGAAGCATTTTATTTTCGCAAATCGTTTTCTAGGAGTTGAAATTAATGAATAGAATATTGCTTTCTCTTTATCTGCATTGGCCTTTTCTTTTCTTGAACGTTATGCACCAGGTATTCGTCTAAGCGAGTTTTGATTCGGGCTTTTGATTTGAGTTCTGAGGAATTCGATATAACCGCGTGCAACTGTTACATTTGTTATTTTTGTTTTTCATTGGTTATGGTATCAATGAAGGATACGGGGTACTGCATTAGTGTGACCTTAAGGGTTTGTGTAAGGGAGGAGAGATTAATGCTGAACATGGAATGTTGCATTATTGTGACCTTAAACTTTTAAGTTTGATGACTCTTTTACTCACATTTTGTGAAACGTTTTAAGTTTGATGACTGATGCGTTGTGTTTTGTTCCAGCTGCATGTGCTCCATTTACAGATAAATTGTGGAATATGATTTTAATGGTACTATGCGGTTCTATTTATTTTGTTTTCTGTCATTGTCTTCTTCTGGTTAGAGTTCACCTCGAGGACTACACAAGTGACTACACCGCGCAGGTTCTGTTAGGGTACTGCATGGTTTATATATTCATGCAGACTTTCATGATCCCTGGTACCGTATTTATGTCCTTGCTTGCCGGTTCCCTTTTTGGAGTCTTCAAAGGTGTAGCCTTGGTGGTGTTTAACGCCACTGCTGGTGCATCTTCTTGTTATTTCTTGTCAAAGCTGATCGGGAGGCCCATTGTCATCTCTCTTTGGCCTGACAAGCTGCAATTTTTCCAAAACCAGGTATATGCAAATGTTTTCATATCTCCCATTGATACTTAACTTTCAAAATATGAGTGAATCATTTATTCTTCTCCTTCCAGGTAGCTAAAAGAAGGCAGGGACTATTGAACTATATGTTGTTTCTACGGTTAACTCCGACCTTGCCAAATACATTTATTAATCTTGCTTCACCAATAGTTGATGTGCCTTACCATATTTTCTTACTGGCAACTTCAATTGGTCTGATACCAGCTGCTTACGTCACTGTCAGGGTATGTATCCTGCACTTCAAAAAGTTGGTTAAATATTGAAGTTTAGTTGTTGTCTAAGAACATCAGACGTCTATGCAACACCTGAAGGGTTCTATGGCCCAATGATCCAAAATAAAAATCAATATCTTTTTTCCCTTTTCGTCATAGAGGAAGATAAATACAATATACCTTCCTCTCGACGCCATGTCAATCCACATTTTGACTACTGCAGAAAAATATATAATTATCTGCGTGGTCTCGTCTACGTATGCTCTACTCGATTGTCACTGGTTGTGCCTGTGTAATTGACTCTGTTTTCGTGCTGCAGGCTGGATTAGCTCTTGGAGAGTTACGATCCCTTGGGGATCTCTATGACTTCAACTCGATAGCCACCTTGTTCTTCATTGGAGTTGTCTCAATTACTCCCACGCTAGTGAGCAAGAACAAAGCATAGTATTTCACTTACTGAACTTTGCTTGGTGTACATGAGGACCTTGTTCTGCTTCCAGCCGTTTGGGTACCTATGTCCGCTGTTGGATATTACTGCCACGTTGTTATGTAGAAGGCGTGTCCGCGTCCTTGGATGGAATTCGTTGACTGTCATGTTTCATTCGGGCTGTGGGTTTGGGGTTAAATGTGTATGTAACTTTGATTTCAGCGGTAAGATTTTATAGGGTATGTGTATCATCGTCAAGAAAAATGTAAAGGCATTCTCTAGTCAATTTCTGACTAGTCGCAGCTCTAGTGTTGAATAATGAAAGTACCAAGATGATATTAGTATTGTTTTTCATAAACGTAACGACTAAGACGTGGGGATGAGGTTGACGTAACTGTCTTTCGGCAATGTTTACAATTTCGACATAGTGTTTGTCGATGCGGGCTGCCTGGTATAACCAAGGAAAGGCAACAATTGCTTCATAAAAAAGCACTTGTCCTTAAGATGCTTAGCGGGTGAGCAGGAAGAACACTTGTTCTCACGATTCCATCTCAAATTCGGCTTAATCATTGAGTAAAAGTTTGAAGTTGGCAAGGCATTAAAGCATCGAAGATTGCTTGGCATGGAAGCTCAGAATTGTAGAGGAAAAGCATTAGTTTCTTGGTCGGGTTGGTCTTCAATCTGTGCCCAACCCAATAGGCTCAGATTAGAATCGACTCATCGCCGCCCAAGAAAATGGCAAACCAACTCACCCAAACTACTCTTGGGCGGGTTGGGTTAGGCAAGTTCAACGAGTTCGGCTTATTTGGTTTCTTTCATATTCTTAATGTGAATACAAAGAGAGGTAGCTTTCCCATTCATTTTAGCTTCACATGCCCCTCTTGATTTCAAATCAATTAAAAACGAAGATCAAATTAAACAGGAGCGTGTGGGAGAGTAAAAATGGTGTGTGTTTATCATTCCCGGGAATGACGTTTGATGAGTCGATTTTATACTATATATTATTCCCTATTCTTGGTATATTTTGGTTATTATTTTGGTGAGATTTTGAGCTTTGCTATATGTTTTTATTTTAGGACATATGAACTTGTTTTGAGCATAAAGTAATCAAACGGTGGAATTTTTGAGTGATTCCAATTGGAGTGGGTTCGTGAGTGTCAAGAAGATTGTGTCAAAATTTCATAATTTTATCTCGAAGCATCAAATCATGGCGAATTAATTTATGCCCAGCATGTAGTGCTGGCAGATTGGGCTATAGAGCTTATTTGCGACTTTTGGGTTGGAAGATGATGGATTTTGTACTTGGGTTCTTGGAACTTGAAGAGGAGGTCCTAATCTTTAATTCTAGCCGTTTTGGGCCTGTTTTAGAACCTTGAAGATCCAAAAACGTGGCTTTCTTTTTTTTTTGGCAGATTTCCTAGTCAGAATAGGAATGTAATTCCTAGTTATCCTTTTGTTATTTTATTTCCTAGTTTTTAGAAAACCTTTTCTATGAGGGTTTTAATTTGGAGTAGTATAAATAAGGCTTTTTAGCCATTAGGGTTAGGGGCGAGAAGGCACGCAGTATTTTGGAGAACTTCAGGCTTTTTACCTACAAGGTGTTTTCAATCCTTTTTCTAGTTAATATATTTTCTTTAGTTTTTGTAGTTGTTCGTAACTAATTTCCGTTTGATAGGGCGATGCCTTGAACCTTAGCATGAATATGTGATTTTATTAATTTGCTTATGAATTGATGCATGTTTGCTTTGAATTATTAATCACCGTGATTAAAACTATCTAATTGTCTTAGTGATTCGCGACCATTAGGATTTTTAGACAAGTAATTTGATGCAATTTCTGTTGGAACATCATCCTGAAATTGAGGAGGGTTTCTTGTGATTAGTAATTGTAAGTTCACTTAAGGCAAACATCACGCTCTTAAGGGTTGCACGATTTTTCAAAGGGTTTTAACAAAGCTTAATGAGTCTTGCATGTTTATATTTGATCTGAACATCACAGACGGGTTGCATGTTAGATATACATTTTCGCTTGAACATCACAAGGAAAATATGCATTAGGAAAACCTAACCTTCAAAGTATGTACGTAGAAATTCATAAGTAATTGGTAAAATTGTAAATGATTGTTATGGTGACAGCAGAACCCTAGGCTTTTACAAATTGATTTTCTTTTAAATTGTTCTCTAGTTAATTTCTTTAATTGTTTTATTTTAAAATTCGTTTTTATTATATTAAATTCTAAAATCAACATTTTCCAAACTTTGTTTTAAATAATTAATTAAGAATTAGTTTAAATACAAATTATTCATTCAATCCCTGTAAAAAACGATCTTGCTTGAGCCGCTATACTACGACAACCTTGTATTCTTGCAAATATTTTTAAGTGTTTTTATCCCTACTTTTGTAGGTGGTAAAAATCCTATCAACGTTCTTTGTCAGCCCTAATCTTCCAATCTATCCGTTAACAAGGATTTTAATCCACGTCTCTATCAAAAGATTGGGAACCAGTGCAAGGAAAATAAAATGGGAAAATTGTAAGGAAAACCATATCACCAATTTGAAAATTTATAGCTTGTACAACAAATAAAAATTTGGAAAACGTACACATTTTGTAATATTCGTGTATTCCTACCTATATTTCTTGAATTTCTTGTTCTGCTGGGAGCTATCTGGAGTCCGGCTATCAAGCTTACGCTTTGTACCTGTTTGTTTTGAAGCAGCGCCACCTTTAAGTGCTTCTTTAGCCTTTCTCGCAGCAACAGATGGTCGTTTATCTTTACGTTCTTTCGGCTTCACTCCACTTGGTGATTTTGATTCAAACTTATCTGGTCTACTGCCTTTTGCATTGAACTTCTTTTGGACACCAGGCTTACCTGCACGCAGGCCCTGGTAAGATGCCTTTGAACTCGACTTGTTAAAATCTGGACTCCTCGAGTCCACAGCTCGCTTTTTGGCTGAAGAATTAGCTTCCGATGCTGATGAGGGGTTCTTTCTCTTAGTTGGGGTGGACTCTGGTTTTGCATGAGACAGCCTGAGCTCCCGATCCCCAAGCTTCAAGTTTCGCTTCTTAACAACCAAATTTGCAGTTTCCTGGATGCCCAAATTGACAGACAACACATAATGTACCGTCTCAGATGATACAAATTGAAAACAGGTGTACCTTGAGAAACTACAGCATGTACAAATTTAGCTACAGAGTTTCACATCATGATGGCACTCATGGCAAACAAAGTAATTTATTTAGTTTAGTCAACTATGCACGTATTCAATTCCAAATACTCTAATTTTGAAATGAAATATTCATGCTACAAGAAGGTTCGGGATAAAATATTATCTTACACTTACAGAAACTATCCATCAATCATTTCTTATTTCTATCCTCAGTCCAACTTTAAGATAAATACAAATAAAGATAATGGTAGGAAACACCTTAGCATCCCAATATGCAGATTTAAAGAATTGATTGTAGTCATTCTTTTCCTAAATTAACGTCATTATATGCTTACCGCCAAACTGCCATAGTAACAAATTTATATTTTTAGGGTTGAAAAGACAAATGTTTCACATATGTTCCAGGAGACAACCGGGGGTCCTATTGACACCCCCATGAGGACTATCATTAAAAAGGTAGAGCACGCCATCCAAGAAGAAAATGAATAGAATCAACTAAACAACCACATATCTGAGTTCAAAATGCATGACATTGTAACAAAGAATTATTGATGGTAAATGGGGTTTGATAAACTGTTGGTGAAAATCACATACCCTTGTTCTAAACAAAACATAAGCAATGCCCTTTCCGATACCATAATTAGGATCCCTGATTATGCGAATAGCTTCAACGCCGGATCCAAGATTGTTGATACCACAAAACAACTGATAAACTTCTTCATCCTGCAAAAGAAAAGAAATTGTTGTCTACATATTGCAACTAAAAGTATGCAACAAAAAAAGCAAATTGGGAGGTGGAAAGTTCCAAAAAGAAGACGAAAAAATCCTAGAGGAGCAATTCACCTTTACATCAAATGGAAGGTTACCCACAAAAACTGTTCTCGTGTGATCATAAACAGTAGCACTCTCCCCTTTCAGCTTCTTACGAGGTGGGCAAGCCCTGTCAACACGGATATGATGTCCTTCAACCTACATCAACATGCATAACAAGTCAGGGTAAAGATTAACAACTTCAGCTTTATTGTAAGAAAGAGCATGTGCAGAATGATACTAATCACCCAACTTCATGCAAATAACATACCACAGCCATGTTATGGGACAAAGAAGCCTGTGCCGATTCCTCGGTTTTGAAAACAATGTAGGCATTAACGCTGCAACACAAAATCTGTTAATTCAAAAGCAATCGTAAATCGCTTAAAATTTGAAATTTTCTTGTCAACAAGTATCAAGGGTCTAAAATCTACATCATTTTACGTACTTTTAACAACTTAAAGTCACACCAAATTAAATCACTAACAAATTGGTGACTGAGGGAGCCAACCTTCCAATGTAAAGCCTAATTTGAGCTACGATAGATTCCAATAGTACACCTAGAAACCTATAGCCCCAACCCACAATCTGATTGTAAATTGGAATCAGGGCCTTAGGTGCTTCAAACACGCTTATAAATGCAACAAGCAGTTCCTAAACCAACTGATTTAAGTGATGCGAAATGATTACCTGTCAGCTTTATCATGGATTTGTTTTGTGAGTATTGCTCCCTTTCTGGGCCTTTTGGTCTGAACAAAAAGAACCAAACGTACAAAATCAGTAACCAACAATACATTTAAATCCACAGTTTGCAAACAAGAAGTCATAAAACTCACATCCAAGATTGGCACGGATCGAATCCTCACAGACTCCACCTCTCCAAATTTAATGAACTCCTTCATCAAAGCTTTTTTCTTGACCTTCAAGGGCAAATTCCCAACAAAAACAGTCCTCAAGAGCTTACTCTCGTCGTCGAAACCTTCGTTGGAAACCAACATATCAGCTGGATTATCAACTGTCTTCCTCTTCTCTCCAACAGTCCTCTTCTCCTTGTCCCCATCCTCCTCGCCCTCCTTCACGCCGTACTTCTTCACCTCATATTCCCTCTCAACTTCATCCCTTTTCCTCTTCCTCCCATCCTTCTTCTTCGCCACCGCATTCGTCGTCTCGGAGGGTTCATCATTTTCCTGTCTTGGCACCCCTTCGAACTCAGAGCCCAAATTAGGGTTTTCAGAATTGAGCGTTGCCGGCAGTTTATTTTTCTTTGGTTTTTCGCCCTCCAACTCCACAGAGTCCTGTGGAGCTTCTTCGTTAATCAAACCGGAAGCCCCCTTTTCTTTGTTCTTCCGCTTCCGTTTCTGCACCTCGCCGTCCCCGTCATCGCCATTGTTCTCAGACTCGCCATTATTGGTGTTCTCAGCAGGTTGAGCCGAAGGGGCAACAAACCCAAACCCGGATTCCTGGTTCTTCCTCCTGAAGGGGTTGCTCTCGGAGAAGATGGCAGGGGCGGCGTCGTGGCTGGCGGCCTCGCCGAATAGGGTCATGAAGACGTCGGACTGAGCTGCTGAAACGGCGTCGGTTTCTGGGTCCTTGGGTTTCTTCCTACCCATTGTATTTGGTTTGAAGGAACTGGGGAAATCAATCAGGACGCAGAGAGAAAGAGCAAGTTCTTTAACTTCAAAGCGTTGCAGGCAGAAAAGGGAAGGTGGGCTTCGAAACCCTAGAGCCCTCTATTTTTCAATCAGGAGGGAGTATTTGAAAGTGGTTGCAAAAGAGTGGGCCGGATCAAGTTAAATTTCATAAATTTGGTGGGCTGAGAGATCAAATGGGCCCAAAGATAAAACTGCATACATAAGTAGGTGCATTTTCATGAGAGATTTTCCGCTGTATCTAAAACACAGTCATGCGTTAATAAAACCTATATGTGAGAAATATCAACCTTGTCTTCCTCTCATATAGTAAGACATGAAAAAATACACAACATGGCAAGTGATTTTCCTTTTCATACCTTTCACTCAATATGTGTCACGTGGACTCTACTATCACTTAGAATTAAAATATTTAAAGTGTTTACAAAAGAGAATGTTTTTCCATTTTCATTTGAACTAGATTTTTAAGTGAATTGTCATCTCAATTTTCTAGCATTCTTAATTTGTCATCTTCAAACTTTTCATCCAAAATAACGTATTTGTCTTGCACGAAACTTGTATTCAGAGCTATTTTAGACTTTTCATAGAATTATGAAGAAAATTAGTTGAAACTTTAGACCTTTTGTTAATGTCTACGCGACGCCACCTTGTCGTGCTATTGCCTTGAGGTTGTTCTTATTTCTTAAAGACCTCTATCTCTTTTCTTCAAAACGAGAGGAGTGAAAGAAACGACTGATTGACTTTATCTCTTCTGATTTCCCAACAACTAATTAACTGCTTGATCTAATGACCACTTGAGTAATTGTTGCCTAAAAGTTTGTTTTTTGAATGAAGTTGCTTTGAACAAAATTGATACCAACGCTTTGTGCATAGTGTCGATAATTTGTTTGCTTTCGAATACAAGCGATATTACAACTCTAATTTAGATACTTCTTTATGGAGAAGAAAAATGAATTTTAAGTGTGTAAGATTACAAGAAATTCCCCAGTACTATGACATCCTTTAACTAATACTCCATACTCGCAGGTGATGTGGGAGTGTATATCTTCTTCCTTTCTTTTGGTCAAAGGTAACATTCACTGAGTAGAAGAAGATTACAGGCCAACCCAAAGGAAAGCAAAATATCCAAAACATATTTGGGGAATTTAGATACATAAAAGCCCATCCCAATAAGCAAACAAACAAAAATTAAAACCCGATTCCCTATATTCCAAACGCAGAAAGTAGTCGTCGCCAATGCCGCCGTTGGTGTGACGAAAGTCTTGCTAGTAGCCACCAAAATAGCAACACTAGATAAAACGACCGAGTGGTCAATTCGACTAAGACCTAGTTTGGGAGTGAGGTGCTTAAAAAAAAAGCACCCATGAAAAAAAGCTGTAAGGGTTTTAGGTGTTTGGTAAACTGAAAAAAAAAGGCTTATTTTGGAAGCTGCTGTGAGAATAAGCTGAAATCAAAGGAAAAAGCTAAAGCTGCTATTTGCAGCTTTGGAAAACTGGCTTTTTTTCAAAGCACACGGAGCTACAATGCTTCTTTAATGAAAATACACACTATTAGACTGCTTTTTTTTTCCAAAAGCACTTTTACAAAAAAGTTTACCAAACACTCTGCTGATTTATTTCACAGCCGCTTATTCTCACAGCAGCTTTTTTTCAAAGCACAGCAATACCAAACCAGCCCTAAGACATCGTAACAGAAAACTTACAAACCCACAACCAAAAGTACATCACAACCAGATTTTGTCACCAAAAACTTAAAACCAAGAAATAGTCATTGAATCCAAATCCCCTTAACTAACCCCTGCATATATATACAAATGTAGTAACACATGGATAGAAAGTGATGCTAAAGGGGTATGTAAAATACATTTACTTGCCCCAAAACTGCAAAACACTTAGCCTCGAGGGGATAACGGCATGCTGGTCGGGGAGGGGATGTAAGCAAGGGAGATGGATCTAGCATCCATTTTTTATTTGGAGCTCGCATATCGGAGCATAGGATAGGGTAGGGGTGCATTATGAGGAAGGGAGGTAGAAGGAAAAGGTGGGAGAAGATGGAGGCTTAGGCTTCAAAGGCACGACCAGAAGCGATGGAGGGTGGAAAATGAGCTACGAACGCCGAGTAAGAGGCATGAAGCCCAAATGTAAGACAAGCTCAGAGAAAAATTGACACCAAGCTCAAAGAAAACCGAAACAAACTCAAAAGAAAATTGAAATAGGAGCAAAATGAAATAAGAGAAGGAGGGAAGGAGGAGAAAAAAGGTTGGAGGGGGGTGTAATTGCCGCCGGCACCAAGCTAAAGGCTAGGGCCTGCAACTACCCTTGAAATGTGGATCCACTTGCCAAAGAATTTGAACTAGTGTGACTTCAATTGTTCACATTTAATATTTTAGGGCTCGTTTTAAAGTGCTTTTAAAATAACTGAAAACGTTTTTAGTGAAAATATTTTTGAAATCAATCCTTAATAAAAATCAAAGTGCTCGTTTGGAAAGTGTTTTTAAAATGACTGTAAGTGTTTTTGGAAAAAATATTTTTAGAACCAATTCTTAATAGAAATTTAAGAAAATCTTGGAAAAGCACTTGAAGTGCTTTTGGAACCCAAAAATATTCTCTAAACGTGCTTTCAGTTATTTTAAAAGCAATTCTAAACGAGCTCTAAGTGGAACTTGTTAAAAAACACTTGAAGTACTTCTTACAAAAGCACATAAATCAATTCAGGGTCAGTCGATAGATTTAAAGAGACCCAGGGCAAGGCCAAGAATAATGCCCTTGTAAAGGTCCACATAAGAAAGATCATTTGGTTTTTTATTCAGACATATGAAAAAATGCTCCCCATGATTGAGCTCTTAACTAAGGTTCTAAAAGGCATTAGACGCTAGTCATGCGGCAGGCCGGGGTTTAGCCCCTAGACGGCTAGATGAGGTCTAGGCAGAGGCCTAGCCCCTAGACGGCTAGACAGGGTCTAAGCAAGGGGCTTAGATGGATTAGGCAGATTTAAGTAAATTTATTTTTTTTAAAGACCAAATAACTATTCATTCCACCAAATTACTGTAGATCTCCTTCATCACCAGTGAAGTATTGAACACCCAACTCGTCGCCCCAAACCCAATCCCCAACCTGAAACTTCATTCCCAGCTCAAGCCTCCACCTCCTGCCACATCAAAAGTCCTATATAATTTGATTCCAACCCCTTTTTGAACCCCGACCTACCCTCTTGACCCAATCTCCTCCTAAACCTGGCATGGCTGAAAAGCTGAGGTACCCAGAATCCAATTCGATAAATTCAAGCTAAAAATTGATATATTTCAAATACCCACAACTGAACTTATCTAAATTTTAATGAATGTGCCGAGAAATATATATTGGTGCCGCTCAAGATTTGGAGCCCTGTGCGGCCACCCCGTTTGCCCTGCCGCAGGGCTGGCCTTGAATCAATTTCACCAAAAGTGCTTTCAGTTAATTTAAAACTACTTTCAAACAAGCACTTGTTTGATGTCGCAAAAGTTAAAAACTTCAAATTGAATAAGAAGCCGTTAGCATGAATGAAGGCAAAGTATTACACAAAGTCTATGCATTCGATAAGATGCAGAAAAGTGACAGATTAGAATACGTTATAATTTTATTTATAAACATTTACAAGGAAAGCAGACAAGCAAATGAAATTAACACATTCAACCTCTCACTTAGCAAGCTAGAGATTTCAGCCGGGTAGGTAAGTACATTCTACATATTAGATATATATGCTATGCATTTAGCGCATATACATGTTTATGTCTTGTTCTTCAAGTAAAGTAGTGGTTATAGTTATACTAACATCAGGAACGTTGGGAATTGAATTCCAGGGAGCGCGAGTGGCGCGGTTGAACTCTCTTCGTCGAATTCGCGGTCTTCTTCATCCAATTAACAGAGTTAAAATGCAGGAACCAGAGCCGGCACCGATGAGACTTGAGTTCCGTCGTAAATGTTGATTTCTTTGTTGTCGTCTTCGTCTTCGTCTTCCTCTGCTTCCCACATGAAGCTAGCGAAGGACCCCAACACCATGCTGCATTAAACATAACATACACAAACTTTTTTCTTACGCTTAGGAAAAGACGACGCTTCCAAATTGGGCAAAGCTCCGAGCGCTTTATTTCTTAATCTTATTTACAAGTTTAAACAAGTGATAGAACAAATATTAAGAATTAAAACAAGCAAATATTCAATTTTTGGTGAATTTAAGTTAAGCACACGTGACACACTTTTAAAGAGTATATTGACATAAATTCATCAAGTTAAACTTATTTTTCTGAAAAACAGTTTATGGAATTAAGTTTGGAAGATAAAATAGTAGTTTGATTTGCAAAATTAGTGGATTATGGGTAAAAGAATTGACGATATAATACTTCATGGAAGTAACGTGACTTAAAAAGTTGAAAAATTGAACAGAATAGTTTAGAGACTTAATATCGAAAAAGAATAACTTAGAGACTTCATCTATGCTCCGGTAATAATTCAGCGACCAAATCGACAATTTACTCGTTCTTTTTCAAGAAAAATTGATAACAAAATCTCTAAACACAATAATTATCAAAAAGTCCCTAAACTTTCTCGTATTTTTCTCACTTCATACCTGCAATTACTAATACTAAAAACATCAAACTAAATTCCTTGCTTGGGTAGATAATCTCTCGTATATTATCTACCCAAGCAAGAGAGTTTGAAAAAAAAAAAAAAAAAACACACACATACCAATCGTCAGGGGAGGCAGAAACAGCCTGATCAAAGTAAGATTTAGCCCGTTCCTCATCTCTCTGCGTCTCCCAGATTAGCTTTGCGTAGAGCGACAACAACTCACCGTCTCCCGGACTCCCCAATATCGCCCTACAATAGCATTCCTCCGCCCCCACCGCATCCTTCTCCACCTAATCCAAATCATTCAATCATTTTTATCATCTTTCTTTTCTCATTAATCATAATTAATTTGCAGATCAATTTGATAATTCGATTAATTAATCAATTACCTCGTGCAAGAATTTCCCGTAGTTCCTCAGCAGCAACGGATCGCCGGGGTTTGACTTCAGCATCTCTTGATAATAAGCTCCGATCTTCCTCTGCTCGCCTTCCTCCACCGTTACAGTTTTCCCTCCGCGATCGCCGCCGCCAGGAACCAGCTCCTCCGTCGAAATTCCACTTCCCGCCAATTTTCCGGCGTAACTCGCCGGCAGAGCTCGAAATATGTCGGGCGCCGATCGGAGAATGTCGCTCTCCGACAGAGCTCTCCGGATCGTCTCATCTCGGCGGCGATTGACGTCGAAATGCAGGGAGATCATGGGAGATCCAACGGTGCTCCTCTCGCCGGAGAAAACGCTCGAGAGCGAGTCGTTCCGGGCTAGGGACACTCTGGGCGAGCCGGAAACGGCCGGTGACTGGAGCGCAATCGAACCGGTTCGGATCATGAATGCTAATTGAAGCTTTTGCCTACTTTGTAGTGTCTGAGCAAAGTGTGAGACTCTGTAGTTTTGCTCTCTGCTTTTTGTAGAGAGATCCGTGAAGTGAAGGCGTGTATATATAATTCACTTTGCGCCGTTGGATGCGCTGACGGGGTTGACTAGGGGTGGTACGGGATGATGACACGTGTGGAATTTGCACGTGAGGATGGCTAGTGAGTCCGATGGGGAAGGCGGGAAGATCGTGAATCAGGTAAGGAACGAAGCGGTGCCAAGTGCAGGCTTCACGACAAATCTTTGTGGGTCCCCTCCATGTATTCCAAATGTGGAAAGAGGATTCTCTCTGTGGATTCCTTTCACCAAAGTTTACCAAAGCACAAAATTCGGACTTTTGAAATTGATCGAACGACTATAAACAGGAGTTCATTTTAAAAGTTATAATAACTTTAACCGTTTGATCAAATTTCAAAAACCCAAATTGTGTGCCTTGATGGACTTGATCGAAGGGATCCAGAAATGATCCCTTTCCTCCAAATGTAATAATAAAATTAGTTAAGACACTTAGAAAATTTATTTTCAACTAATTGTAATATGATTTGGCACTTATAACTTGACAAGTGTCTAAAAAATTAAAACTTGAACTAATAACTTAAGACACTTATAAAATTATTATTGAGTGAGAGCGGAAGCTACTGTTTGTTTTTACGCAGCCAAATTTTGTTCAAAAAAAAAAACCCCGATGGTAATGGGACAGACCGGAGGACCCCTTCCTAGATTGTCCACCTCTGACCGTGTGATGAAAAGTAACTGAGATTTCACGTTACCTTTTTTTGGTCGCTCAGAAGTTTTGGCATAAATTCTGTGTTCCCATCCCAGCATATGGTTTTGGCATAATTTCTGTGTTCCCGTCCCTGCCCCATGCTGTTGGTTTTTATAAAATAAAGTACAAGGATTTGCCAACACTCACATAGGGTGCAACTTGGATAGAAATATTTGATTCTGACCAATCGTGAGCCGATAAGTTCTAAAGTATCTTGTCCAATCCAAATTCGAAACCGAAAACCGAAAAAATATGAGAAGAATTGGATACGAATTGAAATGTATTTGAATATTCCGAATCTCCGAAACTTGCCTAATTCCATTACATACATTTAATTATGTTTTAAATAGGTTTCCTTGCTATATATTGTACAAAATACTCAAATATATACAAAATCGGATATTCATATTCGAAACTTTTCAGATGAAGACATATAACTCCCTAAATATATATTCTGTAGAGAGAGCGTGGTGATGATATATTATGTAACCTTGATATGGAATGAAACAGAAATAGGGCTACATCCATTGATTCCGTTCCATCGATCCCCCCTCTGCCCTTGATCCCTCGATTTTGTATGCAGTTGCCGACACAGTGCAACGGTGCGTTTATCCTAACCTCATATACTTAGGGAAGGTCCCACCTGTCCCCACGTTACCCCACGTTAGGCTCCACCTGGATTTATAGCCCCATGTCATATCAGGTGAAAATTTCCTTTATTTCACTTTACGAGAATTTTTTTCAAAATTTTCGAACACGAGTGGATATATTATATGTCATAATTTAAAAGAAAATGACTAAATATAATTTTTATTTAAATCATGACATATGGAATACTGACTTATGTTTTCAATAGATGGATGGAAAAATCTCTCCCACTTTAGGTCATGAATCATAAAACTTACGTAGCACATGTACAATATTATTGTGAAGTTTCATGTTAACAAAATAAAAACGCGTAAACTTTTGTTTAAACATATTTTTCTTTTGACACGAGACGTCGCACGACACTATATTGATATCATGTAAGTTCTTGTCTCGTAAAACACTTGTAAAGAAGAAGATTCTAACCGCTAGATCAAACATCTAATTATTATTACCTTGTTACTTTTGACAAACAGAAGAAGACAAATGCACACCAAGAATTTCGTATATAGCTAGAGTGACCTTTACAAATTGCAAATTCTAATTTGTTAAGAATTAATCGAATTGAAGCTATAGCGTCACCATTCGTTGGAATCAAAATATCTGCAAGTTCCGGGTCCCAATTTGTATCAATTAAACAAATAGTTGAAATTTCCAAAATAATACATTCTCAAAGAGTATCTAAATTGATAAGGAGAAGAATAGTAGTGTCACTTGTAAAGAAAAGACAAAAGAAAAATGATCGACTTTTTAATGGGTAAATGTCAAATCCCAAAATCAACTTAATAAAGTGCGGTCTATCTTATCTCCTAATAAAATATTTCAAGTTGATAAGATAAAGTATGTACCAAGTAACTCTAACGTCGTTTTTATTATGATAGCTTGCTTTGTCGTGATTTTATTATTACTTTATCGTCGTTTAATAATTATTTCGTTTTTATTTTTTAGTTTTCTGATGAAAAATGGAGTCGTCGTTTTCACTGACATATTTTCATTTGACATGTTCTTCTTTAATTTTCCAAGTCTTTTTTGATATGGGTCCAATTTTGTACTTACTTTTGATTTAGCTCCAATTTTGGAGCCTAAAATTGTGTACTTACTTTTGATTTAGCTCCAATTTTGGACCTATATCAAAAGAGACTTATAAAATTGGACCCATATCAAAGTAGCCCAAATAAAAGAAATGGTTCAAACCAACAGTTTTCGATTGCTTATCGAATTATTGTTATATTAAGTAACTTCAACAAAATTAGGGTTTAGGGTTTAAGGGGTCGTGTTTGGGCCTATTTTTTCACACCATATGAACCCGAAAAACACAACCTGTTGTCGGGTGTAAAAAATGTACCTCCAGTGTAAACTTGGTATCAAATTTCTCCAGTTAACGTACAACTGTCAGCTCAGTGTACATATTGCCAATTAGTACTATGGTTTAGTAGTATTCATCTTCCCTTGTAAGTGAAAGGTCCTATGTTCGATTCTCGCCAATGACGAATTTGAACCACATTATTGTTAGACCATTGTGAGACTTAGCCTACTCTCACACCCTCTTAGTGTATATCATTTGTTAAACTCTGTGTACATAATGATTCAAATAATCTGCAGATGTTAGTGTCAAGTGTTTCTTGTGGCACCAATTTGCCAAAACATTGAAAAAGGTACAAAGATCTTGATCCCAAATCACCATCCAAAAAACATCCCTCTGGGATGTAATGGTAATACAAAAAAATGGTCCACTATAAAACGTTGATTTAATCTTTCGGTGGTAAACCCACGATCGATCTGTAAAACTAACAGCCATACTTAACCGGCTTAACGCAAATCAGGCCAACGGATAACTCTATGAGTACAAGAATGTACCTGATTGTTTGAAGTATACGATACGAGTATATTTAGTAACAGACATTTCTCCTCTTTCACGTTTCATCCTCCTCATCGAAACCTAAATTTCAAGATAATAGACTACAATTAAGATCAGAAAGACACAGCTTTTGTAAGTGAATGGAACAATCCCTACTACGTAGTCAAATACAAGCGAGAACAACATTGATTGCAACCTTATATGTCAGCCATCACTTATATCAGCATCCATGATTGCATGATTGTTAATTTGGCTAGGAGCATGCATTAGCTGCTAGAATTTTGAAGTCGTTAACGACTTGTGACAGCAGGGAAGTTGACAGATTAAGATAAGCCTCTAATGCAGGGCTGCCTAAGCAGGGCCGTTATAAATGCGGTTGGCCAGATGTCAACCAGTTTTCGCAAAAGGAATAACGAATTTCAGTTGTGTGTTAACTACTCCATTCTGCTACAGTTGATAGCCATGCCACCCTTAAATTGGAAGCTTATCCTCATCTGTTATCTACATGGCTAATAATGCCCTTAGCTTCACAACAATGCTAATATTGAGTGTGAAGCCGATAACGATAACATGTAAGGTTGCTTTAATTGCTCAGATCTCTTTGTATTTAGGATGTCAAAAAAGGACTATCAATAAAACCGTCAATAAAAGTATACAAACCTCCAAAGACCAAGCCTACTGATTCTTCTTTAGCTTGGATGTGGAAGAAGATGATCTGAGATCTTGACTAGAAGTTCTAATTATGAAAATAAATGTTTCCACGAGCATGCCAATGACCAATCCAAGAATGCCTCCAGCAGCATTCTGAGACGAGAAAAATAAGAGCGCCGTCAACTTATATAATACTGTAAATAAAAAAAAAGAACATGCAGATAAAATAGGAACCAAACAATAATCACATATTACAACGCCCAAAAACCAAAAAAATAGTTTAAAAAAATAGAAACTACTCTCTCGAAGATACATACCATGACGGGACTGTGGTTAAACAAAGCTCTGAATGCAGCATACCCTACCAAATAGCAGGTAAACATGGTCACCACAACATGTAAACCTGTAGAAGTTTTGACTGTTTTAGCACTGGAGCATCCAAAACATATTTTCAAAGAGAATAAAAATTCTACAGAAAATTTACACAACAAACACAACTAAAAAGGAGAAATTAAAAAAATTCTACAGAAAATTTACACAACAAACACAACTAAAAAGGAGAAATTAAAAGATTATCAATCATTCGCTAACAAAGGGATAATAAATATATTTTGTTTTTCTAAACACAACAATAGATGCTTTAAATTAGAAAAATAAACCACTCAACTCTATTCGAAAATAAGAGGAATGAATTTTAAACAGAGATTCAAATATGTAGTCAAACTATTTCAATGAATTCTTAACACAAAATGCTTCCCATGAAGCAAATGTTCTAGGCTAGGGAGCCTGTACTGCCTTCCATTCAGTTCCAGTTTCACCTAAACCAGAAAGAAATCTCTAGTTTTGTGAACTAGTTCGAGTTTCACGGTTCACCCAAACTAGAAAGAAATCTCTAGTTTTGCGAACTAATTCGATTCCAACGTGATTTCATGTACTCTTTACATAAATAATGGTCTACTATCATGTTAATTTAAAATGCAAATATATCCAATACTCTTATGACTTGGTCCAGGAATTATCACAGAATACTCCCCCCACCCAATGCTCTCCCTATTACCACCAGCCAGTAATTTCCCCATATATATCCTAGATTCAAATTTCTCAATCAGTAACCAATTTCCTTTCAATATCATCTGCTGGGAATGTAATGGCAAGCATAGAGTGAAAATAAAACAGCAATATGACAAAAAATAACGGTCATAAAATTTCTGCCATTAATACACAGGAAAGAAGAAATTATTTCTTTTGTCATTCAAGTGCTAACACATTAGAGTAATCCCACATAATCAACAAACTGCCATAGAACACCAAACTGCCCAGTCAACAAAATCAGCAAGTACTTTGCACACCCGTACAAATAATTAGAACTTTTGTACAGATCACACATGCCCGAATGCATCCTAGGACTCACCAAAATTTCATTATTCTTTGAAATTCCATATAAGCATTAGATACCTCAAGAGCTAAGTTTTTGAGCAGTTGGAAAATGTATTCATTCAAATGGAAAGTATTCACTGAAACAGAATCTGGTTTCTTTCTTGCTTAACATTTCAAGCTTCACCCTTAACATTGTTCTTTCATGCTTACGTAGGCATCCAAACTAGTTATTAAGACAGAAAATTTGAACATGTGCTGAATGGAAAAAAAAAAAATATTCTATATGCATTCCATGTCGATGGCATGATAAAATCACAAGGTCAAATACTATTATTGGTTGACCTGCTCATGGAAATGGAATCAATATCGTCTCTGATGACCGATGAGCAACATTTACATGCAAAGGAAACCAAAGAAGACACCTGATACGTGACATCTCAGAGTTTATCCATTAAACCTTTTAGAATGGATTCACAGTTTCCATTTGAATTACCATGTTTAAGTCCAACCAATCTGACGTTGTCAAGCATACCAATCCAACCATTCTACCCCCTCTAAATGTCATGACTCTACACTTTCAGAGAATGAAAACTTGTTTGAAATAAAAAACAACATCCTTGTATTATATCACAGTTTTGTTCGCATTCCCCTCAAATCCATTCACATAAAAATCAATTTCCATCAATGGACCAAAGCAATAACTACAAATTGAACTCTTCCTGATAAGATCAGTGAATTAAAGAAACTTACGCCATTATCACAAAACTGAAAAAGTCCAAGCTCAATGCATTTGCCACAGTAATATCATTCAGAAACAAGCAATAAAACATTATGTTAGACATGTATAAACTCTTTATCTTACCAAAGCCGAGTTGATCCTTGTAAGAAGAGAAAGGCTCAGTGGTTTCTTTCTTAGGTGTAATATCCTTCACAAGTTCTGCATATGCATTCCTCTCCATAACTTCAGCCAGCTTCTTAAGTCTAGCCTTCAACTCCTCACTCTAAACACAACAAGAATAATTACATTTCATTTGGAATCTCTGGAAAATACAGGAAAAAATAACAAAGTTCAATTGCAAACCCAACAAAACACAAAGGGGTGATATAGTGTTTTGCGTTTCACCTTTTCTCTGGGTTTGGGGCTGGTGAGGACGAACTCGCATCCGGAGAAGAGTTGGGCCAAGTGCGGTCGGGTTGAGGCATCAGATGCAACCCAAAGAGCTCGGAGAGACTTGTATGGTACATTGGGTTTGGAGGATAGATTGGAAGCAATTTGCTGGAGTTCATGAGAGAGGTGTGGGTCTGTGGAAGCTGAGGTGAGGAATGAGAGGATGGGTTTGGTGGTTGATACGACCAGTCCAGGTGGGTTCATCGGATCACTGCTCATTTTCCTGTGATTTTATAAAAAGACCATAGCGCTTCAATTTATGACCAACTTTCCAGACAGTATTAATAACAATGGTGGATTCTTTTTCTTTTTACTTAATTAAGAATTGGATTGTAAGAACAATAGATTATGCAAATTATCATCAAAGACCCAGGAATTACAAAACACAACTGTCCAAGTGAATAAAAAAAGTAACCAATGAGCAAGAACATGGGAACTACCTCAGCAAGGTGTTATGCAATCGAGCTCAATACTCCAAACCTGCACAAATTCAAGTGAAAAGAAAATCAGAAAACAACATTCAATACCAACATTCTATTAACCGGAATTTGGGAAAAAGAAAACCAGATTCGACAATGGGGTCAGCGAGGATTTGATTGAAGCAGAGGGAAATGCAACCTCACCGATCCAATTGGTGGTGAAGACTTATCAATCTTGACCTTGGAGGAGGAAGAGGAAGAAAGAGAAGGAAAAGCAGGGCTCTGTAAGTTGTGTTTTCAGTGAAGACAATGGAGATGGAGAAGGTAAAATTTTCAAGTGGTCTTAGAAGGTCTGCAATTATTCTCTTCATACTAAATCTGAAACGTTGGTTTCTATAACTAAAGAATCAAAGGCCAAGATTAGCCCGGTCATGTTTACATGTGTATCTATCCACATGCAAGAGAGACTGTTTGTTTGAAATGCTTGAGAAACATATTTGATGGGAATTGATTCCCTCATTCCTTTGTTATGTCAGTTATTATAAAGGACTTGAACGGGCTTGCACAGCTAGATCCACCTTGTAAGCTCACTGTAAACCATCAATTTACGGACCTAGGGTTAGCCAAGTTGGTTAGAGCAGCATCTCCGTCTACACTAAACTTGAAGTTCTCTGATCTTAGTTTAGATGAATTTAATGTTGGATATCTACCGTTTGTCAAATAAATAAACACACACCATCAATTTGTTTTCCTTTGCTAACTTTTCTTGAACAAACTCACTTCAGCAACCATCAAACGCCACAAACTCACACAGCCATGATACTTGGTAAATCAACTATAATCTCTCTTTTCATTCGAACCATGTCTACATATTCCTTTAAAATTTTCAAGGGGAGCAGAACAAAGAACAACTGGTATGATACATAAAAGTAAAATGAAACAAGTTTATAATTTGTAACTTCCAATTGGCTAATCCATGACATAATAAAAGTAAAATCATTTGAATTATAAGGGAGACCCATGCAAGCAAGTATGACAAGTTTTGTGCCTAACTTAAAAGATATCCACAACTCGTAAGCACTAAATCGTCGATGCATTAGCATATTTAATGATTGCGAGGGATATATTCATAGAAACTAACATAAATAGTTATAGAACAGACACTAAATTCCCATCAACACATGAGAATTGAGAAATGATGATTAGTACTTGATCAGTTAAAACTACTTGAATTGAAAATAATAACAAGAGAATGAAAACTGAGCTTTGTAAACATGTAATTGTAGCGCTTGTTATTTACAGTTACGAGCCAATACATGAGAACAAAAAGTTCATACCCATCCGCGAATCTACATGTGAATTTTTAGCAAAAAATTCCAACTCCCCATTACCTACTTTGGCTAGGAAGAGAGCCCAATAAAACCAAGACTATTTACCAACCCCTTGATTTTCTGGTAACAAAAAGCACAATACAATAGCATTAACCTTATAAAGATTCCAAATACTTCAACGTATGAGAAAAAGCTCAATTAATGGTCTCTCAAGATAGCCACTGAGTTTGTTTAGATTCAAATAATGTTCAAAAATGGCCAAGGCAGATACATGGCTACTACAAGACACATTTGACAGATAGGAGGAGGAGGCAAACCTCAAGGATGGCCACCATTGAAACAATTAACAATCACACCAAAAACCAAAAAACGAAATCGAAAGAAACGAATTCACGCGACCAATCAAAATCACACCTTGGAAACTCCAACAGATGATAAATTTGTCAAATTAGATCCGAATTCAACACCCAAATAACCAAATTAAAGAATAATCAATTGGGTACCTGGAAAATGAGAAGAAAGACAATATCCAGATGGTAAAACCCAAAATCCAACCGAAAAATAGAACCTTTGTGTGCCGGTTAGACGCGTCTTCAGCCCGGTGTCTCTAGTTGCGTTTCGGCGATCGAGCATAAGATCAAAGAGAGTTGGAGACGGCGATGATGGCAATGAGTAAAGGGAAGGAGATGATGAAGGCGAAGGAGACGATGAAGCACACATCAAAATTCATTTTCTTTGATAAATTGATTCTTTTGTTAATTGTTCTTAACATTTTCCACGTGGCATATTTTAAATATCCACATCAGCATTTCATTCTTGCCAAATCATTAATTAACGGTCAAATAAACTGATTAACTAATAAATATATAACATTGCAATAAATTCGTAGGTTTGTCTACGACATTGTAATGTCTTAATGGGCCACGTTATGTATAATTTGGTCTACCAAAGAGGCTCCAGAAAACACTAATTAAGAAGTATTTGTAAATGAATCTTTAGATCTTCAAAGGAAATGTTAAATTATAAGAGTCAAATTATAATTGATGGTTAATGTGGCAATCTAAAGTCTTATATCAAATTTTGTATTTTTCCAACCGAATTGTCAAATATTATTATATTATTTAAATAGAGCTTGAAATGGTTATAATTATTAAAACAATGTTGAAACAAAATTAGTGGAATAAGGACCCACCATTAAAATGAATTAAAAATAAATTTGACATTAATGTTGTTGAGCCATATATTTTCACAAAGAAAAATATATTAATAATAAATAAATTGCTTCTACAAGGGAAGAAGAAGTGAAAAACATGGCTTCCTCAACAAAAGAAGACGTGCAGTCGGTTATGTAAAAAAAAGGGAAAAAAAATAATAAATAGTAAGAAAATATGTGTTTCTTTGCACAAAAGAAGATGACGTGCTCCGTATTTTTTTGCAACAAAAGGACGTGGAGGACTGCATACAATTGGTAGGAGAAGTTAAGAGAAATTGGCGGAGAACATGGCCTCTACCTTGCCTCATGTAAAATTCTAGGGCCTTCCTTGGATGCCTATAAATAGGCACTAGCCGCAGTACACGGGGGAGGAGGAAAGGAAGAGGTACTACGCAAAAATTGAGAGAAAAGAAAAGAAGCAACGAAGTATTGCCGGAAGAGAAGACAAAGTAATTCCATTACTGGCGATTCCGAACCAAGCCTTTCAAGGAAGGAGAGCAAACTACAAGCAACAATCAGAAGGTATAAAAGCTATGTTTCTTTTCTCTTCATTTTCTCTCCAGTAAATTTATTTTGCAGGCAAGCGTTGTCTTAAGTCCTTCATCTCTCTCACCACAACCTAACTCCTTGTCACTGCCGTTAGTTCCATGAATTTCTTCGGGGTGGTCTAAACCACCTCGTGAAGTTCCAATCAAATCTAAGTTATCCATGCTCACCGTCCATGCTAAGAAAGAAAGGAGCAGTTGATGTCACTCCCTGCCGAGTTGTCTCTGCAATGAAATTTTAAGCGGTCTAGAACACTCGACGAAGTTCGAGATGAGGTTCCACGGCCACATGCTCTCTGCTCCCTGCCATCGTCATCGACTCTAAGAATTTCCATGAGAGTGGTTGATGCTCTCCATTGTCCATGCTCCGTCCCAAGAAAGAAGACGCGTGCAGTCCTCCGTCTTCACCACAACCAAACTCCCACAAATAGCACGAGTTTGAAGGAAGCAAAAGCTAAAAGCAGCGAGTCCCTTAATTTTCTTCCGCTGCAAAGTGATTAGCGTCACAATTTTCTGGTGCCCAGAGAACTACTGCTGCGAGTTTTTTTTTTTAACCACAACATAAGAGTCCTTGTGCCTTTCTCTCTCAAGTTCACACATGGTGGAAAAAGCCATCTCAAAGACTTAGTTTTTTTTAAAGAAACAAGTTGTTAGGCTGCCATATTTTAATTCCACTATTTCTTATAAGTCTGTTTGATGCCAGAGAAAAAAATATATAAAATGGAGAAAAGAAAAGGCTACAACAAGAGAGGGAAACAAAAGCTCCTCCAAAACTTTCCACTCACTTGAGCATTATGAGCATGGCCCCCATGGATTAAATTTTGTGCATAAAACAAGAAACATGTCAGCGGCACCATGCTTCAAAGAATTGACCAGAAAGGAGGAAGAAGTCTTTCAAGGGACTTAAATGTGGTTATCATTTTGATCAAATATTGGGTCAAAAATATTAACCAAAAGCATTGAAATCAAACTGACAGATGCTACAAGACAAAAGGAAATAAGGGAAATTTGCCACACCTCTAAATAAATAGCTAAAAGATATTTGTTTCTCTGCCAACAACAGCAAAAGGACCATTGCCTTTGCCACCAACAACAGCTATGCAAAGACGCCGCTCGGAGATGTGCAACAACTATACTTGACTAAATGACAAATGTAGCAAAAATATGGCTTCGAGATCAACCTCACTTGTAGAAAAACCAGCAGGCATTAATCTAATGTTCTCGTGTACAAAATTAACATGGGATACAAGAGTTCCACCAAAAGCCTTTTGTGCCAGGAATTCGAAAGATAAGGAAAAAATGGAGATTGCAAAGTCTGCAAAGGAAAGCTACGGTATAGAAGAAGAAAAAGAAATTTGTCTTATAAACCATGCACATGGTCACTTAAAAAAAAAAGGCAGTTGTCTTCCATGCAAATTCAAAATAAATGGAAAGGTAAAATATGGTTTTCCTCTCCAAACACCACCACTTGAAGCCCTATTTGGGACTTAGAAAATTCGAAGTCTTCAAATAGAAGAAAGAAGCTTGTTGCAAAACAAAATCTCTCTAAGTTAAGTGGGAATGTTGCCCACCTAGATAACAAATTCATATAGGCTTTGTAAATGTAGACCCTATGAATTAGAGTCGAGGACGAGCACCAAATGGCAGGAGCCTAATAGTGTGATGGAGCCATGTTGAGTCCACCCAATCCAAAATAAAGGATTATGGAGATAACATCGACGACACCAAATTCGTGGATGTAAATTACCCCAAATACCATGGATGTGAACCATCTCAAAGTACAAAACTCGATGGACTCACCACCTCAAATAGGTGAAACTCATGCTATGTATCAAATACCAAATGGCACGAAGCCGTATCAAATCCCAAATGGCACAAAGCCGCGACAAGTCTCAAATTGCACAAAGCCAAAGGAAAATCTCAAATGGCATGAAGCCGTATCAAGTCTCAAATGACACAAAGTTGCGTACTGCTCCAATGGCTTAAAGTCCTCGCCTGCACGAGCTAAAACTGCACAAGGCATCAAATCATTGCTCCAATGGCTCAAAATCCTTGCCCGCACGAGCTAAAACTGCACAATGCATCAAAATCCCCGCTCAAATGGCACAAAATCCTTGCCCACACAAGCTGAATATGCATAAGGCACCAATAGCTCCAATGGCTCAAAGTCCTCGCCCGCACGAGCTAAAACTGCACAAGGCATCAAAAGCTCCAATGGCTCAAAGTCCGTGCCAAACGAACTAAAACTGCATAAGGCATCAAATGCTCATTCCCTGCACGAGCTGAAACTGCACAAGGCATCAAACCCCAACAAATACATAATGAACTACGAGTAACTTGATCCCTCAAGAGGGTATGTAGGCAATCTAGGGCTCGACCTAGGTGCAGTCGCAAAATCAAAGTTACGATATATTCATGTTGGAATCAAAGGGTTTTTCCTTTGTAACGAAGGATTGTAATTAATAGACGCATAGCCTAGAATAGGTCGAACTCAAATTAATAAAACCCTATTCGGAAAAATAAACGAGGGTGAAATTGTGTTGAGTGAATTTTTTGTTTACATATTATGTACAATTTTTGCTCAACAAATGTCAAATTTGACTCCAAACCACAAAGCCTTCAAATTCAGTAACCGATTGGAGAGACTTCTGATGTCAAATATGCACAATGGCATTCCACCTAGGATTTTGACATCTCCTTTGAAGATGCTCTTACAAAGAGTCATTTGCAAAATCTGATTTATGTGAGTCTTGTATATGCCTTTATAGGACTCATGTGGCACGTTCCTAATACGTCTTATCTAAACCTTTGTAATATATTCCTAACTAACTTGGTCATCAATTAACGGTCAAATAAGCTGATTAACTAATAGATATATGACATTGCAATAAATTTGTGAGTTTGTCTATGACATTGTAATGTTTTAATAGGCCACGTTATGTCCAATTTAATGGTTCACCAAACGAGCTTTAGAAAACACTATTAAGAAATATTTGTAAATGACTCCTTACATGTAATCAGTTGTAAATATGATTCACATGAATCTTGTATATGCCTTTATAGGACTCATGTGGTACATGATAAGCTCATATTTATATATATTTTACATCAAATTCTCTCGTCTTTTCTTAGTTAGTTTCTTATATTTTTGAGTTATTTACTTTGTTTTTGTGTTTTATCGAATTTATCTAGCTAAGAAAATAAAAATAGCATAAGTGTGATTTTATGTAATAAATTCGTGTCAAAACTGTTTAGCTTTTAAATTAAATAAAAAAAAAATATATATATAATAATAATAATTCATTGTTTTATATAAAAGATAGCATTATATATTTATATATATATATATATATATATATATATATATATATATATAGATATATATGAAGTTGGGTGGAGTGAGCTGTAAAATGAAAGATTAGAAATAAGAAAGAAAAGTGCATGCCTCGGTGGTGGACAAAAACAAAAGGAGCTGCATGGCAGCTAGGTGAGTGGAAATAAAGAGGAAAGCTGAAATAATAAATGGAGGCACTGCGGAGTGCGCAAAAGAAGGTGGGAGCGACGGAAATAAATAAACAAGCTGCCATAGATAGGGAGGAACAAGCTGCCCTTTGGCAGCAAGGTCAGAGAAAAAAGGTCTGTCGCGGGGAGGCTTGCGGAGCAGCTGGCATGCGAGAAGGCTGGCGGGAGAGAGAGAAGTCAGAGGTCTCGGGCAAGGCTGCCTTGGCAGCTGGAGATGGAGACGAGAAGTGAACCGCAGGGAGCTGCCAGCTGGCGATAGGAGACAAGCTGGGCAGTTCATGTGAGGGACGTGAGGAGCTTGCGCGCGGAAGGAAGGAGAGACAGCGAGGTTGGCAGCAGAAGCTGCCTGACGCAGGGAGCAGCAGGCTGCGGGAAGCCAACGGGAGAGGACTGACTTGAGGCAGCTACTGGGGAGGCTTGCGGGACAGCTGGGATGACTAAAAGAAGGCAGTGAGAAGGGAGGCTCTCGGCAGTGCTGCCAAGGGCAGCACGTGAAGTCAGACGCTGCTATGGCAGCTTGGAAAGAAGTGACGCAGGGGAGCTCTCGGGGAAAGGAATAAAAGCAGCCCAGAAATAGAAGAAAAGGAGCAGCGTGAGTTTGGGGGAACGCAGAAACAAGGCAGCACGCTGCCTTGGGCTTGTGGGCAGTGGAGGACACGCGGGCAGCTGAAAGCTGCAGGTCAGCACGGAAAGCAAGGAGAAGGGCTGCCTGGCGAGGACTGTGCAGGAAAGAAGGATAGAAAAACAGATCCTTGCACATTTCTATCGGTTAATTCGTTCCTCAAACTCACATTTTATTTTTATGTTTTAATTTTAATAATGTGTAACTAATTTTGTTTTGGCTAGAGTTTAATTCAAAACCATGGATATATTTGTAATTTGAATTGATTACCTTCAGTTGTGATTTCTGAGTTGTGATTTAATTTGCTTAACTGCTTGATTGATAACTTATTTTTGTATGTCGATTAAGGATGCATACTTAATTTACATGCATGAATTTGATGCTAGAATATAAGTGAATTTCACCTAATCGTTATGAACTTATATTCACAAGTAGTGAAGGTCGCTTATAAACGATCGCGTTAGGTAAATTCTTGGCATAAGTTTCATGCAATTCATAGTAACAAGTGCCTCGTCAATGCTTATGATTTTCATAAAACTTAATGATTCTTGCTTGTATCTCTATTATGCAATTCATGTAGGGAACTTGTAGGGAATGTTTTGGGTTGTCGTATGCAATCATCCAACCCAATAACTTGTGGAAAATCTGAAGGTTAATTTAAGCGGACCTAATTAACTTGGGGCGTTGAGAATTTACAATTTATTGAAAGAACAACTGAAAATCAATTTAGGTTGCATATATATCATGTGTGGAGAAGAACCCTCTAGCCAGTCCGTCATTTATCATTTTACCTTAATTTTATGTTTTTGTCAATTCTGTAATTTATTTTAGTTTAATTTACTTTTCATCAAAAATCAACCCCCCGTTTATTTTAAAGTGTTAGATTTATTAGAAATCATTTTAGTTTGTGTTTTCTTGAGTTTTGAATTATTTTGAGTCTTTTGATTTGTTTTGGTTTATTTGTTAGTTTTATTTTGAGTTATTCTAGTTAAGTGTCTTGAGTCTAGTTTAGTGTTTTTAATTTTGTTTTTACGTTTTTAATTTAATTTTACTTTGGTTAACATCCCTAGTTAATCCCCGGCCTAGAACGATCCCTACTTATCCATATACTACAACTGTCACAAATAGGGTTTAAATTTGTGCGTTAATTTATTTTCGCATCAAATTTTTGGCGCCGTTGCCGGGGATTAGCAAATTTGCTAATCCTTTATTTATGTTTTTGTTTGTGTTTTATTTTATTTTATTTTATTTTATTTGTGTTTATTTTATGTTATTTTATTTTTGGTTTGTTATGTCTTTTACTTTTGATATTTGATTTAGTTTTCTTTCTTTGATTTTAGTTACAAATGGAGCAAGACCTGGATTCTACTAGCATTCAAGATCTATTGGCACAGCTCACTGCTCAATTAACTCATAATGCCGAACAGACCACAATGCCAAGTGTCCCTACACTTGATGTGCCCTATGGGCAACGATATCAAGGTCCTCAATTTTCTGCAAATGAAGATGTTTGGGGATATCAAGGCTATAACCAATCAAGGGGCAACATGTTTTCCAATGCTTATAATTCGGATTGGAGAGATTATTCAGATTACATGTGGGGAAAACCTCAACAATTCCAACAAGGTGGATATTGGCAGCAAGAAGACGCGTTCTATTCAAGACCTATGCAGCCACCACAGCATCCCCCACAACAATTCCAATCGAATCAAAGTATGCCCGTGGATTATAATCAAATGCTTGAAGAATTAATTTCTTCGGTACAGGGTTCACAAAAAGAAGAACAATTGCCGCCATCGGAAGAGTTCTATCAGTGGCCATATGAACCACCACAGCCACCACCACAAGCTCCCCAACCAAATTCAGGTACGTCTTTGGATAATGACATGTTGAATAAGTTACTAACCTCTTTGACCCAAGACGCAGAAAATCGAAACAAGGAGATGCAAAATAAAGCCAACAAGGTGGATGCATTGGAGGAGCAAATTGGGCAGATTATGGAATTCATGGTACAATTTCAAGAGCAAAGTGAGGTCTCCAACTCAACTCTTGAAAATTCAAAGGCAGAAAGTGTAATCGATGAAGCCATCACTTTGGGAAGTGATATGGAGGATGAAGTTGTTCCAGAACCATCCAAACATAGCCCGAACATGGATGAATTGCCGCTTCAAGAAGAAGATGAGGATGACTACTTGGGCAGTTTAGAAGAATTCTTATCGCAAACCCCTCAAGTCCTTATGCCATCCAACTCAGGTGAGGAGGTTCTAAATTCATTTCATTCTAACATTATTCCACCAATTGTCCTTTTTCCTTGCAGGTTTTTAAATCCCAAGGAAGAAGTGAATGAAAAATACGTTGTGGAAGATCTTCCCAAGGTGCAAAGTGATATCCAAATTCTTGGTGTACCAAATCAAGTTCCCGATGGTATTGAAACGTTCAAAGAGACGTGTACACCAAGAAGAATTATTCCAGAAAATGAGGTGGCCGGAGAATTTGTTGAATACATCCAAGAGGTTGTGCATGAGACAAATGCCAAGGAAGTTGAGTTTGATAACAGGGGCCATGTCACAATCATCACATGCAATCTGGCTAAGTGCAAAGTCCCTGAAACATTCCAAGATGTGGTGTTTGTGATTGAGTTTGATCGAGAATGTAAGCCATCTTCTCCATTTTTAATTTTAATTTATACTAACTTGTTTCTAATTTTGATGATTCAGGCACCGTCATTAGAACTTAGACCGTTGCCGGATCATTTCAAGTACCACCGTCCGTTCAAGGATAAACCCATGCATTTGAATAATGAAGGGAGGCCTAGGAATCACCCACAATCAGATTTGCATTCCTAATCCCTTCTCCTTACTGAATTTATTTTACTCTATTTAGTTCTTTCATTGTTTGTTGGCTTTTGTGTGAATTTATTTTACGTTGATTTTTTTTTTTTTTTACGTTGATTTCATTTTGTTTTGTTTATTTAGTTGTGATTTTTGTTTAGAAAGTTAAACTTAGTCTTTTTACTTTGTTTTACTTATTTTACATTGTTATTTAAAATAAAAAAATAAAAAAAAAAAAAAAAAAAAAAAAAAACAAAACAAAACAAAAATACTTTTATTTATATTTATAATTAAATAAACTTAAAGCATAAATATTTTACAATAATGTAAAACTAATAGCTTTCATTGGTCGTTGGTAGGTGGTGCCTCGGAGGTCGACGGAGCCCCTGAAAGACGAAGCGCCAGAGCTGGATCATTCGGAGCCTCAATACTTGGTGTTGCTCCCGAGGACGAAGGCAACACAAACCTCGGGAGTAACGTCATAAAGCGTTGATGATCACTCTGAATCCGCACTTCGGACTCCTGCAGCTGATCTAGCTTCCTCTTCATGCTTGTGGAGTAATTGGTTGCAAGCATGTGCAAATCCCTGTTCTCATGCCTAAGCACTCTGACCTCCTGCCGAAGACTAGCCACTTCAGCCATCAACGACTCCACCTGACGAGTTCGTGCAAGAAGGCGCTGGCCCATGTTTGATACGGAGCCTGCGCATCGGACGCTGTAGGCCATAGAGTCCTGAACAGCCAGTTCGTCGGACCGCCTGGAAAGTATCCTAGTGTCTCTAGGAGTGAGCAGATTTCTGGCCACCACCGATGCGGTTGTTTCGTTCATCATCATGGAATCCCCAACTGTAAGATGACCATTTGGGGATATGAAGGATGGCTGCCAAATGTTGGTTGGAGAAGATATATCACTATCTTCCCCAACATTCAAGTTAAGGCGACGGTCAGAGGGGCAAGACATATTTGAAGGTGTTGAGAATGAAGAGTCGGACTGATCAAGATTAAAAGAAATGCAAGGAGGAAGTGTTTACAGGAGGGAGTGTTTACAGGGGGAGCTTAAGTGTGTTGTGGAACAAAAATGAGCGTTCTTATAAGAAGAAGAAATCGTTGAGGCATCACTCAGCAGTCGAAGAGGCGCCCTCTCGCAAATCGAAGAGCCGGGCTCCTTTCTCAAAAGCCGGATTCTTTTCTCAAAAGCGGCGTCGCCGTTCTCAAAAGTCGGTTCCTTTCTCAAAAGTCGGACGCCGCTCTCTCAAAAGTCGGGCGTCTTTATCAAAAGTCGGAGAGGTCAGGAATCACGAGGCGAACAGCTTTTCCAATTTTGTCGTCACTCGTCACGCGCGCTGTCAGCTTTGCGCAAATTACGGGTGGCTTTTTCAGAAAGCGCGTGACCTGTACTGTTCATCCATCCACCGGCTGCCGACAGGGGTAAAAGAATAGTTTCGGTTGTGAAGAAAAGACCTATAAACGTCTACCTTCGCATCCATTGCAAAGGCAAACTCTCTCAGCACTTCTTCATCTCCGAATTTTTTCATCTCCGAAAATGCCTTTCCATCAAACCCTCTCGAGTTTCTCTGTGTTTCTCATTCCTTGGGATACCTTTCCAAACAAGTCATCTAGAGCTAGAGTATTTCATATCATGAAGGTTGAAAGCAAGAGTATCTCATATCACGCTTTCTCCCTGTCCTTGTCCTTGTCTTTGTGATAAGGAGAAAGCGGGCAATCAGCCAGCACTCGGTGTCAATCTTCCAATCTAAGAACCGACTGCCTGGAAATCCTTCCTGATTGCTTACCTAGCATTGCTTACCTAGCATTGCTCTCGAGTGCTCATCTTCAACCGCTGATGTACCTCCGAAGAAGTCGCCACATCTGCCTGGAGAACAGCCAAGGCAAGTGAAAATGTTACTTGAAGCATGTGGAGACAAGGTGCTGCTTCATCTTCAAGATCAAGTCTCATTTTCCTTGCTAAGAAGTTCCCCAGCCCAGTTCAAGCATACACCTGTGGAACGATACTTCTTCAAAAGCAAAAGTATCCCATATCATCAGAGTCAGAGGCAAAGATTTCTCATGGCATGCTTTTCCTTTACCCTTGCTCTCGGCTACGGGGCAAGGTGAAAGAAAGGCAATCGGTCGGCACTTGGACAGATTGAACAAAGAAGCAGACCACCACCTATTCCTCGTGCCTACCTGCCATGCAGAAGAACAAAAAGAGAAGAATGTAGCCTGCAGACTCAATCAACCCGGCAGAAGGAGTCTGAGTTGAAACCAAGAGCTCGAGAAGCTTCAACAACACCACAAATCAAGTCTCATTTTCCTTGCTAAGAAGTTCCTGAGGCCAGTTCAAGTTCAAAGCTGTGGAAAGTCACCAAATAGGACCAATGATCATTCTTTTTACTTTTATTATTATCTTTTATTTTCATTTTCAATTTTTCGTTTGTTTGTTTTTTCTTGCGTGCTTAACTGACTTATTTCTTTTCTTTGCAGGAACTTTTGGTTATTTCCACCCTTGAAGTTGATTGCAAACTTTTAGCTTGGGGGGTCATCGCTTGATTTTCTGCAAATTAGGGAAGTTTTCAGTCCTATTACTTTATTTTGTTTCTTTATATTTATTTATTTTATTTTTATTTGCATTTTATTACATTTTCTGACATTGGGGATGATAAGCTCATATTTATACATATTTTACATCAAATTCTCTCGTCTTTTCTTAGTTAGTTTCTTATATTTTTGTGCTATTTACTTTGTTTTTGTGTTTTATCGAATTTATCTAGCTAAGAAAATAAAAATAACATAAGTGTGATTTTATGTAATAAATTCGTGTCAAAACTGTTTAGCTTTTAAATTAAATAAAATATAGATATATATTTATATATATAATATAATAATTGTTTGTTTTGTAGAATAAGGGAGAGTGGAGCTGTGGAGCAGAAAAAGAAAATAAAATAGTGGGAAAGCAAGATGGAGCAAATAAAAGAATAAGAAGGAGAGCAGTGAGGGAAGTCAGAAAAGCAGAAAAATAAAGAATAAAGACTAGGCAGCAAAGCTGCCAGCGAAAAAGAATAATAAACAGAAAGAAAAGAAAATCAGTACGGGACGTGGAAGGAACGAAGTCAGCACGGGGAGTCAGCACGATGCAGTGCTGACTTGGGCAGCACCGAGGAAAATAAATGCACAGATCCTTGCACATTTCTATCGGTTAATTCGTTCCCAAACTCAAGTTTAATTTCTGTTTTAATTTAAATAATGTATAACTAATTTTATTTTGGCTAGAGTTTAATTCAAAACCATGGATATATTTGTAATTTGAATTGATTACCTTCAGTTGTGATTTCTGAGTTGTGATTTAATTTGCTTAACTGCTTGATTGATAACTTATTTTTGTATGTCGATTAAGGATGCATACTTAATTTACATGCATGAATTTGATGCTAGAATATAAGTGAATTTCACCTAATCGTTATGAACTTATATTCACAAGTAGTGAAGGTCGCTTATAAACGATCGCGTTAGGTAAATTCTTGGCATAAGTTTCATGCAATTCATAGTAACAAGTGCCTCGTCAATGCTTATGATTTTCATAAAACTTAATGATTCTTGCTTGTATCTCTATTATGCAATTCATGTAGGGAACTTGTAGGGAATGTTTTGGGTTGTCGTATGCAATCATCCAACCTAATAAAAGTAGGAAAATCTGAAGGTTAATTTAAGCGGACCTAATTAACTTGGGGCGTTGAGAATTTACAATTTATTGAAAGAACAACTGAAAATCAATTTAGGTTGCATATGTGGCATGTGTGGAGAATAATCCTCTAGCCATTCCGTCATTTATCATTTTACCTTAATTTTATGTTTTTGTCAATTTTGTAATTTATTTAAGTTTAATTTACTTTTCACCAAAATCAATCCCCCATTTTATTTTAAAGTGTTAGATTTATTAGAAATCATTTTAGTTTGTGTTTTCTTAAGTCTTGAGTTGTTTTGAGTCTTTTGATTTATTTTAGTTTATTTGTTAGTTTTATTTTGAGTTATTCTATTTAAGTGTTTTGAGTCTAGTTTAGTATTTTAAATTTTGTTTTTACGTTTTTAAATTAATTTTACTTTGGTTAGCATCCCTAGTTAATCCCCGGCCTAGAACGATCCCTACTTACATCATTACTACAATTGTCACAAATAGGGTTTAAATTTGTGCGTTAAGTTATTTTCGCATCAAATTTTTGGCGCCGTTGCTGGGGATTAGCAAATTTGCTAATCCTTTGTTTATGTTTTTGTTTGTGTTTTATTTTACATTTCTATCGGTTAATTCGTTCCCAA